>CM077081.1:32561634-32981206 GCA_039513925.1 Platanthera zijinensis
AAATCTGAAAGGGAAGGCGCTGGCGCACGAGGAAACGGGCGGATTACAAAACCAGGCCGCCCAAACATACGCATCGCAACACTCGATCCCGCAGGCAGGGGAAACAGCAGGATCGGCGGATCCCACGCGTACAGGCGCGGGATCGGGCGGATCGGGAGTTGGCGGCTTCGGTGGCATCGCAGCGACATGGGGGAACCGGGTAGCATCGTCGGCGGCTGGATCGACAACCGTCCGACTTGCGGACTTCAGCGCGGCCCGTCCGCCCTGGTTACGGCCCGGAGGCGAGCCAGGAGGGGTCGGATGGGGTGGGAGGCGTCTTGCCTCCACCGCGTGGAGTCGGGCCTCCGGGAGGCCAGGGAACTGGCGTTCCGTGGGGCGTCCAGCCATTTCAGGGCTACCCAGGCGCCAACACCGTTCTGATGGAGCCGAGACGCACGGTATGGAATGGTCAAGGGCAAGGGTGGCACGGCCAAGTCGCTCCGCGAGCGTACATGCCTCCTAAACTAACGCGCATGAATTTTCCAAGGTACAGCGGAGGGGACGCCCTAGAGTGGGTACAGAAGGCCGGGCTTTTTTTCAGTTTTCAGGAGGTGTCGAAGGGCCACTGGGTGAAGCTAGCATCGTTTCACTTGAAGGACGACGCATTTCAGTGGACGCAGTGGTTTCTGAGGGGCAGGGATTATGTGCCCTGCACTGATTTTGTGGAAGGGTTCACCGCCCGATTCGGGCCACTGGAGTACGAGGACTTTGAGGCTCTTCTGCAAAAGTTGCGACAAAAGGGCACCGTGATGGAGTAACAGACCGAATTCGAGAAATTGACAAATCGGATGCACTGGGAAGAGAAGACGTTGCTCAGCTGTTTTGTCTCGGGACTGAAGGAGTGCTTGCGGGATGAGGTTCAGGCCTATATGCCCCGCAGTCTGAATCATGCCATCAGTCTGGCTCGCATACAGGAAGAGCGCTACAACCGACAACGGACGCGCACCACGGGGAAGCCAGCGACTACCCAGGCAGTTGTTCGGAGGGAGACGTCGACGCCCAACAAGCCAACGGTAACACGATGCTCGTGGACAAAGCTACAGGCAAGGAAAGAGAAGGACCTATGTTTCAACTGTGACGAGAAGTTTGCGCCCGGGCACAAATGCCAGAAAATACAGGCTTTTATGTTACACGAGGATGTCGAAGACGAGGTCGTACCCGGGACAGAGGAGGGGGAGGACTTGGACTTGACCGAGTTCAGTGTTTTCATACAGACAATGGAGGGATGCAGCCCCCCCCCCCCCTCACTATGCGGATTGGGGGAAAGATTAGTCAGGAGAAGGTGACGATTTTGGTGGATAGTGGGAGCACCCACAACTTCATTCATCCCAATGTGGCACACCGGGTGGGGCATGCGATTGATAAGGGGGCCGCCTTTCAGGTCATGGTGACAAAAGAGAGCAAACTGCAGTGTGAAGGGGTGGAGCTACGGATACAGGGGTACACAGGGCGCACGAACGTCTATCTTCTACCCATCTGAGGTTCTGACATGGTGCTTGGGGTGCAGTGGCTACAGCAGCTGAGGCGGGTGACCTTTGACTGGGATCAGATGACGATGGAGTTCCTGCAGCACGGGAAACAGTACTGTCTGGGGGGGACTGAAATCTGCACCTATGAAGGAAATATTCCTTAGGAGCTTGGAGCGACTAGAGAGCCAGGGCAGCACGATGGCAGTGGTTAGGGAGGTTACGCCGGCTCCAACTGAGGCTCTTATTGTACCGGCTCAGATGCAACCTCTAATGGAGCGATATGTGGATATCTTTCAGGCACCCCGCACACTACCACCACCGCGGTTTCGAGATCACCAGATTCAGCTCAAAACAGGTACAGAGCCTACCAATATTCGACCTTACCGTTACCCTACATCCAGAAGACCGAGATAGAGCGCAGCATCAGGGAAATGCTGACCGATTGAATTATCCGGCCCAGTACCAGCTCTTTTTCGTCCCCCATTATTCTAATTAAGAAGAAGGACGGGACATGGCGATTTGTGTGGATTACTGTTGTCTGAACAGCTCTACTATCAAGGACAAGTTTCTCATTCCCTTGATCGAGGAACTACTAGACGAACTGCACGGCGCTCGTCCTTTTACCAAACTCGATCTCCGATCGGGCTACCATCAGATTCGGATGCGCGAGGAGGACATACACAAGACAGCTTTTCGTACTCATGATGGGCACTATGAATTCTTGGTAATGCCCTTCGGGCTCACCAACGCACCGACCACATTCCAAGCAGTGATGAACGAGATCTTCTGGCCGCTCCTTCGTTGCTCGGTATTGATATTCTTTGATGACATCCTCATCTACAGTTCCAATTGGGAGGACCATTTGGTCCACGCCGAGCATGTTTTCACCCTCCTCCTCCAGCACCAGCTATAAGCCAAGCAGTCCAAGTGTTCATTTGGGCAGAAGGAGGTGGAGTACCTGGGTCATTTGGTATCCGCTAGTGGGGTGAAGGCGGACCCTAAGAAGATCGAGAGCATGCTTTCGTGGCCCCGCCCACACACGGTTCGTGCGCTCCGGGGGTTCCTGGGGATTACAGGATATTACTGGCGCTTTGTCAAAGACTACGGCAAGATCGCTCGACCGTTGACTCAATTATTACAGAAGGACGCCTTCCACTGGCCGTCCGAGGCGGAGGCGGCCTTCCAGGCCCTTAAGCGGGCCATGACAACAACTCTGGTGCTCGCTCTTCCTGATTACACCAAGGAGTTTGTCCTCGAGACGGACGCGTCTGGGGTAGGCATTGGCGCGGTGTTGATGCAGGTGGGACGGCCCCTGGCATTCTACAGCAGGGCGTTAGCGCCCCGTACTCTGGGTCTCTCCACGTACGAGAAGGAGATGTTGGCGATCATCCATGCGGTGGCCTTGTGGTGGCCGTACTTGTTGGGACGACATTTCAAAATCCGCACGGACCATCAAAGCTTGAAGCACTTCTTGGATCAGCGGGTCTCCACACCGCTCCAGCAAAAGTGGGTCACAAAGCTGTTAGGATATGATTCTGAGATCCTTTACCGGCAGGGTAAGGAGAATGTGGTTGTCGGCGCCTTATCACACCTACCGGAGAGCACTACCGCCCAAATTTTTGTGCCCCTACTCGACTCGCTAGATGATGTTCAGGAGGAGATCATGCGGGACCCCGCACTGCGGGCCATTGTGGAGTCTCTTCGACAGGGGCAGATCACTACGCCAGGCTATCAGCTGAAGAACAACCGACTATATTATCAGGGGCGGGTGGTCATTCCGGCCAACTCGGCTTGGAAGACGGTCATGATGCACGAGTTCCATTCGTCGCCATTAGGTGGACATGCAGGAATTCACTGCACCCTTCAGCGAGCACGGGCTAATGTTTTCTGGACGGGGTTACGACTCAACATTCAGCAGTTCGTGCAGCAGTGCGAGGTATGCCAACGTCAGAAATACGAAGCGACCTCCCCAACTGGCTTACTGACACCTATGGAGATCCCGCACCAAATTTGGGAGACAGTGCTCATGGATTTCATCGACGGTTTGCCCAAGTCACAAGGCAAAACAGTTATACTGGTCGTGGTCGACAAGCTCTCAAAGTATGGTCATTTCTTGGCTTAGAGCCATCCTTACACCGGCGAGTCAGTCGCCGATCTCTTTGCTCGAGAGATTGTTCGTCTCCACGGCATTCCGAGCGCCATCATTTCGGATCGAGACCCGACTTTCGTCGGCAATTTCTGGCGGGAGCTCTTCCGCTTACAGGGGACCAGCCTACGCTTCAGCACGGCGAATCATCCTCAGACGGATGGCCAGACGGAGGTTCTCAATCGGGGAGTGGAAACATACCTTCGTTGCTTTGTGATGAACGAGCCGCGAACGTGGACCAGTTGGCTACACTGGACCGAATACTGCTACAACATCTCCTACCATTCCGCCAGTAAGATGACCCTGTCTGAGGTCGTATACGGTCGTTCTCCCCCCCCCCCCTCTTTGAGCAGTTATGAGCAGGGCAGCACAGCATTGCCCGCTGTGGATCGGGCACTCCGCGACCGGGACCGTACCATAGCCACGTTGCATGAGAATCTCCGTACAGCACAAGTACGCATGAAGACCCAAACGGACAAGCACCGCAAGGAAAGGAAGTTAGAAGTCGGTGATGAAGTCTTCCTCAAGTTACGCCCCTACTGGCAAGTCTCGGTGGCACGCCGGGCCAACCAAAAATTAGCTCCTTCCTACTATGGGCCCTTTCGCATTCTCCATCGCGTAGGCCCTGTTGCTTATACTTTGGCCCTTCCCGAGGAGTCGCGCATTCACCCGACATTTCAAGTGTCATTATTGAAACGGAAGATCGGCGATTCCGTACAGGCCAGTCCTTTTCTCCCCGAGGCAACAATAGCGGGAGAACTCTGCCCACTACCTGAGGAAGTCCTGATGCTCAAATGGAAGCGACGGGGTGCTGAGTACCGACCCGAGCTCCTCGTCAAACGGAAAAACTCATCAGAAGCCAATAATACATGGGTTGATCTGTTGGAGTTCCGGGAGCTCTACCCGGATTATCGCCTTGAGGACAAGCTGATTATTGATGGAGAGGGGAATGTTACGCCCCCAAACATGACGCAGTTCTTTGGGCGTACATATGCTCGCAGGCGGAAAACGAAGACAGACGGCAATGGGGCTGAACCATCTGGTTCAGCCCCCACTCTCTAAATCGGCGGGTTGGGGGGCTGAACCACCCCGGTTCAGTCCCGCTTGGGAGGGGCCAGCCGGCCCCTCTTGGCCCGGGAATATTTATATAATCGGTCCTCTTCGTGTGGAGGCATGCAAGAGTAAATTCAGGTATTTCTTTCTCCCTCTTCCTAACCCTAATCTCTCTTAGCTTTCTCCCTAGCCTCCACTTCTCTAGTCTTCTCTTAACATAGCCCCCCAGAAAATGTACTCCAAGGGGGGTAAATATTATGTTTTGTAACATCCAGGGGAGGTTTTTGTGATTTCAATAATAAGAGGGGTGCAATCTGTAATTTTTCAAACTTAGAGGGGAGGTCCCGGTAAATATATATGTACGTATATATGTATAAATATATATTCATATGTATCCATGCGTACAGAGATAAGCTTTTCTCCTACAAGAATTATCATTCACCTTCATTGCAAGGAACAGTTTGGGGGAAGGGGTTGCAACAGCCTCCAGACTATGAAACACACACATGTGATCATGGTTCGCATGCTGCAATTACAATCCACAAAAAATCCGCAGATTTTTGGTGTAGCTCGTTGCTGTACAATATGCCTGGAGGGTGAACGCGGTTCCATATTGGACCACTGATCGGTTCCTTTGAATCTGTCGAAGAAACAACTACTGCAACAATCTCTTTTCAGACGGAGGTACAAACCAATTTGTAAATTCCCGAAGAAATTATACCTTCATCCATCTTCTAGCATAACCTCCTTCTGAGTAAGTTGTCCCGCCACCTTTGGGCTTCACCTTCCCCTTCCAGGACAAAAGGTTGCAAGAACAATCTTTCGTTCCTCGGGGCACTACATTGCTTGAAATCACACTTTGACTTTTTAATCTGATCTTCAGTTTCAACCGGTGTCACTCCATGGAATGAAAGGGGTTTCAATTCCAAGAAGTGACTTAGGTAAACAACGATCAATATTTTGGATTGGGCACCGGAGCTGGTAGAATCAGATGCAGAACCTTTCTTAATCATCATCATGGCTTTTGTCAACGCTCGGATAACTCAGACACATGCACATTATGTTCATTTACATCTCTACTTTCCTCTGACACGCTTTCCTTTGGTTCCTGCCGACGTCTCTTACTGGTATATTACCTGAGGAAACTCATGTCACAATAAATGCAACATTAGTGTCAGCTTAAGACGATCCTAAGTAAGATATAAGTATATACGTATCACTTTAGTATTCTTTTGGTCTTAAAGTCAAACTCTGCTCTGATACAATCAATTGTAATGTCTAAGCAGATGGTTACACATATAACCATGGTCTCCCCGACAACACGTGAGAAACATCAATGGGAAAAACATCACACCATATCATATCTATACATAGTGTAAAATTGATTAGTATAAGGCACTGCTAAGTGAACTGTACCATGATAAGGATAGGAGTGATCTCAGGCCTCACCTTTATATGCTAAAGCCCTTCAATCGTGGCATTGAGTCAACTACCATTATCAGTAGCCACTTTGCAGGCTCATCATCAATCGGTAGATTTTGTGTCAGACACTTAAACCGCTACGTGTCCACTACCCTGGCACCGACAACACTTAATTCTTCACAGTTGGATGAACATATGGCAGGTGTCTTGCATTTTGTGTTTATGGGGAACATGAATTGACGTAGAACCGGTAGCCCTGGGTGAGGGTGTCCCATAATTGGGGAACTCTTAGGTTGCAAACTCACTCTCTTAAACCCAACGGACTTCAAGCACCTCATACTAAAGAACGAGATAAAAAATATAATCAAGGGTCTCAAAGTGGGGTGGAATCAGCTCCCAGCAAAACGCAAATCAGCCCGAGAACAGGTCACGTTGACGACATGCTCCATTTGAATGTCACTACTAATAATGAGCTTTTTTTCATATGCACAGCTACAAATAAGGGTCCCTGGCGTAAGGCAAAGAGTTGGTCATGAGATAAAATGAATAAGCCGTCAGAAGATACTTCTCCTTGAGTGTACACTTCATTTCTCCTCAATATTAATAGGACGGTGATCCACACATTTTAAATACGATGAAGGCTAGACCAATAGATCTTTGCTTGGCCCAAAAATTTTATCATGGTGAATCGCACTCAACGGTCATCGGTCATCTCGTACCAATCAAAACAATGATATATATCCAAAAACCAATCGCTAAAGGCTTTTGGGTCCATATGATCATAGAAGGAAAGTGCATCAAGACACTTTTCATGTAGTATCATCACCGTCATGATATCTCCAGCATGGGAGCTGGGGATCATGGTGATCCTCATGATAATAGTGCGGGTCTAATAAAAGCGGCTCTCTACTGATGATCACAAGCAGGTTTAGGATACTCAAAGAGTAGAGGATCCCTCACTAGAGGATGTATAACATAACGTTCAGGTGAATCATGAACTTCTCGTCAAGATGCTCAGCATATGGCCATATGGGCTCTTGGAGATGGGGAGTAATCTAACCTGAGCTCCTTGGATGCTCTAATGTGTCGACCCTAGTGGTCAAAGCCCCTAATGAGGCACTTATTCCATCTAAACATTTCAACAATAATCTATGCAAATCATTTGTTGGGCAACTCGATGTTTGAACTAATGGCGTGACCGTCAATGTGATCGAGGCCTACCATGGAACTCCTAATGGATTTAGCACTATAAAGCTACGTTAATAAAGGCTCCCCTAAGGCGCGCCTCAGGCGCCAGGCGTACAGCCACCCGCCCTTACCAGGCAGAGGGGCGAGGTGCCTCAGACGCACCTGAGACACACCTAGTCGCCCAACACACTGAAATTCAGTGAATTGGGCGCCCAATTAACTGAAATTCATTGAATTGGGCGCCCAATTAACTGAAATTCAGTGAATTGGGCGCCCAATTAACTGAAATTCAGTGAATTGGGCGCCCAATTCACTGATTTTCAGTGAATTGAGCGCTCAATTCATTGATTTTCAGTGAATTGGGCGCCCAATTCACTGAAAAATAGTGAACTGGTTTAGTGAATCCACTTAACTGATTTTTAGTGAATTGGACACCCAATTCACTAATTTTCAGTGAATTGGACGTTCAATTCACTAATTTATTTTATTTTACATTTGTGCGCCTCACGCGCCTCAGGCGTGTGTATGCGCCTTGCGCTTAGGCTCCAGGACCCCTTTGCGCCTCAGTGGGCTTTGGGTCATTAATAACATAGCTATCAAGTAAACAATGGCTCTAACATAGGGCACTGACACCAAATCTGACACTGAATAAGTAAATGAGTGGCTCGGAATTTCAAACATTGCAGGCCCTAACCCAAAATGTGTATGTTAATGTAAGCACTGATAACTTTTTGATATTTCAATAACACAAAGTAATCAGAAAATATAAATGCATTCAAATTCACATTAAAGCATAAAAATTAAATTATTAAATAAATTTTGATGTGCAAGCTTTATAGAGCGTTATAAGCAAATGACGGAGCTAAATAAGTTGTGCATGTCAACAATTCATATCACGGAAATATGAACAAGAAATATTCATAAAATAATATTATACGATTGTAAAGACATTGTGCACTCAGGCGGCGACTAATAAGCTCGCTTAGTAATGGCCCAACACGTGAAGATGGATCAAAGTGACTATAAGGATTAAATTTTGGCGTCATATTTTTAAGTGTTTAAGACAATCGCATTTTACTCGCCTGATGTTAATCGTTGTGAGATGGAAAAACAGGTTGCTTTCAAGACAGCAGTTATGAAACAACTAGTTGATGACCCTTATGTTAATCTTAGTGTCTCATGGGAAGTTATGTCTTCGCATTTAAGGACAACTGGAAAGAGCGTACTTAGAGTATCAAAAGTTCGTGCGCCCTCAAATAAAGAATCTTAGTGGTGGAAAGAGGAAGTGCAAGATAAAGTGAGGGCAAGGAGGATCGGTTATAAATCACTCTACGCTTGTAGGAATAATGAAAACTTAATCAAGTATAAAATTGCCAAAAAAGAAGCTAAACATGCAGTAAGTAAAACAAGAAATCAAATTTATGAAGAATTTTATAAGCGACTAGATACCAAAGATGAAGAGCGTGACATATATAAAATTGCTCAAGCTAGAGAAAGGGAAACAAGATATTCAAGTCAAGTAAAATACATAAAGAATGAAACAGATACAGTTTTAACGGATGATGTGTATATTAAAGAGCGATGAAAAAATATTTTTATCAACTTTATAATGAAACAAAAGACAATGAATTGAACTTATAAAATTTAAGTAAATCGGAAGAGTATAAGAACATAACGTTTTATCGTAAAATTCAATTATCAGAGGTAAGTAATGCTTTAAAGAAGATGAGAAATGAAAAGGCGGTTGGGTCAGACCATATACCCATCGAAGTATGGAAATACCTAAGGAATGAAGAAATTTTGTGGCTTACATGTTTTTTCAATAACATACTGAAGTTAAAGAGGATGTCAGATCAATGGAAAGAAAGTATCTTGGTACCTTTATATAAAAACAAAGGAGATATACAAAATTGTGTTAATTACAAAAAAATTAAATTGATGAGTCATACCATGAAATTATGGAAACGAGTAATAGAAAGAAGAATAAGACAGGAGACTAACATCTCGGAGAATCAATTTGGATTCATGCCAGGGCGGTCGAACATGGAAGCTATACATCTCTTGAGGAGACTCATTGACAACTACCGAGAAAGAAAACAAGATTTGCATATGTTGTTTATCGACCTTGAGAAGGCTTATGATGGAGTTCCAAGAGAGATCTTATGGAGAGTCTTAGAAAAGAAAAGTGTAAATGTATCATACATTGACGTAATCAAAGATATGTATTTGTGGATGATATCGTTTTAGTCGATGAGACGCGCGAGGGTGTCAACGCAAAACTAGAATCTTGGCGATAGTTTTTAGAAAATAAGGGTTTTAGATTGAGCAGGACAAAGACGGAGTATATAGAGCTTAAATTTAACAGTGCAAGAAGGACGGATGACTTCGTTATTAAGTTGGGTGAACAAGATATTTCCCGTAGTGAATGTTTTAAATATCTTGGGTCAATAGTTCAAAAATACAGAGGTATTGATAAAGATGTGATACATAGAATCCAAACGGGCTAGTTGAAGTAGAGAGGCGCGTCAGGGATCTTGTGTAATCGTAAAGTACCATTAAAACTTAAGGGCAAGTTCTACCGTACTGCGATTAGACCAGCAATGCTCTTTGGTTCTGAGTGTTGGGTAGTGAATTGTGTAGATGAGCAAAAAAATGGGAGTTGCGAAGATGAGAATGCTTAGGTGGATGTATGGACACACGAGACTGGATAGAATTAGGAATGAATGTATCAGGGATAAGACAAGAGTAGCACCAATTGCAGAGAAGATGCGAGAGGCTCGACTAAGATGGTTTGGACACGTGCAAATGAGATCATTAAAGGCACCTATTAGGCGTTGTGAGAGTCTAGTCACTAGGCATGTTAAACGAGGGAGGGGTAGACCAAAAAAACTTGAAATGAAACTATAAGGAAAGACATGATGTACTTAGACATTAGTGAGATTATGACACAAGATAAGGCACAATGGCGACAAAAGATCCATATAGACAACCTCATTATAGTGGGATAAAGGCTTGCGTGTTGTTATTCTTGTTGATGTTAATCGTTGTGAGAGGCATTTTGGTTACTTTGTGAACCTTAACACCTTCTCTTACTTGTGCTAGGTAAGGGGTGGATTATGGTTTGGAAGAAATTTTTCGGCCCACCCCGCAAATCGATGCACCCGCCCAACCCCTTCCCCCGGCGCCCACTCCCATGCTTGCGACCTCTCACTCACCCTCTCTTTCTCGGCCCAATTACAGCACGCTTGGAAAAAGATCTCATGTAGAGCTCACCTCCCCCTTGCACCTCTTCTCTGGTGAGCTTCCCACATCTCCGCCATAAAACCCTCAAGATCTAGGAAAGGGTGAATTGATCTTCTTTAGGACTTCTCCCTCTCACGCTCGCGCACACGATCTAAAACAGGAAGTTATAACACGATCTTATAGGTGGCTATAGCATGAATATACTCTTATGGATGGCAGATAGAAATAATCAAATCGCTAAAGTGTGATCCCCATCGTGGATCTTTCAATATGCCAATGAGAACCCAATAAGCAATGATTTTGTACATGAAGACGGGATAATTGAGAACATTTTTAGCTAAAGTTGACTACCTATTAATTACACCAATTAGGTTTACCAAGCCATATTTGATTTGAGCACAAGTTAATCCTGATTACATTTTAAAAAATTAATTTATGAATAATAGATCTTATCAAAAAAGCATGCATCACACAAAAATCAATACGGATTAGTTTCAGTTAATTTACTTCTAATGTAAACCGAAAGTAATAACCCAATATTTGGGTACCTTGAAACAAATTGGAATCAAATCACTCGCACTTACTAGTAGAATAATCAAATTTTAGTGTTAAATATAAATCACAACACACTAGCCCAGCCATCCTAAGGATTCAAAATAGAGGATCTAGTTTCCCACAATTTAATTCATGCACAGAGTATGAAAGAAAACAACGATGGTAGCAAATAAGGAAGTGGATAATTAGGAAAGTTCAATCATAGTGAAAGTAATGTAAAACATAAAGATACACAAATAGCATGGAGCGCAAAAGAGATGGAGAAGGAAATTACTCAGGACCATGCTACAAGGAGAAAGCCAAAATCCGATGAAATACGTGAGCAACCGAAAAGCATTACGAAAAGGAAGGCTATTTTAGAATAAGGTGGAGCTTGCTTTGGTGGTGAGGCATGTGAATCATAGGTGTGGTTGGCTATGAAGTTTTAGGGGGTTGGGGGGGGGGGGGGGGGGGGGGTTGTATGGATATAATTGCAATGCTAGGGTGTTGTGGAAGGGCACAACCAGTCGCAGAAATTGATTTCCTGTGGCTGCGCAGCGACTGGAGTGGACAATAGGTGTTGGACAGTGGTTCAATGGTATGTCGAGGGCCGACGTCTGGTAGCTGGATTGGGGCCGGGACAGCTGTCAGGTGGCTGGAAACAGGCAAGGTTGTCAGGATCGAGATCCTAGGTGGGATCATTTTGAGGTTGGATCAGATCGGATCGTAGGACCGGATCGAAAATTGCAAGATCCTACAACATTCATAAATTAAGACTAAAAATAAAATTGGATAATATCATATTAAGTTCAATTTAAGTTTCAGGTAAGACATCAAATATTTACTAACAATAAAAACAAATCTGAACTGAAAGCGACCGAAGAAGCCGCTCTTGACCTCAGTTTGCAGTCGGCAGTCGACACTTGGGATACGGTAAAGAAGCATGATATGATTTTGTGATGGAGTATGGGGCGGGATTGGGATTGGATTAAACAATGGGTTATGGGCATTGGACCGGTTGAATGGGGTCAGGATACGGTTGGACATGTTTCTAGTTACCTTTGACCGGACCAGTAGAATCGGGTCAGGATCGTGATCCTAAAGATCCTAAGATCCGGATCGCAATCCCAGTCGTAGACGTGCTGATTTAGATCCTGTAAGTTCTGAATCGATTTACAAAATCTGAATCGTATTGTAAGATCCTACGATCCGGATCGCGATCCTGATAACCATGGAAATAGGGCAGCAATGGGGGTTGGTTGGGGAGAAAATGTGTTAGTGGCTTGGACATGGAATTTCTTTCTCTTCGAATTCCAATTTCAGTCTCTTATAATAGGAGATTTCTCCCCTCTAAATAGATTGAAAAATAAAAAAGAATTTAGAATATATCTTGCTCTTTTTGCGATATCTTTATTTATTTCATAATATTGTTTACCTAACTATAGTATTCTCTATTTATTATCAGATCTTTAAGGACTTAATGGCAATCATTCCAATAAGCCGTTAATAACAAATATGACATAGAGCTACCATACATGGCTGTACCATCATAAATGATGAAAACTGCCAAAAATGAAAACTGCCAAAAATGAAAACTGCAAAAAAAAAATTAATGCATAAATAAAACAAAATACTTAAGCATATCTCTAGTGTTAGGATGGTCTGTCTATTGAAACTGGTGCAATACAGATTGCACCAGCTTCTTTCACTGCTAGTTACAGAGATAGGATCTCTAAGAAAAGCTAATACTCAAGTCATTCACTTGCAAATTTAGTGGGGCAGAAACTCCGTTGGAAGACATCTAAGGTAGAATTATAATTCAAAGCAATCAAAGAAGAATACTACCAGCTTTTAAAACCGAAGGAACAAGTATATAGACAAGTAGTGACAGCCATAAAAAATATATATGAGAAACACAAAACTTCCATCCAATAAATGATAAAAAAATAGACTAGCTCAAAGAAAATTTCATATACTACTTAAAAAAAAAATCCAAGAAACATCATCAAACTAATCAGAACCGCCCAATAAAATTAACTTTATAATAAGAACCATCACCTGTGAGATTTGAGATGAAATAAAATATAGTGAACAAAAACAGAATAAAAAAGGCAGCCCAGTGCACAAACCATCCCCACACAGCGTGGGTCGGGGAAGGGTTCCACCACAAGGATGAACTAAAACAAAATAACATAAAACAAAACAAATAAATATAAGAAAAGAGAAGATTAAGTAATAAAACTTAAATAAATTAGTAAAATAAAAAAGGGAGAAAAAAATAAATATCGCACGAGCAAACCGTATGGAGGTTGAAGGTTACTATCTCCACCACACTCTGCACGGGAAACAATTGTGATTGCCAGAGTACTGGTGTCATCGGGCAAATATTGGGCAAAGAAAAACGATGTGTCCATTCACCGGTTTGAATATACAAACCAGTAAAACATAATTTGGCTGGAAATTGATTTGTAAAAGAAGCTATGTCTCTTGTTTTCTGGCATTGTTTGGAACAAGTTAATAATAATTTTAGTAAAGTTGAGGGAATCAAGAAAGGTAGGCTTGCACTAAAAAATATCTCCACAACTCCTCCAAGACAAAAGGTAATTAAACACATTAAATAGCAATCAGATTTCAAAAACAAAAATACAAAGAATCAAATTTGAGAAGATAAAGAAAAAATAGTATAACTTACAGTTGGTATAGCCAATGCTAGCCCAGCATTGGTACCCCTCCACAGTCTGGCAATTCCTTCCTGCAAATTTTAACAATATATTAGCCCATCCAAATATCAGAATGCATGCATGACATTAAAGTAAGTGTAGAAGTGACAGATACAAACTTAAGCTATTTACATGGGATACCTACTTGTCTAATGACTTTATAGAAAACATCAAAAGTTCCTTTGTACTGAAAACAATCACGAGCACAAATTGCTTCAGTACCAAATATTCCAGTACGAGTACATGATGGAGAACATCTGAACTCTGAAAGCATCTGAAAGAAATTATTGGCAGGATAAATAAAGAAAACAGAAAGCGACCACTCAATACATTAAGTACAATAAAGAAGTATAAGGAAAAGACCACAAATAAAGAGACACAGAAGACATTACATAGTTATAATAGTATCCACATGGCGTATCCTGTGAAAGGATGCTGTGCTATTCTTCCACATCAGCTATTTATTGAAACTGTTACATATGGCCATATAGATGCCAAGTGTAGCAATTTAAGTACTCTAAATCATAACTAAGAAGCCGATATCTCCCTTGATACCCTTAAAATTTTGTTTCATGCTGTCAAATATGCAAGAGGGCCTAACAGAATATGTAAAGACAATATCAACTAATCAAGCATAGGGGCAAGTATCCCACAGACTTCCAATAAAGAGGAAGGAAGAAAACTTATGATTAGAACAAGCAAGAACACAAGACTGCTTAAAGCTTAGTTTTATCAATTACTAGATTTTCCAATCTACTCTTTTTCTTTATCAAAATAAACAAGTCTCCTCATTCAAGTACAGTAATCGAAGAAACATCTCCATGAAACAGATTTTGGAATATTCTTTTTAAAGTATACCGTGTTAGGGCCAAGGGATGCCAACCGTCTTCCAAAATCTTGTTGTGGGTGATAATAAGGAACTCCAGCTGCCTGTGCCTGTAACCTTGTCTGAAATTTATCAAAAAAAAAACTCTTCAACAAACAATAATTTCTGAAAACAATATATGTAGTCTTCACACGGTCTAAAACGAATAAAAAGTCCAGTTTGCGATTAAACATTAAAAAAACTGAGTTGTCCTTACAAACAGTTAAGAAGCAACCTATAGAGAATATGAGCATAAATGATGTGGACCAGTTGTAAGGGTAGATTTGAAAATTATAATTAGAGATATTAATTATAAAAGAGACCATTGTAATAACTAGGTTTTTTTAGATATAAATCTCAATTTTAGCTTTCTCTCGTTAGTATCTCTAGTTTATCCCTCTCACTACCGTAGTTGTTTTGCTTTCATCCCTCTTCCTCGTTGAAAGACACCAATTCTCCTTTGTTAGAGCCACAATCTTTGGCTCTTAGAAGTGAACTGCTCTTCTCAGTCCCCATTTGATAAAGTTCACATCAGTGACATCAAAACGTTTGATCTTCTTCCTAGAGTCTTTCATGACTATCATCGACAACACTCAAGGCGGGATTTGTGAAAGCAATTGGCTCTCCTTTGTAGAACAATGTAGCGGCAATAGAACCAGTCTTACCACAACCTAGATGACCTCCACGTGGTAGTGGTTTACTACATCTCCAACTAAGTCGTCCAACCATGAACCACCTTCCGTACATCAAATTTCTCCTTTCTAAACAATAGCAGTTGACGTGCACCGACATTCACAGGTCAAAAGACCTCACAGCGACCCCTGACTCTCCACCTTTCATATTGAACGTCTGACATACCACTTGCACCTTACCCCCCCAATCTCTCCCTTTCTAGATAATTACCCATGCCACAACCTTTCCTGCACCTCTCCAAACAACCACCCGAAACATGCCACATAGTACATCTATGGAACCTCTCACCATCACTTTCTATTCACCACCTTAAACAACTTTATCACAAAACGCACGACTACTCCATAGAACCCCTCTTACATAACCCATCACTATCATAGTTTGTTGAACAACCATCAACATGTTACCTACATCTTACACCTCGCCACGAACTGTAACCTCTTGTCTCTTGCTACCTACATCGCGACCACGCAGCCCTAAACACGTCATCACCTTCCTCCCACGTCTTTAAATGGGCAACCCACCCTCCAATGGACGACCCTTAACAACAACATTTACTACCAACAACATCTCTACCACAGTGATCCCACATTATCCATTACCTCTACAACACCATGACCTTCATGTTTCGTCTGCCACGTTACTTATGACTGGATCTCTACAGCGAATACATGTCATTAGCCGACAACAATGTTGTTTCTGCCCTTGTGTGACAACACCTCATAAGATCAACCATGACAACCCCTCACATACAAAGCTCCGCTTAAAAAATATACCCACATAAACATCCACACACCGTGGTATCTCATTTTATTGGAAATGACATTCAAAGATAGAGTGGCATCTGGTATTACAATAATCCAACATTTGGCGGGGCTCAAGCATCCACATTCATCCTTCTCATTCTCTCTCTCCTCCTAATGACTAGACAATTATCCCTCGCCTCGGCCTCTGCCCAAACAAATGAATGTCAATATTAACCGTGATGTCTTCAAGCCCCATCAATCAATGCACCTACATCATGTAACATGCTATGCATCTGGACCCATCACAACTTTGGCCACAACAGCTCCTAAGAAGAAGACCTCCGGCTAAGCAATCTTGTACATAAAGATGAAGAATGTGGATGGCAACCACTGCTATGTTATTAAAGACGCGCCCGAGGCGCGCCTAAGGCTCCAGGCTCACCGGGCTCAGAGGTTTGCGCTTACGTGCGCCTTATTTGCGCCTTTAGAATATAAAAGGTGCGCCTGAGTGAGATTTTGTTTGTAAATTTTTTTCTTCAAAAAATAAGAAAATAATAATGTAAGAACTCAATAATTTTTAATTGATTTAGTGTTTGTGAAAGATAATTGTGCATTAAGACTTAGATATGATGCAAGTGAACACATTGATTCTATTTTTTAAGAGATATAAACGATAATAATGAATGATTAATTAGTAGATCAGATGAATAATTTGATCGAGAAGCGAAAATGATGTTTGATGTTGATTTTGTAAAACGAATGTGGTTGTGCCTTGCCTTCGTCAGGCGCGCGCCTGCGTCTTGAGTCTTGCGCCTAGGCTCCAAGACCCCTTTGCGCCTTGGTGCGCCTTGCGCCTTTAATAACTAAGAACCACTGGAACAATGAGCTAACAGATATACATTGTAAAAGGTTTATAAATATCCTTGTGGTGAGTCCCTGAAAATTATTGAACAATAACTCTGTTTTTACATCCAGTTTGCCTTAGATTAGGATTAGAAGGATTAGTTGTAGCATTGGCCTGCCCATATCCTCTTCCGACGTTGCCGTCCGCGCTAGCGATCTCGTAACGGCTCAAGACCGTTACATTAGCGTTCTCGTTGAGAGGTCCTCCTGTTATCTTCAGCCATCTCATCTGAACACCCTGAATTTGACAAATTGCAACGATAAAGAAAGGTACCGATTCTTGCATCTAAAGCTACGGCAATCAAGAAAGGGGTAGTTTATTGAATCAAAGTTGTGGCCGGGAAAAAAATTTGTTTAGATCTTAGTCGTCACAAATTAAAGAGATTTTGCTTTGTCGGCACATAGGATGGGGAGATCAGCAACCACAAGATGCCCATTCGCCAATGTTGCTTATGCTACTGGTTATGCATCTTTCATTGGTGAAGAACTTGATGAAGTTACTGTCATCGTATAAGAAATCCAACTGATTTCTTGCAACCACATAGTTTAAACAAAGAATTGATCTTCAGAAGTCCCATCGGTGTTTCTAATAATAAAGAAGTCCAAATCCAGTAAATCTCTAGCAAAATCGAAGAAAGGTTCGTCCTCGTTGTCGTCCTCTACTCCCTATTCACCATTTCGGGCTCTGTCACCCATTCCAAAGACAAAACGCTCAACAATCAAAAATTACAAGATGATATTATACTTCACTTTCAAGAAATTCAAAAGTCTTTAGTCATGCTCACAGTCATCCATCCACTCACTAATCAAGGGGCGGGACAGCATGGGTTCCCAGCCGATCAGATCGCTTCTTCCACCACTCGTCCTGACTCCGTTTCACATTTTTGGAACTCTCCCTTCGACACGGTCAGGGACGCTAACTATTGGATCCGCCAGCTTGTTCAGCAATCTTCATCCTGATCGGTGTTAATGCGGCAGCATTCCGAATCTAATGTCATATTTGGTGCTACTGCTCAAAACTAAGATTTGTCAACCTAACAACAACATGATGATATGGGTTTCTACAGTCAAGATCATGTTCGTTCCGATTTTCAAATATTGTCGGACTTCGTATCTTCAATCTCTACTCTCCAAGCACTGGTGGAAGATGCCTCCAACAGCATAGATGCCTCATTTCAACAAGCTCAAGGATACAATTGATTCAAGCTTCCAAAATTTAAATGAAAAGATCATTCCTCTCAAGAAAGAAATACAAGAAACCCCTTCACAAACTCATCTGGCTTATGGTGCAATCGTAGTGGAAATCACCCTTACCTCCTCTCAAGTTCTATTCGGCACCGACAAGGTCAAGAACGGCTTTTATTTCGTTAGTGCAGAAACAAATTTTGAGGATACTACTTTGGACTGAGAACTTGAAAACTATTGAATAATAATTCTGTTTTTACATTCAATTTGCCTTAGATTAGGATTAGAAGGATTAGTTGTACCATTAGCTTGCACATATCCTCTTTTGGCGCCGGCGATCCCGTAACGGCTCAAGACAGTTACACACCAGTTCTACATTCATCACCATAGGGATTGTGTTCCATCTAGGTCCATCTGACATCCGATTGCTTCCACTGCAACCTCCATCCCTTATGCTCATACCATCGTACTCATAGTTACCTCTCTGAGGCACCAATCTCAATGACAATGTCATCGCCATCGGGGTCCGCCCATGCCTTATCACCATCACCTACACCACCACATTCATCGTATCGTCCCTAATAAATGCCACAACACCAACGAACACAAGCCTTCTTCCATTGGGGTTGTATTCATTTCACTCAACGAAAAATTCCATAACTACATTGCATATATCATCCCCGAGATCTCTCCTTTGCCGCATGATGTATTGGCGCCTACTCATCTATCGACATATTGGAAACAGCGTTACCATTTACATATTTTTTGACATGGAAGGGTTGAAGAGGAAAGGTGTTGATATGAGCTATGTTGCACCGACACCGACACGGGACACGCGATACGACACGACACGACACGTGACTCGTCAATTCTAAAAAAATACCATATTCTGACACGCTGAGACACGTATATTAAATATTAAATTTTTATAATTATGAAAATCCTAAAACATTTAACAAAAAAAAAATAACAATTAACAAATATTTAAATAAGTTAAGTCATGTTTAAATATTACTCATCAAATATTCAAATGCAAAACATAACAAATGATCAAAAAATGATAGAACATTAACACATTACCATTATATATCATCAGTAAAAATAATGGATTCACATGCAAACTTTTTTCTCCACTTTCAATCTTCATTTTTCTAGAGAAAATATCTACGTCACTAGTAGATCCACTTTCACTACTTGAAATGCTAGAAAGGGGTAAAGACACTTTCAAGATAAATTACCACTCATCTCATCATGAGTAGCTAACTTAGGGACACGCGTGTCCGATTGAGCGGAACACGCGAGTTCCGCGTGAGCTAGCGTGTCGGATTTCCGACTCGAGTGTCGGATTTCCGACTCGAATGTCGGATTTCCGACTCGAGTGTCGGAGAGTGTCGGAGAGTCGGACGAGTGTCGGACTCTCCGACACCGACACGCTGGGCATTTTGAAGTGTCGGTGCTTCATAGGATATGAGTACATTTATAGGGGCGGATTTGCAAATTCTAATTAGAGGTATAATTTATAAAAAAAGATCATTATAATAGCTAGGTTCAGTTAGAAATGAAATCTCAACTTTAGCTCTTTGTTTGTCACGATCCCAACCTTCATTGCATGAATACAACAATTCTCTTTTATCAAAGCAACAATTGTAAAGCTCTTATAATCGGACCTCTCTCCTCATTCCCCCTTTCCAAGTTGTTTCACAACAATGATCTCTCCTACATGAAATTTTTTTAAAAGTTGAAACATAAACAAAATGCATAACTCCATGTGCTCAAAATGGTATCAACACAGGATGAATAATTAAACAACAGAACGCATGCCCTAACTCTTTCCCTGTTATCATAGCAATAAATCCAATCATTCCAACAATGCCAATGTAAAACCAATGATCAGATTTTAAAACTCGCCTTAGCGACGTCAAGAGGATTGACGAGGATGGCCGAGAGAAACGCAGCCCCAGCAGCGGCGAGAGCACGTTCACCTAAATTCATTTCATGGTCGCCTGAAGCCCGGCGGTTAGCAAGTGAGGAAGACGGCGACGAAGAAGACGAAGAAGAATCAGACATCGAAACATTGGCCGCTCCATCAAAATCCACCCTCGACGCCGCGTTTATGAAAGCGGGCAGCCCGGTTTTCGACGAGTGCCCCATCGTGCAGCTTTCGCCCCTCCCCTTCCTTTGCCCTTGTAGTCCTCAAAAAAACCTAGAAATCTGAGAAAACGCTTCCCAAAATAGAACGGCGGAAAAATTATAGGTAATAAGTCTTGACTCTGAAAAGGCAGGGAGTTAAATGGGGCGGATGAAGAAAAAACTCCTGGTTGGAAACTGGTTCACGCTGGGAGGAAAAAACGGCGATCTCCCGCCTCTCGTTCTTGAGTGTGCTGGAGGCTCTCAATGGAAGCTATTTAAGCCATTAAAACCTAGAATTTGAATTTTAAAATTTATATATTCAATTCAAGTTCAATTCCAAATTTCCAATTGTAGCATTTGGGTCTTGCTATTGAGGTTTGACTCAATTGGGTAAAATGAGTCCTTATGATATAAAGATTATGGGTTTGATTGTGATCATGGGTTAGTTTTCTCTATTTATTTAATAGTTTGTTGTTTAATAATAAGTAATTGATGCGAAAAAAAGTAATGACACTTGTACATTTATTACTACAGAAAATATTGGGGCATTAGCATCCTCCAATTATGAGTTTTTTTGGCATATTGTATTCTCAGTATTTAATTTTAACAATTCGTGTCTTTGAAAAACTATATTACATAGTATTTTTATATATTCTTACTATATGTAACGAAATATTTTCATGTCATTTCACTCAATTAAGCAAGATCGTCGATTTGAATTGATCATAACATCTCAGTCATTCAATCACCGACTTACCATCGAATTGATCGGAACCGTCCATTTTTTTTATAGGGCTCCAACACCCGTGATCTGCATATTATTAGCCCGCCCAATCTCGCACATCACCAGCTGTACCCACAAATTTCATATATTAATTTAAAAAATTATTTATCACTCGGCTTTTATTTTATTATTTATTGTTTATTACTTTTATCATTTTCGGTTTATTTTTAATTTTTTATTGTTTATTTATTTTAATAATTTAAAATGTTCAGTTAATTCAAAAACATAAATCAAAAAATTTAAATAAATTCGCCAGGCGGCCGGGGGCGAGACTGTTACTATCGCGTGGGACATGGAGG
Organism: Platanthera zijinensis; assembly: GCA_039513925.1. NCBI lineage: Eukaryota > Viridiplantae > Streptophyta > Magnoliopsida > Asparagales > Orchidaceae > Platanthera > Platanthera zijinensis. The sequence continues at coordinate 32,583,054 of CM077081.1, forward strand.
CCCTGTGCACGGTCACTCGTTCATTTTACAAAAAAACTTAATCCAAATGTTCTTTATACATCCAGGATGTTATAAGTTCTGTTCAGCTAGTAATAAAGACAAAGAAAAACAGAACTTGAGTTTGACTTATTTCTCCTTTATGATTTTGAAAAAAAAACACCCTGGTTTGAATAATCTCCAATTAGAACCATGCATAATCAAAATTGATTTTTACATTGTTCGGGACCAATGAAAATTCGCCATGTAGCGGGGGTTTCACACAAAAATGTTATACACACATCACACTATTCATCACAGGACCCAATGTACAATGGATTTCGTGTATTTTCATTGGTCCCGGACCCTAGCTGGTGTCGGGACCTGGACACAAATTTTGCTCCTTGAGAACAGGCTTTGCTGGATTTTGAAAATAAAACAAATGGTAGTAATTGCCTGATTGGTGAAGAAGCCTTTAATTGAGAGAGAACGAGTGTTTGCTTGAGCATTTTTTTCTTCCTCTAATTCTTTATATAAAAAATGTAAATATTATTTCTTACATATCTGAATAACCTCCATTTAAAATCATAAATCCCCCAAAATATCATTTTATATCTAAGGCTCCATTTGTTTGGGCGTTTCGTTGCTCCGTTTTGAGCAAACGCCGCCGGAAGGAGGAAAAACAAATGAACCTCCGGCGGCGTTTGCTCCGTTTCCACCCGCCCCCCTTGAGAAACGCCCCCAAAAAGCTCCGTTTGGAGCAGCCACCTCCCCCCTCCGGTTCGAACACTCCGTTTCCACCCGCCGGATCGACCCGCCACCGCCGAACCAAATGAAGCCTAAGGCTCCATTTGTTTGGGCGTTTCGTTGCTCCGTTTTGAGCAAACGCCGCCGGAAGGAGGAAAAACAAATGAACCTCCGGCGGCGTTTGCTCCGTTTCCACCCGCCCCCCTTGAGAAACGCCCTCAAAAAGCTCCGTTTGGAGCAGCCACCTCCCCCCTCCATTTCGAACATTCCGTTTCCACCCGCTGGATCGACCCGCCACCGCCGAACCAAATGAAGCCTAAGACTTTGTTTGGGAGGACTTAGGCTCTATTTGTTTGAGCGTTTTGGTACTCCGTTTTGGGCAAACGCCGCCGGAAGGAGGGTAAACAAATGAACCTCCGGCGGCGTTTGCTCCGTTTCCACCCGCCCACCTTGAGAAACGCCCCCAAAAAGTTCCGTTTGGAGCAGCCACCTCCTCCCTCCAGTCCGAACACTCCGTTTCCACCCGCCGGATCGATCCGCCACCGTCGAACCAAATGAAGCCTTATTTTCTTCATGCGGTTGTAACCACTTGATCGAACAAAATAAGTCCCCAAAAAGGAGCTTTAAATCTAATATTCAAATGCTTGCAAATGCTAAAATTCGACCGGGCAAAAAATGAACGCACAAGTGAAAAATACTTGTCCGGGCAAAAAATGAACGCACAAGTGAAAAACACTTCTCCGGGCGAAAAAAATACGATTTTGGGCCAAAAATGTACTTCCGAGCGAAAAACATGCGCGATGCAATAAAACACACTTCATAAGCTAAAAATATGCTTCTTAGAGAAAATGTTTCCCGACAAAAAAACATGAAGTCTCAGGAAAAAACACACATGAGAAGACCCGTCCGTCCCCGTCTACAAATATTACACATCCGGACGAAAATGCTCGTTCCAGCTGCGCCCTCTCTAAGGATTCGCGAGATCCGGTGCAACAGCCTGCTCGGCTGCACCAACGGATGCGTCACCAAGTGCGTCAATCTCCAATCCCACGGTGGGCTTTTTTTTAAACGTGAGCATGCTTTGAATAATCGACGATAAGAATTATGACTTCGTTTTTAAATTCCTGCCGCGTGTCGGCGTGTGGTTGATAGTTCACGGCTGACCATCGTACCCTTCCCATGCAACGCTCCACGAATACCAGTGTCCAGTAATGGGGCTTACGTGTGCTCCAAACAAACTAACTATTATTTTTGTTGAAAATGCTATCGTTTGTTAAAGCAACAAGCCGACCAGGATGAAATTAAAGTAATTAAGATGAACTAAAATACACGATGCGTGCTTTGCACGTGGAATGATCGTATCAGTGATGCGCTGGGCACCATTTTTAGGGATGCCACCTTCTAGTGGCACGTGCGTCTGACATACGATTCTTCTTTGCGGATGATTTGTCAGCCCTTCAATTAGCGATCAGACGATTAGTTTTTTAACTTTTTATATAAAAATAAAAATAATAATAAACGATATCCGGTCGGAATGTCAAGATCCGGCCGGAACTAATTTGTAAAAGCATTTTTTATGCATAAATAAGATCTTAAAATATGCGTAAAAATAATTTAATTAAGATTTCATAATTATTTTTAAAAAAAAATTATTAACTTTTTATAGAAATGCATTTTTTTTAAAAATTAGCGCACCATACTTCTTGTACGCTAGACGTACCTAAAAATTATTTCATTTGTAAGTGCGCCCGGGCGAGTGGTTTTTGAAACTGAAGCTCAGTAATAGTAAGTGGACGAAATCCGGGGCTGTTGAAATGTTTTGAAAAAAAAACATGTACATGTAAAAGAACTAGTCCTAGATAATTTCTCTGCCGGACACAACAATAAGGTCATTACGAGCAAAGAGTAGGTGGACAGATTTAGGGAATGTACCCGTTGGCAGTCCTCTCTCTCTCTCTCTCTATATATATATATACACTATCATCTTTGTACGGGCGGGCAAGCTTTGGCTGCATGCATGCGGGCTTCGCCCGCCTTCGCACGGGCTTCACCTGTGTCCGATGCATCGTTCGGGTTAGTGGTTAAGCATATATACTTAAAATGATCACAACCAATATGAATTGTACTACACATGAATATATATCAATAACGACATCCTGTGTTGGCCCTTAATGCAGATCTTAGGTGTAGGCCTCTAGGGGTGCAGCCATGCCATCCCTATGCTGGTTACGCCCACCTGTCTGGCCTCTGCGGGTCCTCATACTCTATCTACAACTCCCTACACTACTCAAAGATCGGGGGGCCCTGCATCTTGTGGGCAAAATACACAGATGTGCCCAGTTTGGTGGCATGGGAAGCAGCTCTCTATGAAGGGAACATCTTCGCCCGCCCTCCGGCGGGCTTTGCCTGCCGCCTGACAATTATTTAAAATTTTATAATTTTAAAGTATCTAAAATTTTTTTATTAGAGATTTAATAATTTTATTAATTATTTAAAGAATATAATTAAATCATAAAATCAAAAATAAAAAAAATAAAAAAAAATCCTGTAAAACCATTCCCCTTCCGCCTCTGGCCCGACGCAACAACCTGCCCGCCAATGCCGAACTCTGCGGAGCCGCCGCCGGCCCTTCCTGTGAGACCAAGATCTGCCGCCGGTGGCCTGCCCGGCGCCCACCGGTGTGTTCGCTGGAGGCCGGCGAACCCGCCGGTGGACGCCGGGCAGGCCACCGGCGGCAGAGAAGGTGCGGTAGCAGGTTGCGGAAGGGGGAGGGATATCGGGATTTCCCTGGATATGAACAGTAAATTTTTTGGAGATTGGGTTAATGGCAGGCCGGTTTTTCTATATCCAGTGGCTAGATGACGTCTCCTGGAGATCGGACAGTCCTAATGAGTTTAATGGTGTGTTTCAAGAATGTTATATCGCTTTATAATATATATATATATATATATATATATACAAGCAGTTGTGCACGAGGGACCCCGTGCGGGAAACATTCGTCATGGGAGCAACATTCGTTGTGGGTGCGACATTTGTCTTGGATGCGACATTTGTCGAGGGGGCGGCATTTGTCGTGGGGGCAACAAATGTCGCTCCACGACATATGTCGAGGGGGCTGCATTTGTCGTGGGGGAAACAAATGTGGCCCCACGACATTTGTCGTGGGGCGACATTTGTCGTGGGGCGACATTTGTCGTGGGGGATGTCATTTTTCATGGTGGCGACATTTGTCGTGGGGGAGACATTGGTCGGGGGCGGTGACATTGGTTGGGGGGCAGCGACATTGGTCGGGGGCGGCGACATTAGTCGAGGGCGGCGACATTAGTCGGGGGCGACGACATTAGTCCAGGGCGGCGACATTGGTCAGGGGTGGCGACATTGGTAAAGGGAGGTGACATTATTCGGGAGCGACGACATTGGTCGGGGGCGGCGATATTGATCGTGGGCGGCGACATTGGTCGCTGGAGGTGACATTGTTCATGGCAGCGACATTGGTCGGGGCGGCGACATTGGTCGGGGGGGCGACAATGGTCGGGGCGGCGACAATGGTCGGGGCGGCGACAATGGTCGGGGCGGCGACAATGGTCGGGGCGGCGACAATGGTCGGCGCGGCGACAATGGTCGGGGCGGCGACAATGGTCGGGGCGGCGCTATTGGTCTAGGACATCCACATCAGTCGTGGACGGCAACGTCGGTTGTGGGTCGTGAGCGACGACATCGGTCGTGGGCAGGGAAATTGGTTGTGGACGGCGACATCGGTCGTGGGCACGTGGCGACATCGGTCGGTCAGTTTCTTCAATTATTATTAATTTCAGCTGGCTAAAGAAAGAACTTGAAGTAGGAGTGAAGTAGGCCCGAGGGCATGCACTTGAAGAGGAAGCAATATCGAGATTCCCCCAAAAGATGTGGCCTTGTGTGATCACTCTGTTGGATGCGCCTAATACCTAATCTCACAGCCTATGTAAAAAACTGAAGTAAAGTAGATGCAAAAATAGTATGGGCAACTAAGAAATGCAATCAGCAGAAGCAACTGGGAATATACAGTGGGAGGAGAGGATGATACCTGTGGAAATAGATTAATTGGTTCTCGAGGAAGAACCAAAGAGATCAATATCTTCTCATCTTTGTTGACTAATGCGTAATCTTAAAAGGGATAAAAAAGAAAATAAAGTACGCTTTTAAAAATGAAACATCAATCAATCGACATATAAACATCGAGAGATAAATTTTAAAACCTATAGATATGATAATACTGTTTGAAAAAATCACCCCAAGTTTAACAGATCTTATTTGAAGCTTCTTATACACTTCTCTATTTACCTGATAGATAAATATGAGTAGCAATGTATAAACCCCAAAAAAGTTATTAATATTACATATCATACTACATGAATTATGCATAGCTCATCAAGAAAATGTATGTTTGTTCAAACATGAGTGCAACATGAATTTAGATGTGACTTAGTGCAAGAAAATCTTCATTCAAGAGCACCAGAGGTGAGCTAATAATAGATAACATGATGATAGTTCAGCCAATTTGCAATAATTTTTTGAGAACCACAAACCGAAAGTAGTAATGTACTTGCAGAGAAAATTTTCATCTCTGTAAATAATTATTTCAATACTCATCAGCTTTTAACAAAGCAAAATCTTATTCATTGCCACTTGATAACACAACCATGCAACTGACATGCAGACAAATCTGTCAATAATTTAAACTAATTTGAAGGGAGGAGGCAAGCTGCATGGATGCTGAATCAAATATGCAACAATCATGAATAATTATTTCAATACCCATCAGCTAGTACCTTTGAAAATCCTTTGATTTATTTTGGGACTTAATATGAGTTTGGTACAGTTTGTTCAAAACAACTTACAATTTGTTGAGAAGTTAATCTCTCATGATCCCCACCATCATGAAAAGCATCGACCTATGGTAGAAGTGGAGATATATGAGAAATGGAGATGCATGAGAAATGGAATAGCTTCACTGAATCTTTGACCTATGGTATAATTGAATCTTTGACCAAACATGATTACAAACATTATGGTAATCATCTAAGATAATTAATGACAGTAAATTAAATATAATTGCTTGATGCTCTCCAAAGCAGCAACCTCAAAGATCATCAAATCCTAAAATCTTTTGTAAAAAACTAAATTCTATGCAGAATAAAATTCAAGCAAAAATGAGATAAATAATTACCTTAAATAGAGAGCAGTGCCGCCAATGCAGCTGGACCAAACAACCTTTCTGCCTTCACCATCCTCATCGGAATCCCCGTAAGTTAACATCTATAAGCACAATTATGATGAATCATTATTTTAAGCTCAATCAAAAATCACTATGACATAATACAATGCATATTTATTCGTATAAAAGAATACATACAGCGAATAAAACAATAGCACCAGAATAAATACACTCGAAGTGTATTTTAAGCTTGTTAGTTAAATCAAGCATAAGAGACTAAAGGAATCTCCTTCATTGTTAAAGGAATCTCTTAAATATCTGGAATTCGTAATAAGAGAAAAGAGAAGAAATTAAATCCCACAACCCGTTTAAATCTACTGCACAACATTGGGAATGAAATTGATTATAAGGAAAAAAATGAAGATTTTACGAATAAATAAGGCAAATATCTAATTTCTCAATGTGACTTTCAGGACATTGAAGATTTCCATCTTAACAACATTGGAGAAAGAAATGATGTTAGCCTTTATTTTCAGTCAAAAAATATTTTAGATTGTGAAGCTAAAAACATTCTGGGATCATAAAATCCTGGAAATGGATGATGAGAACTCCGCCTTACATCAGCTTTTATCCTCTGGGGAAATAAAAACTGTGATTATTGCGATGAAGCCGGATCTGTTCAGGGCAAAATGAAACCCAAAAAAATTGATGTTGTAAACATGAACCAGTGCAGCAGGAGTCGAAAATAATGTGCAAAAAAATCACCTAAGTACGGGGCAAGCAACTATTCAACATAAAAAAAATACCTTAGAACACTGTTAATTTAAAGCCCTCGAAAACACTTTGCGGCAAGAGTCGGAAACACCTTAGAACACTTTGCAGCAAGCAATTATTCCATGTGGAAAACTATGAATAGCAATTATTCAATGTTGAAGTAGGCTCTTTGGAAGAGGAGCATTACTGTTAATTTAAAAATGGATAAAAATAGGAGATGCAGTGGCAAAACAATATGAGATTAGGTTTCACCTTCAGGAACCCATTCTCAGAAGTTGATATGGGAGTTGCTAGGCTTCTGTGGAGGCGACGACAAAGTCCTACTCGATTTTGCGGAGTCAACTTTGATGGGTGCGCAGGGAGGTCGCATAAGCAAACTGAAAAGCGGAGGAGGTGGTGCTCACCATCGGGCCAAGATCGACGGAGGGAGGAGGAGGCGCTTGCAAACACGCCAAGATCGACGGTATTTCTACAGATCTGGAAGAGATGAGAGGAAGGGAGGAAGCAACGCTTACCAATAGGCCAAGATCGGCGGTGACTGGGGTTGTCGCAGGCAGTGAGGGCACTTCTTTTACTGGTGAAGGAGAAGTGTCGAGGACGGTGGGGTTTCTCCTTCGCCGTCGGGACGTAGCAGCAGTGTCGCGGAAGAGTGGGGAGGGGGAATTAGGGCAGCTGTGAAGAAATCGCGGATATCGCGATGTTGAGCGGGGGGGACAGTGGACGGAGCGTTCATTTGAAACCTAAATGAAGTGTTGAGCCGCCCTACTGACAAAAATGCCCAAAAATTAAGTCAAAAAACATGTTTTAATGAGGGCATTTTGGGATTTAAAAGTTACACCATGAGGTGTTTAGGGGTTTGCTTATATAATAAAGATATATATATATACGAGTAATAGGCACGGACCTCCGGCCCGATGGCCACGCGCCACAGTACCCAGCCGGCGACGGTGGGCTTCGTCCGTCCCCCGGCGGGCTTCGCCCCCACCCCGGCTGTTTTTTACTTATATATATAATTATATTACTTATATATATATATATATAATGATATTACTTATATATATAATATAAATTATATATTATTAATTATAAAATGATAAAATATTATTAATATTTATAATAAAATATATTATTATATAATATATTATTAACATTTATAATAAAATATATTATTATATAATATATTATTAATATTGTTGATGCCGAGAAAATCCCGACCTCAGAATCGGACTAGGCGGCCTAAGATTACCGGTCTCGCAGTGAAATCGGATGGCCCAGGACGAGCAAAAGAAACAAGACCTCAGGCGCTGCGGCAGGAAGGTCTCACCACGTACCCGGTTGCTTAGGTGAAGCAACCCCTTCTCTACCAGAATGGCCGAGCTAGATACAAAGGAGATGCGCGAGCTGGAATTCGCGAGTAACTATCCGAGTTTCCGGTCCTTTCCTTCGTACCCCTGGGGTCCTATTTGTAGGAAAATCCAAAGAGAAGGGGGGTCTTACTTATACCCCCACCCCGGCGATCGGGCGACTTTCTGGGGAGCTCGCACGGGACAGGCGAGTATCTCGCCTTAGTCGCCACCTGGCGAGTATGCGTGGGGAGCTCGCCATACTCGCCCATACCTTTTGCTGGCTCGCGGCTTGATCTTGACTTCGCTCTTGGATCGTTGACTTTGACTGCTGGTGACCTGGCTGTGGTGGGGCCTCCCCTCGTCGAATACGGGTTGTACACAATCCCCGCTCTTTTTGGGCGACGAAGGAGCCCTGAAAGAAACATCCAACGCTTATTCGGCGAGCTGTTACGCCGAGTATCTGTTTGCTCGCTTTGTCCACTGCTCGACGAAGTCTATAAATAGAGGGGGGCCTGGTTGTTGGGGCGGATCCTCGAAACTCGCCCACCATGTCGGATGCCAACGCGAAGCTTCTCGAAGACAGCCTCGCCGCCCTGTCCGGCCTCCTCGGCATCGCCAGACCGAAAAGGCCGCGCGAGGAAGATGCCGCGGCCGATCTGCTGTCGCCGAAAAAGAAGAAGGCCAAGATGCTCAAGAAACCCACCTCCTCGCCGATCGACCCGTCTCCCCCTTCTGAGCCGATCGCGGCGGCGGCGTACAAACCCACGCCTTCAACCAGTACCCAACAACTCCTCGACGACCTTGGTTTGGGCGATGTTCCGGACCCGTCCCACCTTAGCACCGACAAGAATCCTGAAGTCGCTAAGGGGTCGACTACATCTCAAGTCGAAGTCGTCACCGTAATAGGTCGCCGCTCCGACCCCCCTTTTTTTCATCGTTTAGTCGTCGTGCTTCTCGCTGATCAGGCTGTCTTATGCAGACTCCCCTTTGGGTTATGTCGGCGCGCCACTAGATGTCGCTCCCCTGAGCTCCGCGCCGCTGCTCGCCCTTGCTGCTGGAAAACCCCCTCGGACCGCGTACGCGGTCCGGATCAATGTTGCTGCAAAGAAGATGACGGGGACCTCCCTGGCGAAAGGAAACCCTCCGGCGAATAAGGGTCTTCCGGCGAGAAAGGACCTTCCGACGATGAAGGACCTCCCGACGAGCAAGGACCTTCCGGCGGGCAAGGACCTTCCGGCGAGCAAGGACCTTCCGGCCTCCGCGCCAGACTCGTCACGGCCACCGGCGAGCATTTCTTTACCGTCGCCGCCACCCCTGGAGGTGGTTGAAAAGGCGAGGGGCACCGTCTTACCGCCGCCGCCGCCCTTGCCCGCCCAGCAGAAGGCGGGCTTGCAGCGACATCCGCCGTCTCTACCGAAAAGTTCACAACAGCTGGCGAGTTCGTCTCAGGTTTCGCCTCTGCCGAAGAAATCAGATAAGTCGCGACCGAGTTACTTTCCGCCGCGGGTTGGGGACCTCAAGCATGGAGGGCGCGGGCAGGGAGGCCGCGGGCAGGGCAGGCCTGCCGACAACCTTGGGGGTTCGTCTTCGGGTAGGCGAGATGCCTCCGGTCGTGTTTCTCCACCGCGCCGGTCTCGATCTCCTCGCAGTGGTGAGCTCTTCTACCTCTAGCTATCCTTGATCTTGCTTGGTCGTTGATTTCTGATTGCGACTTGCCTCCCTTAATGACAGATCACCCGGCGACTCCTGGGTCGGCCTTCATCAATGTCATCGGATTGTCGGGGAGCGAGTACCGTCACGCTGCCGCTCGTGCCTATATGGAGCTGGAGACTAAGTTCGACCAGCTCGTCATCTGTGAGCCTCACGGCCGAATCTCGGCTCTGGAGGTGCGCATGGCGAGGGTAGAGGAGCTTCAGACCACCTTGGAGAGCTACGAGGCTCGCCTCCACATGGTGAAGGAGAACGACCGCCAGCTGGCACTTAACAACCACCGCCTCCAGCTCGTCTTGGACGAGTTGGCTGGGATTCAAGCGAGTGTGGGCTCGGTGGGGCGGCTGACGAGGATGTAAGAGCAGCTGCGGCTTGGCGACGACGCGATTGCACTGGCGACGGAGCACTTCCGGAGGGCGTGCGAGATGGGCTGGGTCGGGCGACATCATCATCCTCCGGAGCGGCCGCCTAGGACGTAGTTTTGTTTTTTGTTCTAGATCCCCTCGCCATTTGGCGTTGTTGTAACGAACAGTATTATTTTAAATAAACCGGGCGACTATTCCTCTCGCTACCGATTATTTCGCGACTTTATTTACATCCATGGTATCCGAGTTTACTAGTGCAGGTTTTTGGCGAGCGCCGCAGCGTCCTTTCTTCGTTGCACGAGATGGGCCCGATGTCGCTGGTGTGTAGCCCTTTCCTTCGCGCGACTTCGATCGATGCTCGCAGAAACGAATACCCCCCCCCTTCTTTCCTTAGGCCTATAAATAGGAAGGGTAGGTAGAACATAAGTACGCTGCTGCGAACTTCTCAATCCGCCTCGCGAGTATCCCTTCTGCTCGCTTCTTCCTCCTTTCTCCTTCTGCTCGCCCCCTTTCTTATTCGTGGCTCGTGAAGATGGTTGGTGATGACGTTAGTGCTCGCCGACAAGCTCACACCATCAATTTCGCCGACGCGGCTTTCAAGAAGTCGATAACTTCAGACAAGGATCTGGAGGGTTTTAGGGAGCGTCTACTGCCGGAAGGATACTCGGCGAGGCTTTCTACTCGCAGCGAGCGACTCAATACCTATATTGAGGGCGGGCTCGTGTTGTCGCTGCGCCACTTCGACGCTGGCCTGCGACTTCCTTTCTGGCTCGAGCTCTGCGAAATCCTGCGATATTTCAGTATCGTTCCCGCGCAGATTAATCCCAATAGAATGGCGATTATCATGGGGTTCCTCTGCTACCTTCGGGAGGAGAGGATCGCCTTTGACCTCTCCGTTTTTCGCCGAGTGTTCGCCTTTGCCACGACATCGGAGGGGTTTGTCTTCTTCAGCAGCCACGTTTGCACCCTGGTGGGGACTGCGAACAAAGTCCATCGCTGGAGCGAGCTTCTGGTGGTCGTGCATGGCGACTTCGGGGATCTCCTGGGAAGGCCGCACCAACCTGCCGACGTCGCCTTCCTCCCGCCGATCTTGGAAGGCGCTCGGGAGCAACTGTTCGAATCCTTCCGAGGTCGCCGGTTCGACGTCATCTACTGGCGGCTCAATGTCAACTCGCTGGAGGCAGTTCATCCCAACGAGGGTAAGGACCGTCGAGATATCGTATGCTCGCCGACTCGCTACCTTTTGTCGAAGCTTGTACTAACCATATCGCGTGCTTTTGCAATAGCCAACGAGCTTCCAGAGAAACCGCTCCCTCCGGCGAAGGAAGTTGTCACCCCTCTTTCTGAAGCTCACCCTCCGCCCGATGTCGAGGAGAAAAAGAAAGTCTCCAAGGGAAAAGCGAGGGTGAGGTCGTCGGGGCCGGCGAACAAGAAGGCGAAGGTGTCGTCGCCTCAGTCCGACGATCACGAGTCACCGCTGGAGGCTCGGGCACCTCGCTTCCACCCCAACTACAACCTCGGGCGAGGGGTGGTGGACGCCCATGGTCGCCCGCTAGTGACTTGGTCGGCGGAGGAGCATCTGGTGTCGCTGAGCACCAACCTCCCATCCTGGTCGACAGACTGGGAGGACAAGGGGGAGGCCTTCGCCGTCCTCCACGCCTTGTATGGGCGGGTCGACGCCGAGTCAATGCTGGAGCTCGCCCCGCCGGAGCTTGCACATCAGTCCGCCTGCTCGCTCGCGCGAGCTGCCGAGCTGGGGCATTTCACGACGAGGAAGTTGCTGGAGACAACGGAAGCTTTGAAAACCGTTTCCAAGAAAGCCATAGAACTCGGCATGCAGTCGGTCCGCTGGAAGGACTTCGAGGTAAATGACCTTCGGGTGGCGATATGTGATTCATCTCGTCTGGATATGTACTAATGTTCGATGTCTCGCAGGCTGCTGAAATCGAGGCTGCGAAGAGGTTATCTGAGTGCGAGGAGAAGTTCGCCGTGTCGCAAGCCGAGCTGGAGGCGGCCCAAGTTCGCGTAGCCGAGATGGATACTCGGCTAGTCGCCGCCGAAGGACGCGCGAGTTCCTCTGCCCCGTTGCCAGAGACGCCACGACCCGAGGACGATCCGCTGTGGGCTGTCAAACGGTCCCGAGTTCTGTGGGAGGAGAGGTCCTCTGTCCGCCGCGAGATAGCGCGGACGGCTGGCAACATCATACTCGCACGTCTGAGAATCAACAGGCAGCTTGTCGAGGGGGATAAGCAACTCACCGTTGACGAGCTTATCCCTGAGCTGCTCGTTGAGGGGACGATCTCTCCAGACCGCGTCCCTTCTCCGTCAGACTCCAGCGACTCCGACAGCAGTGGCAGTGACAGCAGCAGCGGCGAGAGCAATGACGAAGATGGCGAGGAAGAGGAAGACATGGACGTCGGAGATGAGGAATATCGGCCGGATACTGGCGACGATGAGTCATAGTCGCTTGCCGATCTCCGTCATGCTCGGGTGCAGGGGGACCTTTTGAAACTTTTGTAACTTGTAAAGTTTACATATTTATACAAGTTATTTATTCTTTGCAATTCTTTACTCGCGTGACGGTTGATATCGCTCGCTAGGCTCATAGGCCCGGTGAGGAGTGCTCGCTAGACGACTGCTTATCTCGCGTATATGCCGCTCCGAACACCGATCATACGCTCGTCGTGACGCATTCGCCCGTACGCCTAAGGAACGTTTGCCTGCCTGCCCGAGAGTAACTCGCCTACCCGCTTGGGATATACTCGCCTACTCGCGCGGGGCATACTCGCCTACTCGCGCGGGACATACTCGCTCCTCGATACGAATCCGGGCTTAGCAGGCGTCGAGTAGAGGAGCTCGGCCGATTCCCGAGGAGAAGAGCTCGTGGGGATACTGGTCTTACGACGCTGCTCCACTCAAAGTCTTGATTTCAATCGAGGAGATCGGCCAATTCCCGAGGAGATGAGCTCATGGGGATACCGGTCTTACGACGCTGCTCAACTCGAAGTCTTGATTTCAATCGAGGAAATCGGCTGATGCCCGAGGAGAGGAGCTCGTGGGGATACCGGTCTTACGACGCTGCTCAACTTGAAGTCTTGATTTCAATCGAGGAGATCGGCCGATTCCCGAGGAGAGGAGCTCGTGGGGATACCGGTCTTACGACGCTGCTCAACTCGAAGTCTTGATTCCAATCGAGGAGATCGGCCGATTCCCGAGGAGAGGAGCTCGTGGGGATACCGGTCTTACGACGCTGCTCAACTCGAAGTCTTGATTCCAATCGAGGAGATTGGCCGATTCCCGAGGAGAGGAGCTCGTGGGGATACCGGTCTTACGACGCTGCTCAACTCGAAGTCTTAATTTCCATCGAGGAGATTAGCCGATTCCCGAGGAGAGGGGCTCGTGGGGATACCGGTCTTACGACGCTGCTCAACTCAAAGTCTTGATTTCAATCGAGGAGATCGGCCGATTCCCGAGGAGAGGAGCTCGTGGGGATATCGGTCTTACGACGCTGCTCAACTCGAAGGCTTGATTTCCGTCGAGGAGATCGACCGATTCCTGAGGAGAGGAGCTCGTGGGGATACCGGTCTTATGACGCTGCTCAACTCGAAGTCTTGATTTCAATCGAGGAGATCGGCCGATTCCCGAGGAGAGGAGCTCGTGGGGATACCGGTCTTACGACGCTGCTCAACTCGAAGTCTTAATTTCAATCGAAGAGATCGGCCGATTCCCGAGGAGAGGAGCTCGTGGGGATACCGGTCTTACGACGCTGCTCAACTCGAAGTCTTGATTTCAATCGAGGAGATCGGCCGAACGACGCTGCTCAACTCGAAGCCTTGATTTCAATCGAGGAGATCGGCCGATTCCCGAGGAGAGGAGCTCGTGGGGATACCGGTCTTACGACGCTGCTCGACTCGAAGTCTTGATTTCAATCGAGGAGATCAGCCGATTCCCGAGGAGAGGGGCTCGTGGGGATACCGGTCTTACGACGCTGCTCGACTTGAAGTCTTGATTTCAATCGAGGAGATCGGCCGATTCCTGAGGAGAGGGGCTCGTGGGGATACCGGTCTTACGACACTGCTCAACTCGAAGTCTTGATTTCAATCGAGGAGATCAGCCGATTCCCGAGGAGAGAGGCTTGTTGGGATACCGGTCTTACGACGCTGCTCAACTCGAAGTCTTGATTTTAATCGAGGAGATCGGCCGATTCCCGATGAGAGGGGCTCGTGGGGATACCGGTCTTACGACGCTGCTCAACTCGAAGTCTTGATTTCAATCGAGGAGATCCTGTCACTTGGGAGATGTTTGAGAATATATAGCATGGACATCTCGGTAAAAAATGCAATCTTCTCCTTTCGGAGATGCTCTTGAACCTGCCAAATCGGGGGGGGAGCGCCCAGACCCACTCCTAAGAACTCCTCCAGTTAGAGAGAGATGCACTCGGGGAGACATAGGCCGACATGCAAGGGGGGAGCTGATCTCGGCCGACAGTGCAGAGGCTCGGTCTTACAAGAGCGCTTAAAGTCCCGAAGCATCGTCCTATCATCCATACTGGGTTATTTAGTACGAATGGGTCGAAGGCACGTCCCTCGATTTGCTAGTGACGATCGCTTCCAGCTACTCTTAATGGCCGCGAGTGCCAGCGTCCGAACGGGGGATGATGTTCGTCGAGGGTCCTTTTAGGACGCACTCGGAACCAACACACGCCTCTGGGCTCGTTCGTTCGTACTCTTTCTGCGGCAGGCTATTTTGCTTTGCCGATAACTCGAAATCCTCATCTTATGGGTGCTTGACGAGGTCAGCCTCTCTTCGAGTCCGGGGGATTAGGATGCAAATTCGTTCCTAGTAGTTCCTCCAGTTGGAAGAGAGATGCACTCGGGGAGACATAGGCCAACATACAAGGGGGGAGCTGATCTCGGCCGACAGTGCAGATGCTCGGTCTTACAAGAGCGCTTGAAGTCCCGAGGCATCGTCCTATCATCCATACTGGGCTGTGTATAAGGAACAAACGGACCACTGGTCCCCGGAGTCGAATGCGAGGCGGATCCTAGGAGCACTCAGAAGCCTTGAGGGATACTAACACAAAAAGGAGAATAATCAAGCCATCATTGTATATTAAAATAACATCTTTACAAAAATTGATACAAGTGTTACCATTAGGGATAGAATCTTTTCAGATCATCCCCACTCCAGGTTCCGTTTAGCTGCTCCCCTGCTCGATCTTGTAGGTAATAGCCCCCCGCGGCCAGTGCTTCTTGGATAATGAAGGGGCCTTCCCAATTGGGATGCAGCTTTCCCACGGCGGCTCCCCGCCCAGCGGCGTATACCTTTTTTATGACCAGATCTCCTGTGAGTAAGTTTTTTAGGCGGACATTTTTGTCGAAGTGCATCTCCATGCACCTCTTGACTTCCTCTTGGCGTATGGAGGCTAAGTCTCGAAGCTCTTCCACGTAATCCAAGGAGAGTCTCTGGGCATCCTCGTTCTCCAGTCGCCATTCCTCGCTCCCGCCTTCGGCTGCAACCACTCTCGGACTTCGCACCTCGAACTCCACTGGGATGAGTGCCTCAGACCCGTGGGATAACTTGAAAGGCGTTTCCCCCGTGGTCGAGTTCGGGGTCGTTCTCAGAGCCCATAGGACCGAGGGGAGCTGTTCGGCCCAGTTTCCTTTTAGATTGGTGACCTTCTTCTTCAGTAGGTTGACGATGAGCTTGTTGGCAGCTTCTACTTGTCCGTTGATCCGAGGATGGTGCACTGAAGCGAACCGAAGGTCTGTGCCCAATCGCTTGCAGAAGTCCTCCAGCTCCAAGCTGGCGAACTGCGGCCCATTGTCGGTGACGATGGCCAGCAGGATCCCAAACCTGCACGCGATTTCCCCCCAGATAAAATTCTTGACGATCTGGGAGGTGGTCTTGGCCAAGGCTTTGGCCTCGATCCACTTGGAGAAGTAGTCGATCATCACCAGTATGAACTTCCTCTATCCACTAGCTTGAGGGAACGGGCCGACCAGATCCATCCCCCAGATGGCGAAGGGCCACGGAGCGGTGATCGAGCAGAGGTGTTGAGCCGGTTGAAGTTGGAGGGGCGCAAAGAGCTGGCACTGGGAGCATTTTTTGGAGAAATCCGTCGCGTCCTTTCGGATGGTGGGCCAGAAGTAGCCATGCCTCAGGATTCTCTGCTCCAGAGTGCGAGTCCCGGAATGGCTGTCGCATTCCCCTGAGTGAATTTCCTCGAGAACTCGGGGGACCTCGATTTCCGACAAGCATCTGGCCAAGGGGCCCGAGATGGTCTTGCGATAAAGCTCGGCGTCGAGCAGCAGGTAGTACGCGGCCTTGTATCGGAATTTCCTTCGGTCCTGCCCGTCCGAGGGCAGCTGACCCGTCGTTAAGAGCGTAACAAATGGATCCTTCCACGAGGACCGCTGCTCGATCTCCATCATCTCTCCTTCTTCGATGGATGGTCAAAATAGCTCGGTGACCGTCCCCCCGGCCTGGGGACCGTACTTGGCAAGATAGTCAGCTTCGGCATTGTCTTCTCGGGGCGCATGCTCGACGAAGAAAGACTGGAACCCCCCGATCAGACCCTTAACCTTGACCAGGTATTTCTGCAGGGTGGGGTCATATACCTCGAACTCTCCCCGAATCTAGGAAGCGACTACCATTGAATCAGTGAAAGCTCGGATGTCCTTGATTGACAGCTCCTTGGCGAGACGCAAGCCGGCCACCATGGCTTCGTACTCCGCCTGATTATTCGTAACTGGGAAGAGGATCTCGATGGCTTGTTCGATCCTGGTTCCCTGGGGGCTAACCAACACGACTCCGGCTCCCACGGAAAACTTGTCGGATGCTCCGTCCACAAACATCTTCCAAGAGACTGGTCGGGAAGCGCCCACGTCTACCTCTACCTCGGCCGAGAAGTCGGCCAGGAAATCTGCTACCGCCTGGGCCTTGATGGCTACCCTTGGGGAATACGAGATGTCAAACTCGCTGAGCTTCATCGCCCACTTGGCTAGCCTTCCAGAATGCTCCACCCCATCCAAGATACTCCTTAAGGGATGATCGGAGACCACCTTGATGGAATGAGCTTAAAAATATGGGCGGAGCCGCCGAGCCGAAACTACCAAAGCGAAAACTAGCTTCTCCATGATAGGGTACCTTGTCTCTGTCTGCCGCAACACCCGGCTCACGTAGTAGATGGGGAGCTGTCTCCTTCCTTCTTCTCGAACCAACACCGAACTGACCGCCTCAGCTCCCACTCCCAGATAAAGTAAAAGGTCCTCGCCGCCCTGTGGACCTTGGAGGAGAGGAGCTCGGGTTAGTTGTTGTTTGAGCTTTTCGAAAGCCTCCTCACACTCCGTGGTCCACTCGAATTTCTGGTTCCCCCGAAGGGCTTTAAAAAATGGGGAGCACTTTTCTCCGGCCTTGGAGAGGAAACGACTAAGGCCCGCCAGCCTTCCAGTCAGCCTCTGGACCTCCTTGGAATCACTTGGGGAGGTCATCTCCATAATGGCTTTCACCTTATCGGGGTTAGGCTCCACCCCCCGAGGAGTAAGGAGATGACCCAGGAACTTCCCCCTTCCCGCGCCGAAGACACATTTGGTCGGGTTAAGATGCATCTTGTACTTCCTCAGGGTGGCGAAGGTCTCCGTCAGATCCGCTACGTGCTCCGTGACGCTCTTGCTTTTAACGAGAAGGTCGTCCATATAGACCTCCAAATTCCGCCCCTTTTTCTCTTTGAACACCTGGTCCATCATTCTTTGATACGTTGCGCCGACATTTTTGAGCCCGAAGGGCATCATCTTGTAGCTATAGCACCCGTCGCCGGTGATGAAGGAGACGTCACGGCAATCGGGGGGATGCATCCGGATCTGGTGATACCCTGAAAAGCATCAAGGAAACTCATCACAGGAAACCCGATGGCGGAATCAACCAGCGCGTCGATCTGAGGCAGGGGATAACAATCCTTCGGGCAAACTTTATTCAACATGGAAAAGTCGATACATAACCTCCAGCCCCCTCCGGACTTCTTTACCATTACAACATTGGAGATCCAGCCTGGATACTGGATCTCCGAGACGAACCCCGCATCTAGCAGCTTCCTCACCTCCTCCCTGATCGGCTCGGCCAGCACGGTGGTGCTCTTCCTCTGCCTTTGACGAACCGGAGCTACCGCAGGATCCAGGTTGAGGCGATGACAGACAACATCGGCATCTATCCCTGGCATCTCGGCGGCACTCCACGCGAAGATGTCGGCATTCTCCTGCAGGCAAGCAGCTATCTCCGCCTTCCCTTCCTGGGGCAAGGCTCCTCCGACCTTCAGCAGCTCGGGCTCTCCTCTCGGGGAGATCACCTCCACCTCCTCTAGCTCTTCGGCAGCTTGCAGGCCCTCCTCCTGCTCCATCATCTTCTCCAGCCTCTCCGCGTCACCCATCCAGCTGATGGTGCTGACAACGTTCAGGTAACACTCCCGGGAGGCCTTCGGATCCCCCCTGATCCGGACTTGGACGTCATCCCGGCAGTACTTCAGGCAATGATGGTACGACGACGGGACGGCCTTGAAGTAGTTGATGAGAGGCCGCCCGAAAATGGCGTTGTAGCCGCTGGGTGCGTCGATGATGACAAACCGGCACCGGATTGAAGTACCCCCGAGGGTGACCAGCAGCTCCACTCCCCCTTCCACCTCTTTCTTCTCTCCCGAGAAGCCAAAGAGAGGCCCATCCGCGGCCTGGACCCTGGATGCTGATGCACGCAAAATAGAGCTTAAAAACGCAAGTATACGTGTCGTACAAGTAATACAAAGTTAGTGAGATCGTTCCCACGGAGAAGTGATGGGTTTAGCGCTTACAATTACTAGCTACACCGTTTCTATGAATCCAAGTAAAACGGTTAATAGATTTTCTGAAAATAGATTGAAATTTTTAAATAAATATTAATTCGAATTTAACTAGGTCTTAAAGTAACTTCTTCGCGATTAGAGAAAATAGTCTTGCATTTCTGATTTCATATGTATAACATGATGATGATAAAATAAATATTTCATTTGGTTTAACTTTTAATTATCTTGCGATGATTTTTAAAGAAGAAATCTTTATCTCTCGATACAAGACGTCTTAATATCTACGCAACCCTAGTTATCTCTAACTTAGGCGAAACGAAAATATTATGGAGCGCAAAAAATCAAATTCGCAAGCATGAAAAGGAAATCTCTTTCACTTTTCAAAACTTAAAAGATCTTGTGATGCACACACGTTTCTCCTCTCTCGATTCTTGAAACGCCGTAAAGATAAAGAAATTTTGGTTAATGATTCACACTGCTCATCTCTCGATTCTCGCACTGCGATAAACTAGCCCTTAAATTAATATTACGACGCTCATCTCTCGATTCTCGCGGCGCAATATAATAAAAAGACATAATCCAACAATTTCACCATAAAAATCACAAGATCAATAAAGATAATCACAAGACAAACTCAAAATCAAAGATGTTCATCATCAAAATACACATACTACTCTCATCATGCAAGACTAGAGAGTTTTAGTTCATGACTGCGGGAAATCAACACAAAACTGAAGAGATCTTACTAAACATCTCGAAAGAAATGCGAATCTTCCCTTCTCCAGTGGCGTGGAAATGTTTCCTTCAGCCCGAATGCCGAGAACTGGACTGGTTTTGCCTTCAGAATTTCTTCCCAGATTTTTCCCTCCTCTCTAATGGCCGAATATTGAAGAAGATGATGCTTTAAATGGCTGAAATATTTCTCTTTTAAACTTTCCTTTTTCTCCTCCTAGTGGGCCCCACATCCAGTCATTTTTAAATACTGAACGGATGCTAAAATTTAGGATGTGACTGTTGAAAACTTGGTAATTTCGGATTTGAATTTCTTGTAACTGCCAGAAATGTTACGAATATGTTGCAACATTTCTGGTTCTGTCTTTCTGCACAATTTGACCTGTCAGATTTGTTGAGAATATGTTGCAACATTTTTCCCAGTTTTTCCACAATGCTTAGCCTTCAAACCTTGACTTAAATTCTCCCTGAATCATATCATAAAAACATATAAAAATGAGAGTAACAACTATTTTGACTTCAAATCATGCGACAATTGGATTTTTATCTACTTTTCATGTATAAGTATCACATAACATGGCTAAAAATGGTCAAAATATGGATGAAGATAACTTCTTTTTGTGAAGTTATCAGATGCTTCCACCTGAAGCCCCACAAAGGTTCTTTTGAAAATGACATTCACCGAGCTCCCGTTGTCCACGAGGATTCGGTCGACGGCGAAGTCTTCGATGACCGCTTGTATCACCAACGCGTCATGGAAAGGGTTCTCGTTCCACAGCATGTCCTCCTCCGATAAGGTTATCTCGTTCAGCAGTGGAGGAGTCTGCGATGTCGAGGCGACGCTCCTCTTGTAGATCTGGTGGAGACTACCCTTGCGGGAAGCTCCAAGCCCTGCGCCCCCATTGATCACCCTGACGTGTCTGCCTCCCAGACCAGGAATAATGTTTTCTCGACCCCCCTGGTCAACCCTGTCCTCATTCCTCCTCCTCTGCGGAGCTTGGAAGGCTACCTGACCGACTGGGGCCTCCTGCCTTGGCTGCCCTCTCTACCTCCGTCGCCTCCAAGCTCCTCCTTGCCTCCCAAAACTCGGGGCAGGCCAAGGTGTCATGCCCCTTTACTCGATGGATATCGCAGTAGAGGGGAATTGCCGCTTCCTGCTGCCTCTCTTGTCGCTTCTCCTTTCGCCGGCGTTTTGCGGCCCGTTGCGTTATGGTCATCGCCTCCCTTCCTCCTCCTCCTTGCTCCCTAAGGTTGTTGTTTCTCCTCTCTTCCTGGAGGATCGGTCGCCTCCACTGGGGACGATCTCTTGGATACTGGAACCTTCTTTCTTCCCTCCTTCCTTCCGGGGCTTCGACGAGCCTCCCTTCTTCCTGCCTTCGAGGCCTCTCCTACCTCAACTCTTCCGCCCTCCTGGGCTCCTCTCTCCTCTTCCCCTTCGGCTCTTCCTGCCTTCTGCCATCGTTTTTCCCCGTCCAGCCTTGCCAGGAACTCCTTGTTCCTCTCCTCCCCCTGAATGAAGACATTGGCTCTCTCCACCATCTCTTCGAACGACCTCGGCGGCCTGTGCCCCAGCTCCATGTTGAAGAATCCCTGCTTCAGGCCAAACTTGAGGGCAACCATCAAGGTAAACCCATCCACCTCTTCCACCTCAAAAACCTCTTCCTGGAACCGGTCGATGTAACGACCCAAACTCTCGTGCTGCCCCTGCACGATCTTAAAGAGGGTCGTCGCCTCCTTCTTCCTCTTCTTGGATGTCGCAAATCTCGCTATGAGACCCCGACGGAGGTCGGAGAAGCAGTAGATGGAGCCTGCCGGCAGTTGGTGGAACCAGTCTCTTGCACTCCCCTTGAAGGTGATGGAGAAGAAGCGGCACTTGAAGGCGTCGGACATGTTGCGGATCGAGACCACGTCCTCAAACCACTGAAGATGTCTTTCTGGGTCATCTCTGCCAGAGTAGTATGTGAGGGCGGGCTCTCGGAAATTGTCGGGGATGGGGGTCGCGAGGATTTCAGCGCAGAAGGGGCTCCTCCCTTCCTGGCGACGGCGATTATCCTCCTCACTCGAATACTCGTGCTCGCTCCATCGGCGAGTATTCCCATACCTCGCCGAGAGTTTAGGATCTCGGAACCGGATGCCCTGGCTGCTCGCTGGGTGATGACGCGACGGCATCGGTTGCTCCTCTCTCGCCCAGGCGGGCTCCTTTCCTGCTCGCCGGGTTGGCTCCTCCTCGCCCGGCGGGGTCAGACGATGGGGAGAAGTCGTCGTGACCTCCGACGGGTTGGCGAATCCGACGAGTATCGCCTTCTCCATCCTCTTCGCGAACTCCTCGAAAGCTGCTACTGTCACAAACCCGCCACCTCTCTCTGAGGTGCCTGCTCCTGCCGAGTTGCCCGCCAACTCGCCTTGATCGCCACCATTGACCATCTTTCGCCACTACGAAACTTTCCTCCTTGGCTGCTGTTCACGCTCACCGCACCAAGTGTTGATGCCGAGAAAATCCCGACCTCAGAATCGGACTAGGCGGCCTAAGGTTACCGGTCTCGTAGTGAAATCGGATGGTCTAGGACGAGCAAAAGAAACAAGACCCCAGACGCTGCGGCAGGAAGGTCCCACCACGTACCCGGTTGTTTAGGTGAAGCAACCCCTTCTCTACCAGAATGGCCGAGTTAGATACGAAGGAGATGCGCGAGCTTGAATTCGCGAGTAACTATCCGAGAGTTTCCGGTCCTTTCCTTCGTACCCCTGGGGTCCTATTTATAGGAAAATCCAAAGAGAAGGGGGGGTCTTACTTATACCCCCACCCCTGCGATCGGACGACTTTCTGGGGAGCTCGCACGGGACAGGCGAGTATCTCGCCTTAGTCGCCACCTGGCGAGTATGCGTGGGGAGCTCGTCATACTCGCTCATACCTTTTGCTGGCTCGCGGCTTGATCGTCGCTCTTGAATCGTTGACTTTGACTTCTGGTGACCTGGCTGTGGTGGGGCCTCCCCTCGTCGAATACGGGTTGTACAAATATATTAGTATAATAAAATTATAAACAGGCGGGTGAACATGAACAGTGGCGGAGCACTGTTCACCCGCCTGTTTAGTCCCACACTGCCAGTTAAAGAAAAAATTTTGGGTTTAAATATAGTTCGGTGGTCAATGTTGTTGAAGTCATCGTTTTAGTGGACTGGCGGGCTTGCAAGTTTTCGCGGGCTGTCGTCTTTGCGTGCTGGCCGGCCCGCTGGTGGATTTTGCCTAAATTAACCCAATTTTGAAATTATTTTAAATAGGTTTAGGACTGTCCTAGAGTAGGTTTAGGAGGCTTATACAAAATTTGGAGAGTGGGTTGAGTTAGATCGGACGGCAGCCGATTTATCATGTCAGGGATCGACAGTGATTAGAATTTTCAACTCATGGCCCTGATATTTCTATTATAGTAGTAAATATAAATATAAATATAAATATATATATATATATATATATATATATATATATATATATATATACTAATATACGAAAACTACTCTTTGGTGAAACATTGTCTGATGTCTCTATATTGCCCTTATAGTTGTATTCATAATTACACAATTATACCAAACTTTATATTAGTATATTATAAAAACAATATTCTTTTAGGTAATTACACAACTTTACAACATTAAAATACAAAAAATAAAAACACTAGATACCCTAAACCTATTGTCTCTAGCTAGGAATGACAAGGGAAAAATTAATGTTTTAACGTTAAAATATAATTTGTTTTATAAAATAAAAATTGTATTCTTGATTTATATTTTTTTACGGTCATTTTGAGTACTCATATGTATATGTTGCGGGTCGGGCGGAGCCCGCCGGGAGCGGGCAAAGCCCGCCGTCGTCAGTCGGGTACTGTTGCGCGAGGCCATAGAGGCGGGTACTGTCCACGATAAATGTCGCCGCCCACGACAAATGTCGCCGCCCACGAGAAATGTCGTCCCCTCGACAAATGTCGCACCACCGACGAATGTCGCATCCCGACGAATGTCGTACCCCGCCGAATGTCGCACCCCACCGAATGCCCCCAGGGCCGAAGGCCCGTGCCTGTTTCTTATATATATATATATATCTAGTATTATGAAAAAACTACTCTTTGGTGAAACATTGCATGATCTTCCTATATTGTCCTTATAGTTGTATTCATAATTACACAATTATACCAAATTTTATATTATTATATTATAAAGACAATATCTTTTTAGGTAATTACACAACTTTGCAATATTTAAATACAAAAAATAAAAATACTAGGTATCCTAAACCTATGACCTATAACTAGAAATGACAAAAGAAAGATTAATGTTTTAACGTTAAAATATAATTTGTTTTACAAAATAAAAATTATATTCTTGATTTATATTTTTTTACGATCATTTTGAGTACTCATATGTATATGTTGCGGGCGGGTACTGTCCATGACAAATGTCGCCGCCCACGACAAATGTCGTCGCCCACGACAAATGTCGCCGCCCACGACAAATGTCGCCGCCCACGACAAATGTCGCCGCCCACGACAAATGTCGCCGCCCACGACAAATGTCGTCCCCACGACAAATGTCGTCCCCACGACAAATGTCGCGCCACCGACGAATGTCGCATCCCGCCGAATGTCGCACCCCGCCGAATGTCGCACCCCGCCGATTGTCGCACCCCGCCGAATGCCCCTAGAGCCGAAGGCCTGTGCCTATCACTTGTATATATATATATATATATATATATATATATATATATATATATATATATATATATATAATGACTGCATGTGATGTTTAAATAGCTAAATTATTTGAACCCATCTTCAAGGGCCAAAGGCTCTTTAGCCGATCCAGTAGGCTCTTTAGCCGATCGAGTGCCTTGATATTTAACTAGATTTTGAAGCAGGTGAGGATGAATGGATTGCGAACCCTAAACCCTAAACTATATATTGACGTTGAAGATGTCGTGCTATATACGTCGCGAACTTTGCCCTTAGGGACTCTTAAGAAGAAGGGAAATGTTATGCAAGACCGAGTACCGCGATAGCGCAACGGAATATAGCTGAGCAATTTTAATGACGCAAAATCATAAATCAGAAGAGATTCCACAAATACACACACAGACGACAAAATAATTACGTGGTTCGGAGATTGGGCTCCTATGTCCACGGGGAGAGCGCGCCAAAAAGATCCACTAAAAACTGATGAGGTTACAAGATACAACAAGAGAAAACAGAAAACACGGAAAAAACACTGTCTATCTTCCCCGCTGGAATCACCGTCTGCTTCCGCCGCCTGATGCCGATCCCGCCTGGATCAGCCGCCTGAAGCCGCCGAACGCCTGGAGTCAACTTCTGGAGGCCGGCCGGATGTCGCCTCGGCTGAGGTGACCTGATGCGCCGCCTCCGTTAGCTCCGCCTGTATCGCCGTCTCTGCGCCTGCTGCCGCCGTCGCCGCGCCTGATTCCGCCGAATCTCTGGGGCCTACTGTTGGTGGCCGGCCGGATGTTGCCTCGCCTGAGGTGACCGGATGCGCCGCAACCTTGCGCGCCAGATGCCGCCGCCTGCTGCCGCCGTTCGCCGGAAGACCCGCCGGAAATTGGAAATATAATTATGATTTATTCTACTAACCACATTGTGAATCCTTTATTGATGCTTATATATCCATGTTATCATGCATTTTGTTCTAGCCCGCAATGCCCTTTAATTAGAAGACTAAGGCTCCGTTTAGGAGGACTTATTTTCACCGGTCAAGTGGTTACGGTCAAGCGATTCATGCGGTCGTAACCGCTTGACCGGTGAAAATATGTCCCCCCAAACGGAGCCTAAGGTCTGTTTGGCGCGGCGTTTTTGCTCTGCTCAGTTTGGACATAAATATCACCATCATAGAATACGGTAATGACCACCACCAAGAAAAAAAAAACTAAATTTGAATATAAAAATGGATGATGTTTGTAGGTGTGATCGGGCAGATGCATAGTCATTATGGAGGGTCCAGGGATGAATGAGAATAAGAGTACAATACATGCAAGAGTATTCATAACATGTAAAATCCAATGGCAAATGCATAGTCTTCGATCTCTGAGATGAGTGATCAATGAGGAGGCCAAAAATAGGGACGTGTTCCAACCATCCATATTTTTTTTTGCATGGCTACCAATGAATGAAAACTGTTGTTGTTATCAAAGCTCCCATGGGCTGAGCAAGAATTGATCGAATCATCAATTTCCCTTTTCAAAAACTTTTGACTTGGAACATGCCATACATTGGATGCACATTTCTCGATCGCCGGGCTCTCAGTCGGCGTCGGTCGCTCGACCGGTGGCTGGCGTCGGGGGAACGCCCAACCCCCGTCAGCCGCTTCCCGCGGCCGGCCGGAGCCGCACCTCTGATTGGTGGTCGGTCGGCACCTTGCTGGAGGGGGGTGACCGGCGCGGGAGCCGACCGCCTCCCTCGCCCGTAAGGGGCGGCGGTTCCCCATTGGCTCCGGCATCGTGCCCTTCCACCACCGTCCAATCGACTCGCCACAATCACGACTACCCGTTCCAGGGAAAAACCGTCCGCTTAACTTTCACATTAGTGGGGGCATCATGGTCATAGTAGCGGTTTGTATTTAGTGAGTATTATACACTCTAAAAACTATGATAAAGATATTAATATGGGTGATTACAGTGTGCGGATAGCCGCATAGCTACCGTAATCATCCCCTTGAAGGCTATAAAAGGAGCCTCGAGCCTCCTCATTTCTCACTCCTCTCCTCCATGCTTTCTTCTTCCTCAGACCAAAGCTCTATCGTAAATCTCCTACGAGCCACCGTTCCTCCACCAGAATTCTCCTACGAGCCACCGTTCCTCCACCAGAATTCTCAAACGAGCCACCGTCCCTTCACCAGAATCATCTCATGTGTCATCGCCGCTCCGCCGGAAACCCGGCAAAGCCCGTGGCATCACTACGAAGAAGACACTCTGCCTGTTACAGGAAGAAAGCCTTGTTCGTGCTCATCCTCTAGAAAGCTCGATCCTACCATTCTCTGCGCGTTCAACGCTCGTCTGCGCACCAAGAATGTGGAAACTAAACCTCGCGCGGAGCAGCCTGTTTCCCAGCGAGCGCCTAAGAATCTCTCTCATCTCCTAAGCGTAACGAGCAGCAGTCTGTCGCCCTCGATTCCACAAACAAGTTATAACTTAAGTTGAGAGTGCAGTTTGATCAGCACAGATCCGATCATGTGATTTTTTACCCGGTTGAGGGGTTTTCCACATAGAAATCGTCTTGTGCACTTACTTCTTACTTTGTGACTGATTGCGCACTTAACTGCTCCCAGGCTAAGACGGTCACGTCCAGGCCGGTTTAGGAGCACTGAGTTAGATCGCAATAGTTTGACGTCGTTTGTGGGAAACGGATTCCCAACACCCTCATAAGACGTACAGTACCTTCAACCCAGTGGTGCATACTCAAGTGTTGACTAGGTGAGTTCAATATTCATTTCCTACCCCGACCGAACATCAAATCTCAAGTGTTGATAGATTTCATTGTGGAGAACACCATTCTCCAAGAAGTTGCCTCCGCACAAGACACCCTTGCCCCTCGATGGGCTCTTTATGTTGATGGCGCATTTGGGATCGAAGGGGCGGGGACATGATTGATTTTAGTAAGCCCAAAAGCAATTACCCTGGAGTACGAACTCAGACTGAAGTTTTCAGCCACAAACAATGTCGCCGAGTATGAAGCTCTAATTGCCGGACTCAGACTCGCCATCGATTGAAAATTAAAGAACTTGACAATTTACTTAGATTCTAAGCTTGTAGTCTCACAAATTGAGGGTGATTACGAAGCAAAGAATGACTACCAAGCCCAATACTTCTCACTTGCGAGATCTCTTCTTGTCAAGATTCCACAATATCAGATTATTCAAATTCCCAAAGAATAGAATTCAAGGGCAGACACACTCTCCAAGCTCGCCGCATCTCCTTTTCGATATCAATCTAGAAGACGTCAGGTAAAATAAATCGCCATCCCCGATATTCAAGGGCCGTGGGGGATTACAGATATTATTGAGCAAGGATCATCATGGGTCGGCCCGCTGCAATCCTACCTCGAACACCAACATCTACCAAAAGACCCAATGGAGGCGCGACGTTTAAATATGCAAGCAACGACCTTCAACATCATTAATGGAGAGTTGTACAAGCGGTCCTTTTCCGGACCTTACCTAAGGTGTTTGTCAGAATCAGACGCAGAATACACGTTACGAGAAGTTCACGAAGGAATTTGTGGAGAGCATTTAGGCGGCAAAGCACTCTCCCAGAAGATCTTGCGTCAAGGATTCTACTAGCCTACTATGAAAAAGATGTGGTCGAGATTGTCCAAAATTGCAAGAACTGCCAACTGCACTTGAGTGTTCCCTGACAACCTCTGGTCGCCCTTATGACGCTGCAAAGAGCTTGGCCTTTTGCGCAATGGGGCCTCAACCTTCACGGTCCCCTCCCCCGGGCCTCAGGACAGAGGAAGTTCATCATACTAGTCATTGATTACTTTATTAAGTAGGTAGAAGCAGAACCCATGGAAAAATCACAGAAGAAGATGCTAAGCATGTAACACCCCATGTTCAGTCCTGGAGTCGGTGGGAGTTAACGCCTCGCGGTAGAGTAACCGTCGGCGGAAGGGCGTTGAACTGTGCAGTTTTTCCCTTAGCGCACGATCACTGACCACAGGGCGCACGACCACTGACCGTGCGCCACTGGTCGTGCATAAAGAAAATATAATGCCAAATCCCTGTTTAACGAAAACGCACGATCACTGACATAGGGCGCACGACCACTGACCGTGCGCCACTGGTCGTGCGGACGGGTGCAGAATCCGTAAAATGACTCCGTGGCCGTCCGATTTTCCATCAAATCTCATCTAACGGCCTAGGATGGTCCGCCCAAACATTTAATTTAGGGTTGAAGGGTTCTAAACCCTCATTTCAAACCCTAGACTCTCTTTCTAAAAGTTTAGAGAGAAGGGAGAGCAAGGAAGGAGAAGAGGAGATCCGGCCGCCGGCGGAGCACCGGAGCACCGAATCTCGATCCGAGACCGGATCCTCGACGGCAAGAGCGAGGCGAAGCTTTTCAACCGTCTACTTCTTCATGACGGGCGCGCGAAAATCTACGAGGGTAACGATCCTCTTCATAGGGCATGTGTAGTCGCCCTTCTTCCTTTGCATGGGGAAATCCCCCTCTCGCGAGTAAGCGTTGAGGAGCGGAATCCCTTCGGGTAGATATGTAAAGTCCCCGTTGTTAGAGCCCGGAATCGAAGTACGGGCGTAGGCATTGTGTGTGAAGCCTATTCGGGTTTAGCCCGAATCGGTGTTGTTGCATTGCATGGTCGGAGAAGACTCCGCGCCGATGATTTCAGTTTTCCGAAATTTCTACGCGGTAGATTGCATACAGGGATCCTTGGGGATTAACCTCGAGGCGCACCCGGAAAGCTTGGGCGGAATCGCATTGCCGCCACGATGTTGCCTTGGAGGGCAAATCGGTACATAACGGGGTTATGTGCGTGTTTTGATCGATTGTGGGAATGAGGAGAAACTTGGCCCGCACCGATGGCTAGATGGCCGTGGTGAAGTGAGCAACGGGCGGGTGGAACTCTACCCATTCCAAGTGGTCTCGGTAGAAGCGACCTAAAGTACATGGGACTTCCCGGGGGGCTGGAAACGGGCCTAGGCTTCGGCTGAAAGGGCTATTTGCTCACGAGAATTGTCGTCCACGAGACGACGGTGGAATCGCGGGAACGGACCGGGTCCGGACCGGATTCACCATTTAGTGCCCTGAGAGCACGGGGTGTACGGCCGTGCGTGCCGACACTTGTGGCGAATAGTTATATAGATTTATATATTGCTATGTTAGTTGTTATGCAGGGAAGGAGCACCGCCGTCCCGCAACTGCGGGACGGGGTCGTTATAATTTGGTCAGCATTGCTGACCGGTTACTCGTGTAAATTGCCACCTCTTCGGTGGATTGCTTCTTACAGGTGCTGCTGCGGAGCCGAGCGGCAAATAGCAGGCTAAAGCCCAAGTTGCAGCGCTAGCCCATGAAGGCTGAAGATTTAGTTTTGTTTTTCATATTCATGTTTGGCCGGCCTGCGCGCCGATGTATGAAAGACACTATTTGGTTAAGAGAACAATGTTTGTAAGGCCTTAAGGCCGAGGACTGTTTTGTGTATTTTTAGTCGTTTCATTCCTATGGGTTTTATTATTAGTGGACATTCATGCTTATTGTTGGGTTCTTTTTAATAACCTAAAATGCTTCCGCTAGGTGTTGCGTAGGACGTTGTCTTTCAAATTGTGAGTATGATAATGCGATGCGTAACTCCACGGTCTGTCTGCGGTATATGGCGTCGGGCCCCGGCCGGACCTACTGCTATATGCCATGTGACGGATAGGGGTGTTACAAATTGGTATCAGACTAACGGTTTCGGTCTTGCTTATTAGAATTCGCGGACGAATTCTTTTAAGGGGTGGTGAGCACTATCACATGCGTCATCGTTATAACATGAAAAAGAACCCATGAATGTCCACTTAGGAATGAAAATACACAGTTTTGAACAAGTTAAATGTTCAAATGATTGCTTTTTAGCAATGTGCATGTCGCTTATTTGTCGGTTTTGTTTATCTAGGTGACTAGGAGTGGGGCAGGGCAGTCAGCCCGTACACGTTCAGCGGAGAGTAGGGCACCAAGCGAGGCGCCTGCAACACCTCCATCTGCTGAAACTATTCGGCTGGTTACCGAGGCGGTGCTTGCCGCACTAAATGCCCAACCTGCAGGGCAGGTACAACGTCCAGCACCGGAGATTGAGCAAGAACCTGCGAGAGCGACAGTGCCTGTGGTGGCTGAGGAGCCTAGACCACCAAGGCGTACGACGGATTGTCAGCTGAAGCACGTGATGAGCTTCAATCCGCCAATATTCTCGGGGGGTGGAACCCCATCGCAAGCGGAGGATTGGCTATCACGCGTTAAGCGGATCCTTTCGACAACCAGAACCGAAGCGGATCAGAAAACCGCCATAGCCACTTTCTTATTGGATGGCGAGGCAAGGCTGTGGTGGGACGGTGTGGAGCAACACCATCTAGTCGAAAGACAGTTGGAAGAGGTTTCTATTGAAGAATTCTCGAGAATGTTCATGGCACGGTACCTACCGTCGACCGAGAAGATAGAACTGGAAAATCAATTCCTCAGACTGCAACAAGGGAGTCAAAATGTGGATGATTATCTGCATGAGTTCACAAGGCTGGGTCGTTATGCAGCTCCTACTTTTGGCGATGAGGAACGGAAGACGAACCGTTTCTATGAAGGACTGCGAGATGATCTCAAGGTACTTCTATCAGGGCCGTTGACGCAAGGATTTCTAACCTTGGTCGGCTCGGCTCGATCGTTGGAGCGAGAGTTGGCAAGAATCTCTGGAAAGAAAGAGCTGGGTGTGCAGAAGCCCGAGTTCAAGGTGCCGAACGCTACGAAGTCAAAGTTTCAGAGGTGGAATAAGAGGGCCAAGACGTCAAGTCAAGCCCCCTCTTCTGGTGCCTCGGGAGCGTCGCACTCCTTTATGTCCGAAGAATTCGTATCGCGCATCGGAGTCCCTTCTTCGATGGCTAAGGACAAACTGGATGTGCTACTCCCCAATGGATGCTCTATGCGCGTAGATAGAGTATGCCTCGTGAAGATTCAGATTGGGGATCAGGAATTCGATCTGCAGGCGTCGTTACTTCCGCTAGTGGAGTTTGACGTGATCCTTGGGATGGATTGGCTCTCAGAGCAGCGAGCCTATATTGACTGCAGTCGGAAGGAAGTTAAACTGGGGGCAAATACTAGTCGCGAGACTACGTTCGAGGGCATTAAAGGGGCGAGCAAGACACTGATGTCTGCTCTTCAGGTGGTCAAGGCGGTTCGGGCTGGAGCAGAGCTGTTTTTCACGTTAGTGGAGGCCGCAAAGCCTAAGACGAGTCTGGATAGTATCCCGGTGGTTTCGGAGTATCCTGACGTGTTTCCCGATGATCTCCCTGGGGCTCCACCCCAAAGAGAGATTGATTTCACAATAGAGCTGGTGCCAGGTGCCAAACCTGTGTCCCGCTCACCTTATCGGCTAGCGCCGAAGGAGATGGCAGAGCTGAAGGTCCAATTGCAAGAACTGTTGGAACAGGGGTACGTGCGTCCAAGCTCGTCACCTTGGAGTGCACCGGTCCTCTTCGTCAAGAAGAAGGATGGAAGTCTGAGGCTGTGTATCGACTACCGAGAGTTGAATAAGCTCACCGAGAAGAACAAATACCCGATTCCGAGGATCGACGATCTGTTTGACCAGCTAGTGGGGTCTACAGTTTATTCGAAGTTGGATCTGAAGTCTGGGTACTACCAGTTGAAGATCAGGGAGAGTGATATCCCTAAAACGGCGTTCAGCACGCGTTATGGGCATTACGAGTTCACGGTTATGCCGTTTGGACTGACAAATGCGCCGTCCGTATTTATGGATCTGATGAACAGAACATTCAGAGAGTACTTGGATCAGTTTGTGATCGTGTTTATCGACGACATCCTGGTATACTCTCAGAGCGAAGATGATCACTGCAAGCATCTGCACATGGTGTTGGAGACACTGAGGAGGAACCAGCTCTATGCTAAGTTCTCCAAATGCGAGTTCTGGTTATCCTCGGTGGCTTTCCTTGGCCACATCATTAGTGGAGCAGGGATTGCGGTAGATCCGGCGAAGATAGTGGCGATACGGGAGTGGCCTGTTCTTTCCTCGGTAGCGGAAGTCCGAAGTTTCCTAGGACTTGCCGGCTACTACAGGCGCTTCGTAGAGAACTTCTCGCGGATAGCGTTACCTCTCACGTCGTTGACAAGAAAGGATCAAAGGTTTGTGTGGTCGCCGGAGTGCGCACAAGCTTTTGAGGAGTTAAAGGGTCGGTTGACCACGGCGCCAATCTTATGTTCGCCGAGTGGGACCGAGGGATTCGAAATCTACAGTGATGCTTCGGGGAGTGGCTTGGGATGTGTACTACTACAGCGTGGGAGTGTGATTGCCTACGGCTCGCGGCAGCTGAAGGTACACGAGAGGAATTATCCGGTCCATGACTTGGAGTTAGCGGCCGTGATACATGCACTGAAGCTGTGGAGACACTACCTTTACGGTGTGAAAGTTGATATCTACACCGACCACAAGAGCTTGAAGTACTTGCTGGATCAGAAGGACTTGAATATGCGGCAAAGGAGGTGGATGGAGTTCCTGGGGGACTACACCTTCAAAATTCATTATGTGCCGGGGAAGGGCAATGCGGTGGCAGATGCGTTGAGTCGCAGAACTCCCGCACGTGCTAGTTGGCTGTTGGTGCATGATGCACGATTGATTCAAGAGTTAGAGGATTTGGAGATCTTCTGTGTAGATAGACAAACGGGCGCCGAAGCGCGTTTGAGTTGGACAGAGGTGCAGTATGACCTGGCTGATAGGATTCGGCAGGCTTTAGCTGTGGATGATGTTATGAAGCAACTCATGGATGGTGTTTTGGATGGGTCAAATTCCCAATTTATGATGGAGGACGGATTGCTCAGAAAGGACGATCGTTTGTGCGTCCCCAACGTGGGTAATCTACGGGAGGAATTGTTGTACGAGGCTCACTATACCAAGTACTCAATCCACCCGGGGAGTACAAAAATGTACAAAGACGTGAAGAAACTATTCTGGTGGCCAGGACTGAAGAAAGATGTAGCGCTTTATGTGGCGAGGTGTCAAACCTGCGCCCTAGTGAAGGCGGAATGTCAAAAGCCGGGAGGTTTCTTGAAGTCCTTACCCATTCCGGAGTGGAAATTCGACGACATATCTATGGATTTTGTGCATGGATTGCCAAGATCGCAGAAGGGAAACGACGCCATCTGGGTGATCGTGGACAGATTGACAAAAGTGTCGCGTTTCATTCCGATGAGGAAGGATGATCCGGTGGAGAAGTTAGCAAAACTCTACGTGGATAATATTGTGCGAATGCACGGAGTGCCCCGCAGCATTGTGAGTGATCGCGATGGACGCTTCACGTCCAATGACTGGAGGCTAGTACATCAGATGTTGGGCTCGAAACTGAAGTTTAGCACGGCGTTTTATCCGCAGACGGATGGCCAGACCGAGCGAGTCAACAGGACATTGGAAGACATGCTTCGCATGTGTGCGTTGGACTTCGGAAAACGGTGGGAGGATCACTTATACTTGGTCGAGTTTGCGTACAATAACAGTTACCAAGCAAGTATCCAGATGGCACCGTTCGAAGCTCTTTATGGGAGAAAGTGTCGCACGCCGTTATCATGGTTGGAGACGGGTGAGTCGAAACTTTACAATCGTCAGGAGATCGAAGATGCGACTTCTTTGGTGCAAACGATACGAGAGCGCTTGCTTATAGCTCAGGACAGGCAGGCTAAGTATTTTAATGCCAAACATAGGAACGTGGAGTTCAATGTTGGCGAATGGGTATACCTGAAGATCAAACCGTTCAAGGGGGTGTCACGGGTTCGACGCTTGAAAAAGTTGAGTCCGAGATACCTTGGGCCATTCGAGATTCTAGAACGGATCGGAGAAGCGGCCTACCGGTTGAGATTATCTGTGGAACTGAGTTGTTTGCATGACGTATTCCACATCTCAGTATTGCGGAAGGCGGTGCAAGAGCCGTCGCAAGTGTTAGCGGTTGATCAAGTACCGGTTGAGGAAGGGTTGACGACCAAAGTCAAGCCCATTTCTATCGAAGATTTCGAGGTCAAGCGGCTTCGGAACAAAGAAATCAGGATGGTGAAAGTCCGTTGGGACAGTTGCGGTCGTGAGGAGCTATCGTGGGAACGAGAGCAAACCATGCTCGAGGAGTACCCCGAACTCTTCAACTCAGGTACCGTTTAAGTTTAAGTTGTTTACTTGCTATTCGTAATTTCGGGACGAAATTCTTTTAAGGGGGGGAGAGTTGTAACACCCCATGTTCAGTCCTGGAGTCGGTGGGAGTTAACGCCTCGCGGTAGAGTAACCGTCGGCGGAAGGGCGTTGAACTGTGCAGTTTTTCCCTTAGCGCACGATCACTGACCACAGGGCGCACGACCACTGACCGTGCGCCACTGGTCGTGCATAAAGAAAATATAATGCCAAATCCCTGTTTAACGAAAACGCACGATCACTGACATAGGGCGCACGACCACTGACCGTGCGCCACTGGTCGTGCGGACGGGTGCAGAATCCGTAAAATGACTCCGTGGCCGTCCGATTTTCCATCAAATCTCATCTAACGGCCTAGGATGGTCCGCCCAAACATTTAATTTAGGGTTGAAGGGTTCTAAACCCTCATTTCAAACCCTAGACTCTCTTTCTAAAAGTTTAGAGAGAAGGGAGAGCAAGGAAGGAGAAGAGGAGATCCGGCCGCCGGCGGAGCACCGGAGCACCGAATCTCGATCCGAGACCGGATCCTCGACGGCAAGAGCGAGGCGAAGCTTTTCAACCGTCTACTTCTTCATGACGGGCGCGCGAAAATCTACGAGGGTAACGATCCTCTTCATAGGGCATGTGTAGTCGCCCTTCTTCCTTTGCATGGGGAAATCCCCCTCTCGCGAGTAAGCGTTGAGGAGCGGAATCCCTTCGGGTAGATATGTAAAGTCCCCGTTGTTAGAGCCCGGAATCGAAGTACGGGCGTAGGCATTGTGTGTGAAGCCTATTCGGGTTTAGCCCGAATCGGTGTTGTTGCATTGCATGGTCGGAGAAGACTCCGCGCCGATGATTTCAGTTTTCCGAAATTTCTACGCGGTAGATTGCATACAGGGATCCTTGGGGATTAACCTCGAGGCGCACCCGGAAAGCTTGGGCGGAATCGCATTGCCGCCACGATGTTGCCTTGGAGGGCAAATCGGTACATAACGGGGTTATATGCGTGTTTTGATCGATTGTGGGAATGAGGAGAAACTTGGCCCGCACCGATGGCTAGATGGCCGTGGTGAAGTGAGCAACGGGCGGGTGGAACTCTACCCATTCCAAGTGGTCTCGGTAGAAGCGACCTAAAGTACATGGGACTTCCCGGGGGGCTGGAAACGGGCCTAGGCTTCGGCTGAAAGGGCTATTTGCTCACGAGAATTGTCGTCCACGAGACGACGGTGGAATCGCGGGAACGGACCGGGTCCGGACCGGATTCACCATTTAGTGCCCTGAGAGCACGGGGTGTACGGCCGTGCGTGCCGACACTTGTGGCGAATAGTTATATAGATTTATATATTGCTATGTTAGTTGTTATGCAGGGAAGGAGCACCGCCGTCCCGCAACTGCGGGACGGGGTCGTTATAATTTGGTCAGCATTGCTGACCGGTTACTCGTGTAAATTGCCACCTCTTCGGTGGATTGCTTCTTACAGGTGCTGCTGCGGAGCCGAGCGGCAAATAGCAGGCTAAAGCCCAAGTTGCAGCGCTAGCCCATGAAGGCTGAAGATTTAGTTTTGTTTTTCATATTCATGTTTGGCCGGCCTGCGCGCCGATGTATGAAAGACACTATTTGGTTAAGAGAACAATGTTTGTAAGGCCTTAAGGCCGAGGACTGTTTTGTGTATTTTTAGTCGTTTCATTCCTATGGGTTTTATTATTAGTGGACATTCATGCTTATTGTTGGGTTCTTTTTAATAACCTAAAATGCTTCCGCTAGGTGTTGCGTAGGACGTTGTCTTTCAAATTGTGAGTATGATAATGCGATGCGTAACTCCACGGTCTGTCTGCGGTATATGGCGTCGGGCCCCGGCCGGACCTACTGCTATATGCCATGTGACGGATAGGGGTGTTACAAAGCAGTTCGTTTGAAAGAACATCATATGTCACTTTTGCATTCCCGCAACCATCATTGTTGATAATGATACACAATTCACTGGGAAACCATTTACAAAGATGTATGAAGACTTGAAGATCAATCTACGATATACTGCTGTGACAAACCCGCAGACCAACAGACAAGTAGACGTGACAAACTGTACCATCCTCAAAGGCTTGAAGACTCAATTACAGGAAGCTGGGGGGGGGGCAATGGGTTGATGTGCTCCCTAATTTATTATGGCCTACCGAACCACGGAGAGAACACCTACCAAAGAAACCCCGTACAATCTCTGCTACGGAACTGAAGCCGTCATCCTAGTGGATATTAGAGTCCTAAGTGCCTGCATTTTGAACTTCGACCCAGAGAAGAGCGACAAGGCACTTCGAGAAAATCTCGACTTAGTTCCATAAGTCTGGGATGCGGCAGCCTTTCGCGCCGTCGCCTATCAAGGACGTGTAACACGACTCTACAACCGAAGAGTAAAACCCAGACCTATCAACGTCGAGGACCTGGTCTTGCGAAACATAGAAGCAGCTGACAAAGGACCACAAGGAGATAATCTCTCCCCCTAATGGGAGGGAACATTCGTTGTCACTGCAGTCGTCAAGCCAGGATCCTTCAAGATTAGAACTACAGAAGGAAAGACCCTTCCCCACACATGAAATGCGCAGAACCTGCGTTGATTTTACTAGTGATTTCTTATTCTTTTATTTCATGTTTATTTTTGTCTAAATTCTATGTTTTGATATTGTAAAAGTTGCGAGTCATGACTCATGCAAACTATTTTTAAGTAATGAATGATACATTATGTTTTCTCTCGATTTTACCTCAAGATAATTCCACTAGGTAAGACTGTGCTTGTGGTTTGAATAAGACAACTCTTCATCGAACATGCCATTCTACGCCTCGTCGTCGCCTGGGTCTGCCCCCTCGCGATCGACACCAACCTCTTGGTAAGACTGCCAATATAGTTTGAATGAGACAGCTATTCATCGAACCCGTCTCTCTACGCCTCGACGTCGTCTGGGCTTGCCCCCCTCGCGATCAACACCAACCACTTGGTAAGACTGCGCATACGGTTTGAATGAGACAACTATTCACTAAACCTGTCTTTCTACGCCTCGTTGTCTCCTGGGTTTGCCCCCTCGCGATCGACACCAACCTCTTGGTAAGATTGCGCAAGCGGTTTGAATGAGACAACTCTTCACTGAACCTACCTTTCTACGTCTCGTCATTGCATGGGCCTGCCTCCCTCATGATCGACACCAAACAGAATTTAATTAATTGAGACACGCAATCGGATTGAGCAAACAATCTCTCCGTCGTCACTGCGGTCCTAAGCTTCACCAACTACTAGCATTTATATAAATAAAGAAAAACCTGAGAAATGTTATACAACAAACATAAGACATACAACAAACAACCTCGACGAGGTAGAAAAGAATGGCCATAAGTCTAAAAAGAAAAAACAAACATACAAAAGTAAAAGCTCAAGCTACTACACATCGACTGCATCTGCATCAGAGTTAGGGCTTGAGCTCTCGTCGTCTGAGATATCATCGAAGCTAAGACCAGATACATCACACTTCAGGTTCTTGGCAACAAGACGAAGCACCTTTTTTACTCCACGTTTAAGTGCAAGCTCGCGAACAACTTCTATCTGAGGCTCCACCTCTCAAGTCCAGATCTCCTCACAAACCTCCTCGCCAATCAAGCAAAGATCACGCATATACTCTAAAGACTCCATATACTCGGCAAGCTCGACGGCCTTCAGCTCTGACACCCGATCGTTGGAGGAAAGCATCTCCACTTGAGCCTTCTAAGCCCCAAGCACTGCATCCAAACGGGAAGTCTCTTTTTGGGCATTCTTCAGCAACTGTGTGGTTTTCTCTACGAGAGATTTCTCCACCTCCAACGCCGCTCGAGCCTCCTCCAGTTCTGTCTTCAGCTCCGACCCAATCTGCCAAAATCGGGAGACATCTAAATCATGATCACCTCTCAAAGCGACAAGTGACTCTGTTGTTCGTAGCTTCTTCTAGAGGACCAAGTATCCATCTTTCAAGCTTATGTAATGATCATTCCATGTAAAAGCAATATGAGCCTGAGATTCAATCTACAAGCAGAAAGGAAAAGTCAGTACAACGCAAAACTACAAAAATGAAAATCCCAAAACAAACAGGCTCACTTACTGCATCGCTCATTGCCTTCAAAGAAAAAGACACTCACGAAGCAGAAGCCTGTGAAGGAGGTCTCGGGGGGGGGGGGGGGGGGGGGGCAGAGCTCCCCAATACCTGCATGTCAGCATCAACAGGAGTAGTCTCGCCTCGACAACCAGGAGGGACTGCCTCATCATGAGTAACTTTCCACTTCGAAGAAGATGGAGGCTCCTCCGTGCTTTATTTTTCCTCAGGCCAGAGCTCTGTCGGAAATCTCCTATGAGTCATCGTTCCTCCACCAGAATTCTCCTACGAGCCACCGTTCCTCCACCTGAATTCTCCTACGAGCCACCATTCATCCACCATAATTCTCCAACGGGCCACCGTCCCTCCACCAGAATCCTCCTGTGTGTCATCGCCGCTCCACCGGAAACCCGACAATGCCCGTAGCATCACCACGAAGAAGACGCTCTGGCAGTTGCAGGAATAAAAAAGCCTTGTTCGTGCTCAACCTCCAGAAAGCTCGATCCAACCAAACTCCGTGCGTTCAACGCTCGTCCACGCACCAAGATTGTGAAAACTAAACCTAGCGCGGAGCAGCCTGTTGCCCGCTGAGCGCCTAAGGATCTCTCTCATCTCCCAAGTGTAACGAGAAGCGGCATGTGTAACATCCCTCAAACAACTAGACCCCTAAGAGTGGTTTTGTCATGACTAGGTCATTAAAAAATCCTAGAAAGCCCAAGAAGACCAAGTGAACCTAGGAATGAAGGTGAGATCACCTGGTCTGCAAATAACACATTCCAACTATCTAACCTAGGGTTTGAATTTAGGGCCTCATCTTGACTCTTTGACGCCACCATAACATCTCTAGCCCATTAAAAGGTTCATTGGGTCACCAAGAACCACTTAGGTCAACTAAAAAGTCAAATTGACTAAAGTCAACCATAACCATAAAATGGTCAAAGTTGTCTATCTAGGGCCAATGGACCTCCAACTTGCCAAAATGACCCCACCTAAATCTCCCTAACCCTTTAAGAGATCCATTAGGTCACTAAGGACTCATTTGGGTCAACCCAAGTGGTCAAGTTGACCAAAGTCAACTTAAATCCTAAAGTGGTCAAAGTGTCCTAAATAAAGGTCAAGTGACCACCAAGGTGTCAAACCAACCCTACCCAAGTCTTCCTAGACTTTAGGGGAGGCCAATGGGTCGTTAAGGATCCATCGGGGTCAACCCAAAGAGGTCAAATTGACCAAAGTTAACTCAACCCTAAAATAGGTCAAACTAGCCTAAATGACCTAACCAAGCCCAAGCCACTTGGGCTAAGCCCAATTTGAGCGGCCAATTAACTTTAGGAGGCTGATATTTACATGGAATGCCATCTAAATTTCGGAGGGGGTGACTAGGAGAGAGAAAAATGAGAGTTTTCCTTAATGGAGGAGAGAGAAAGAAGAAAGAGAGAGAGGTGTTATGGAGGGAGGCCATGGGTCACTCCATTAATCTCCTCATTGCCCCCATTCATCTCCCTTGCCTATTGGGATGAGGATGCTATCAATTCCAGCCAGTCAACACTAATGGGGGAGCCCAACCACCATGGCCAGCCACCCTTTCACCTCCCCTCCCAGAGAAAATATAAACCCCCCTATGCAGCCCCCATTCCAATTTCTGACCATCCCATCACCTTCAAAACGTCCCTAACAGTCAAAAAAATGTATTTGATCAAAGGTTTTGGTGGAAAATCGAGGAATCAAGCAAGCTCGCCGGAGAGGAAAAACGTCACGGCCAACCGCCGCCACCGCCGTCGTCGAACCCCAAACAAGGTCTTCTCATCATCTCCCCTTGTGCTAGAATCCTAGATCAATTAGGAGAAAAATCGAGTTCAATTGAGCCCGATTGGGTGAGCGAAATTTGTGAAATTTCATGAATTTTACACCTTATGATTTCGCCGGAAACCACCCCTCCGACGGCCGTACCGCCTTCCGGCGATAGCCACCACCTCAACGGAGGTGGTGGTCGGCCGGAGAGGGGACTGGATTGCCGGCAAAAGCCGCTGGAAAAGCTCCAGGTCGGGCTGATCATGCCCGTAGGCTGGAGGAAGAAGACGATAGGAGAGCTGTCGGATCAATCTGTCTAAAATTATAAATATAATATATTGTGTTTATTTATCCCTAAATAATAGACTTTTTGTTCTAGGAAAATGAGGCCTTTAGGGGCCGAAAAATGAAAAATGGCCAACATGAAAATTGTAGCCTTTGAAGTCCAAATTATTTTAAAATTATTTTCAACCCATTTGGGTAAGTGGTTTGAACACAACACTCAAAATGGTGCAGCCTATACATAGGCTTGACCAGAGACTAAATTGAGTGTCCCCATCAATCCAGCCATCCAAATGACTTGAAATTTGGGCAAGGGGTCACTCTTACCTATACCTATAACATATCCAAAAATGGAATTTTTTGGAAAAAAAATTTCTATAGTTTTTGTAAAAATTTAATAAACCATGTATGAATTATTTAAGGGGTCTAATGACCTCTAAACCCACCAATATTTGGTGGCTGACTCTTAGGGTCATAATATGACTCTGATAAAAATCTCAGCCCAATTGGGTTTGATTTGAATAGATTTTTTGTGTAACCAAAGTTTGGTCCCTTAAGGATAATTTAGGGCAAAAGAGTGTTTGATGCATAGAGGGGCCAATACTCACCCAAAGAGGTTGGGACTTTAGCCAGAGCCCCAAGATTATTTAAAACACCCTCTCATGGAGTTTGAGATGGATTGGGGGTGGATTTGCCCTAGGACCCTAGTTCAAACCATAAGGTTGAACTTTGGGGGTTTGTGAAGGACATGGAGTGATATGTCCTTGTATGAACTTGGAGTTTTTTCCATGTGATCTTAGGGTCGTGAATAGTCCTAGGAAGGATTTTGGTGATATTTAGACTTGGGCACACAACTTAAACCAATTAGAGATTGTTTAGGCATATACCTTTTAAGGAAATATTGAAGGTCATATGATCTTGAATCTTCATAAGATTTTGGTAGGAATAATTTTATAGTGGTATTGACCTCTTAAATTTATTATAGGATGTTTAGATAACAGTAGCTAATACTTATAGTTATAATCTTCATCTTACCCTTTGTGATGATATTGAAGTAACAATGGTTAAATTAACTTATAATGATATGAAACTCTGACAAAATTAATCAAATGCCATTTTTGTGCATTGATAAATTATTTGGAATAATTGGACATTTCCTCTTAGTACTTCATGTGTAAAGTGAACTAGTTCACCTTAGTTTGATAAATAGATAATAAAACTATATCTTGTTGGAAAATTGTGTTACTTGACCAGAAAACTTTTTAGGACATAATAAAACTTAGAAAATTATTACATGTTATTTGGATGAGTTTACAAGAATATTTCTTCACAAAGTGCAC
The DNA here is from genome assembly GCA_039513925.1 of Platanthera zijinensis. Taxonomy (NCBI): domain Eukaryota; kingdom Viridiplantae; phylum Streptophyta; class Magnoliopsida; order Asparagales; family Orchidaceae; genus Platanthera; species Platanthera zijinensis. The sequence continues at coordinate 32,625,150 of CM077081.1, forward strand.
TATCATGAATTCACTTGAGGTGTTTTTTTATATATCTTACTGACCTTGGAATTACATGAAACTAATCAATAATCTTTTGTGATCATAATGAGGCTCTGATAATTTTTATATAATTTTGGACTATGAATTGTGATACTCCATTCATTAACTCTAATTATTTGAATTACCTTGAATTAATTATTTATATGATATTACATTTATGAAAACCTGTGAAAGTTAGTATTCACTGATATTTTGCTATCATATAGTGTTCATGATTTTTGGGTGGTCATAACTTAAGGAAATCTAGTACTTCATGTTCAAAACCATCCATGGCCTAATTTTGAGAAATATTTAATAAATACTAAATAAATTGGGAAAATCAAGTTTCTGTATTTAGTCTAAATATGTTAGGATAGACCCCCAGTAAAAATTCTAGGGCATTTGGGAGAATATTTGAAGGGGTCACCCCTCATACTCATCATATAGCTTAGGTTGGTCTACACACAGTAAAACTGCAGATTTGTGTTAGTATGAAGGACGGACATAGGGTTTTGGGTTGATTGTATACTGATTTGGTAAGGTGAAAAAGAGAGATTCATTAGGAGTCATGATGAGGAGGGTGTTGGATTGACTAGTGTTAAGTGGTACTCGTGATCGACGAAAGATCGTCTTCCCTGTGGAGAGAGAGAGAGAGTCAAAATACACTAGGGTTAGATTTAGTAAAACATTAAATGAGATTGGGACCTGGGTAATAACCAATAATAGTAAGTACCTTGCGAAAGGGAACGATGGACTTCAGCTACCATCATAGTTCCTAGTGCCCCGTGAGAACCCTTCACAGGGAATACCCTAGGCAGTCCTGTTGGAGCATGCGTTCCGCGCTTCTTGGTTTGAGAATAACAAATCCCGGATGTATTTGAACTTGGTATGTGTTTTAAATGTGCAGGGATAACAGGTTTTTTAAGTACTAAGGAATGGCTGAGCATAGCATTGAAGAAAAGGAAAATCGCACTATCGCTGGCGATAACGCTACCGCAGGCGATAGCGTGGACAGTTACTGCTCACGTCAGCCTTGATCCGCACGTTGCCACGCACGAAGTCACAGTTCAGCGATATCGCGGGGCGATACCGATGTCGCCGAACGATATCCCACGATCGTCACGTTCTTCACTCAGATCTGAAAGTCCACGCGACGTGTGCCACGTGTCAAGCAACGAAGAGTTATCACTATCGCGGGGCATTAACTCTACCGCCGACGATAGCATGAAGTGATATATACGGCCAAAAATTTCAGGGAAGAAAAAGATCGTGCAGAGCTTTGTTTTCCCAGAGAATTTTCAGAGCCTTCATCTCCGTTTCCAGACGAACTCCCTTGGTCCGTTGAAATCTCAAGAGCGAAGAAGATACGACCGTGCGTTCAAGATTAGAGATCTTCTCATCGGTCCACCATCATCTTCAGAGCTCGTGATTTTGAGGGAGTTTTTTAGTTTTACTATTGTACTTTCATATTCACTTTTTATCTCTGTAATTGGGAAGGGAAAATCACCACCTTGTGTGTGGTGTCTAAGTCTGTGTGTGGCTTAGGGGCAAATCACTGCCTTATGTGTGGTGTCTAGGTCCTTGTGAGGCTTAGGAGTAAATCGCCGCATTGTGTGCAGCGTCTAGATCATAAGTTTGATTTAGGGGGAGGCTAGTAGCCATATCTAGGGAGATATTGACTATAGCCTAGTGGTCCTTGGGAGAAGGATCGGTGAAAAAGCTAAAAACTATTATCGTTGTAAGCCTTGATTTCAAGCTTTATTGGAATCATTTTACATATATATTTTGGAGAAATAAAATCTTGATTTTCATTTCATTGGTGTGTCTCAAATTTTGCGTCTAATTTCTTATTTTATTAAAAAGTTTGTAAAGCTTTAAAGAGCCCTTATTCACCCTCCCCCCCCCCCCTCTAAGGGCGCCACAAGATTCTACAAGTCCAAGGTTAATGTAAGCCGTAAGATTAAATGGATTACAAGAGTAATTAGAAATACTCTAGGATTACACTTACACTTACACTCCCCAGTGTTGTGGGAGTTAAGTTGGGTCTCACGAGCGGTAGGCTCAGTGGTTTTGGTGATGGGCAGGTTAGCCCGGCGAGCCGATGACTCAGATGGTTTTGTGACGGATGGGATGGTCCGAGGAGCTTTGGCTCGGTGGGGAAATACATTAATATTGCATGTGCATAAAATATAAGGTGATGAGTCTTCTTTATTAGAGAGTTATCGCACCGACACCAATACGTTGGCTCAGCAGGTGTGGTTTAGTACTTAGCCAAATAAAGTCTGGTGCGTCAGCCAAGAAGAGTACGCAGGAGCTTCGCTTAGTGCGAGGCATACTATATGTCTGATTGGTAGTGCTGGTACCGGTTTAGAGGCGGGCGAGGCCCAACCCACCGCTTTTGTTTGCCACTACGGAGGTATCCTGGGAGGTTAGGCTCCATAAAAGAGGAATTAAAGGTCTGTACATATAGAGTCGTGTGTGTGTGTTGCACTTGCATGAATCATGACATATCATTATACTACACTCATACTTGCATACAACCCGACACCACATCGTATAAATTGATATGAGACTTTTTATACGATGGGAGCCTTACAAAAAATCTCTTAACTTATAAGTTTGTATGATCATTCATATAAGTTAAGGTTACTTATTTCTTAGTTTACTTTGCATACGCTTACTGCTCTACTCTACTTGTTTACTATACTGTTTCCTTATTATAGAACTGCTAGCTTGCTTTTCCTTTTATAGTTCTTTTGTACATACACATGCTAGGGTAGTTGTCACCTGCTTGTTCCACTTTGCTTTATTGTCCTCCGCTTTCATCCTCCCCGCACAGTGCCTAGGAGTCGTGGGGGTGAGGCGAGGACGATAGTGGCTTAGTCTTTTGACTAACGGTCGGTGAATCACATCATTTTAGGGGACCGAGCAGCAGGAGCATCAGCACCGGTAGGACAAGGAGGCAGGACATAAGGAGGAGTTGCTGCGCACTACCATTGCTACACATCGATAGGTCGAGGGTGGATTTTGGTTTGCTTCCGCTAGATGGGTGAGATGTGTGAGAGAGATTATTTGTATTAGACATGTGTCAGTCTTAAGCCCATTTTTCTACTCTCTTTCATACTTTGTACTCATTGTGGACTATAACACTTTTACTTATATATATATGTGATCTTGTGGACTTGAGCTTATATTTGTTCAATTGTACTTCTACCCTTGATGATCGTCAATGCCGGCAGAATCAATATTTTGTAGTGGCGACCCTCCCGAGTGTCGGTGTCACCGCAAAACGGCAGTTCTGGGTGTAAGACCCGGTAGCGTAGCAAAAAAAATGGGGTCTTACAGCCAGTCACCCTCGATTCTACAAACAAGTTGTAACATGAGCTGATAGTGAAGTTTGACCGACACAGATCCGGTCATGTGTTTTTTTACCCTGTTGAGGGATTTTTTCCACGTAAAAATCACCTTTTGCACTTACTTCTTACTCTGTGACTGATTGCACACTCGACCACTCTCGGGCTAAGGCCGCCACGTCCAGGCCGATTTAGGAGCACCGACTTAGACCACAACAGTACTATTAGGCTCAATTTATTTTGCGAGAATTGGGAGAAAGAAATTGGAATTGGCAATTCAGATGTTCGGCTGAATGCAAAAAATCTATCACAAGAATTAAAATTAGTAATTTTGCTATTCAATTGCATGTTATAATTTATTGGATTGAATTGAAATTAATTTAAAGTTTAAAACTTTGGCATAATTGAATGTGACGACTATACATAAACATGAATAATGCCAACATTTAAATAAGTTCACATTAAATAATAAAAATATATATAAATAAAGACCACATATAAAAGCATAAGTCCACATACAATCAATCTCGCAAATCTAAGAGGAGCAAGGTCCATCTGATTTGCACCAGGAAATCATGAACGCGTCAAATTTTTATTTCGTCAACGCTCAACATATTGATGACATGTATGATCTCATGTTCAGTCAGATCAGTAATAGCTGCAATGGTTGTATCACTACTAAAAAACAGATTTTTAGCCACGGTAGATTTCCGTGGCTAAAAGTTCAAAACCGTGGCTAATAACTATTAGCCACGACCTACCCACGACAAATGGATGTGGGCAATACGAGTGTGGCTAATAGTATTAGCCACGTTGAATCCGTGACTAATAAGTTATTAGCCACGGTTCAATTATCGTTGCTAAAAGTTCCTCATTTGCCACAGTTCAATTGTCGTGGCTAAAGAGCTTGTAATAAACCTAACATAAAAAATATTCGGCAGCCCGCCGCCGCCCGCCCGCCGCCGCCGCCACGTCGATTTCATTTCAAACAATAATTTTGAATGACCTATATAAACCTCAAATCGAGCTTTTTATTGGCGGTGTGAGACTAAAAAAAACCCGACCTTTTGCCACGGATTAGGCTTCCGTGGCTAATACTAGGTTATTAGCCACGAAACAGGCAAACCGTGGCAAAAAGTCGGGTTATTTGCCACGGATTAGTCATCCGTGACTAATACTAGCTTATTAGCCACGGAATAGGAACCGTGGCTAATACTTCAGTATTAGCCACGGTTTTTCCCCGTGGCAAAAAAAACCGTGGCTAAAAGCCATTTTTCTAGTAGTATATATATCATGTCGACTCTCCAAATCAGTGGTAAAGGTTGAACACTAACACTGCCCTTTTATTCAATGTTCCTCGTAATTTCTAAAATAACATCGGTAATAATATATACAGTAACTCATGCATGTTTTCTTCTTATTAGGTCGTGGCTCAACCTTCTCAGCCACATTTTAATCCATCAATGCTCATTTCATTCATTGTCTCAGACGCAGACACACCATGAGTTCCATTAGTTCTATCAACCTTGCACAATTCATGATTTCTCGATAATATTTTATAGCTCGATGTGCATACAAGTTCAATAGAGTTTAGTCTCATAAAGTTTAAATATTTGTACTTCTTATAAAACATGCAATCAATCTCCCAAAAATGAAGCGTTACCTGAACATAGTTTGCCCAGACATCTTCATTGTCTACCCTCACAATATTGTACTCTCAATCCCAATCGAATCCACTAGTATCTAGCTTTATTGATACGATCTATGTAAGATCGCTCCCCTTACCAAGGAGGCTCCCGATCTTATGCCAAGAACCGCTGTCTTACGGTGACACTAACTCACGGGTTAGTCGACACCGCAAAACGCTGATCCTGTCGGCAAGTACGATCATAACCATGTTCGGCCAATATGAGAAACAGAAGTATAACATAGAGTATAACAACATCCAATCCGCAGTCACAAGTACAAATCATATATATATAAATGAAGGAACACAGTCCACAATGAGTACATAAATGAAAAGAGTAATAAGGGCTTATGCCCAGTACATCATAACAAATCTCTCTCTCAAATCAAATGCGGAAGCTAATCATCTAATCTCGTCCCACCTGAAATCATGCTCCAGCAGTAGTAGTAGGTATCGGCATCTGCTCCTAAAGTCCTGCTTCCTCGAGCTCCTAAAATGATATGGTCACTGACCATTAGTCAAAAAGACTAAGTCGTTTCCTCCGCACCTCACCCCGCAACTCCTAGGCACCGAGCGGGAGGACGAAGCGGAGGACAATAAGGGGTAGCAAAAGTGGAAGCAGGTGACAAGAGCTAACTAGCAGTTGTAATAGGTATTAATATTCTACTCTAGCAGTTTTAAGTATATAATACAGGTAAGTAAAGAGCAGTACTAGTAAAGGAAAGAACTGAAAGTAAGAGCAGAAAAGTAAAGTAAAGTTGAAAGGTAAAGCTAGCTACCATCACAGAAAGTACCCTAACTTATATGAATGTCCATACAAACTTATAAGTTAGAGTTTCCAATTTAACTTATCATATAAAAGAGCTCATACTAATTTATATGATAAGGATTCATGAAGCGTATGACCTAATGTGAATGAATGTTATGCTATGAGTTATGAAACATGCAAGTGCAACACACGCACACGACTCTGAGATCCCAGACCTTTAGTTCCCACTTTTCGAGAGCTAGCATCACTCTCAGGTACCACCGTTGTGGCTACGGCAGCAGCGGAGCGGGCGTCTCCGCTTTCTAGGCGGGTATACACACTACCAGACCTAGACCTCTCTCATATGCCTCTGTACAAGTCCTAGGTGCACTCTAGAGTCTCTGCATACGTACTTTGCTGACTACCTGTCAGTCTTGTTGGGTTGGGTGCGCGTTATCGGGGATTGTCCTCCAGATCGCAGCGTAAACAACCAACTGGCCCCTCAAACCCTCACACCCGTCTGGTTCACCGTACTGCCATCGGTGTGACGATTGGCCCAGTACCGCATGACCCACCACTAATTTTATGCACATGAAAGTATTTCATCTCGAGCCTTCAGCTCGCAGGGCTAACCTACCCTGATATCCTCCAACCCATCACAGGTGAGAATGTAATATAAAGTCCAATTCCCTCCAACCCATCACGGGTGAGAATGTAATATCAAGACCAATTCCCTCCAACCTACATGGGTGAGAATGTAATAACAAGTCCAATTCCCTCCAACCCATCACGGGTGAGAATGTAATAGCAAGACCAATTCCCTCCAACCCATCACGAGTGAGAATGTAATAGCAAGACCAATTCCCTCCAACCTACATGGTGAGCATGAGTACCACTTCTCTTAGCCTAGTATTCTACTCTTGTCAACCAATTATTAGACTTAGTAGTTTAGGGTTAATCTCATGAATGCCTCAGGTATGCCCAATGAAGGGGTCTCGAAGGCACTAGGAACCAAGATGGAATGACAAGCCCAAAGTTCCCTTTCGCAAGGATAAGTATTCTTATTAGTGTCTACCCAGGATTATCACCCAACTCTCATTGTTACTTTAGAACGACCCTAATGACTTAAGGTATTTTTAGGAGACCATCCAGGGTTATTTCCTCTACTAAGATTCTTACTTTGCTAGTTTATCATATTCCTCCCATGGTGGCCCAACTAGAACGAATATTGATGTTATACCCTTACCAATGTCCCAATACCACCCCCAAATGTGACCTTCTAATTCCTCTAGCCATATGCCTCAAATTATTTATCCTAGGATGGTATGGACCTATATGATGAACATGATGAATTCCATAATTTTCCAAATTAATTACACTATTAAATTAATTTCTTTAAATGTAATCCCTAGTCGTTTTGCACATGAAGTATTATCAATATTAAACCTACTGTCCTAGGAATTCTTCCAAGTATATAATATTACAATTAATGGGGCCTACCAAAATTTCATGCTTTTTCAGTTCAGATTTATAATTAATTCCTATTTAATACTATATCCACAAATCTAGCATTTTCCAAATGAAGTACATAAAATATTATCTCAAAAATTCTAATTAAATTAGAGAGTTTTGATAATAATGAAATAATGCTATGTACAGATTTCCATTTACATCTAGGTTGAAATGGCTTATAAAACGATCAATTTGAGTTATTTACCAAAATGCCATTATGGGGCCTAAGTACATCATTTGGCACCCCAAAATTCTGAAATAATTGCACAAGGCATAAACATACAATTACAGCAATATGAATTTTCTCAGATTTTTCAAATGAACATACCCATCATTTATACACAAATTCCATAAGGGTAAAATGGTCATTTTGCTCCTTAAACTACTTAAAATTTATCCAACAGAGATATAATTTATTTAGAGTGTTTATTATGTCATGCCTTAGTCCTCAAAAGAAATTGAACATTTTATGATAAGGATAAACCTATTTTAAATTTATTTCCTCAAAAAGACCAAATTTTCAAAAATTCAAAATAATGGGATTTTTGTTCCCAAAAATCCCACTATTTCTATGAGAGGTGTATTACACCCTCATGTGTCTTTATAATGAAAATAATGATTTTTGAATGTTCCAAGTTGGCTGAATACACATTATTTCATTTTAGACTAAATGCACACCAAGCCTATAACAAGCCAACACATGCAAGTGGGTTTACCCAACATGCAGTGGTCAAAATTGGCTGAAATTTTAAACATACACTTATAATGTCCCTAAGAACATGCCACCAAAATTTGGGGCTCATTGGAGTTGAAATACTCCAAAAATCACATTTATTTCATTTATCATATTTTGACTAAAACTATAAGAAAATATTCCCCAAAAATTCTCATTTTTGGGAGGGGCTATACATGCCAAAATAAGTCACATGCCCAAAATTTCAGCCCATATGGACTTCTGGTTTGGCCTGGGCATCCATTTTACTTTCTGCACTAGCCTAGGACCAGTCCTAGCAAAACAGCCCTATAGGAAACTCTACTGGGACAAAATACAAGTTTAGGGTGGCATATTAAAGGTAAGAGGGAGGGCTACAAGTTTCATATTAATCATCAGTCCTGAAAATTGCCCTAAGGGCCCTAAATTTAACATGCAAGTGACTGTATAAACAGGGACAGAAAACTATATATCATAACAGCACTAATCTCAAAGCAGGATAAAGGGCATCTGTTCATCTTCTCCAAACAGCCAAGGGCTGAGATTTGCCCGACCTGGAGCTCCTTCCAAGGTCATTTCCCGGCCACTCGGCCACCTCCCTGGCCAGCCACCACCACCACCACCTCCGTTGAGGTGAGGGCTAACGTTTGGCGGCGACTTGGCCGTCGGAGGTGGCTGTTTCCGGCGAACTTGAACTCCATTAAAAATCCAAAAATCCATGAAAATCTCACATTAGATCGGGCTCAATTAAGCCCGACGTCTCGCCTAATCGATCTAGAAAGCTAGTACGGGTAGAGGTGAGGCGAAACAGACCTCTAATGGAGTCCGACGACGACGGTTGGCCATGGATGAGTTGCTCCGGCAATCTCCTTGCCGATTCATGGATTCTCCACCGAAAGCTTCACTCCAGCTATTGATTTCTACTGCTATCGGCCCTCTGAAACTGATGGAGTGGTCGGTTTGAGCTGAGGTGGGCTATTTATGGAGTTAACTCCAAGGTGAGCTCGGTTTTCACCTTGGATGCTTCACAACCTTTGTCAAGTGGCCCCCATGCACTCAATTCTCTTCCTAATACTATCTAGAGGCCGGCCAGCTGCTTTGGGTAGAAGGAGATGAGCCCAAGTGGCCTCAACCCCCCCCCCATCATTCTTTCTCTCTCCTATTATCTAATTTTCCTCTCCCTTTGGTGTGATTTCTCCAATTTACCCTTGCATGCATTATCTCTCTTCAATATGAGGGGTAAGGGTTGACTTTGACTCCTTGGGTTAGCATTGGGCTAGGTTGGGTGGACCTAACCCAAAGGAGTAGGCTTAGGTTCATTTTTGCCTATTTAGGTCAATTTGTTGACTTGTTGACCATTTGAGTTGACTTGGTCAACCATGGTGAGTGGTTTGGCCCCACTTGAGGGCAATGGGTCCAATGTCACCACTCAACTTGGTTTGGGTCAAGGTGGGGCCACTTGGGTCTAATTGGGCTTATAAATGTGGGTTTGACCCAATTAGGGATTAGGGTTGACTTGGGTCAACATGGGTCAATAAGGTGACCCAACGACCTACCCTAGGGTCCACTTAGATTGTTTTTTGGGTTAAGGCAATGTGGTGAAGTCATGGTGTGGCTAGGGTTCCCATTTAGGCTAGTTTGACCTAGTTTGACTTGGTCCTATATGTAGGATTTCACGTGCTATGGCGGGGCGGAATTTTTAAAAAAATTATACCCAATAACCATACAAAACACGGGATCGGATATCCAATGTAAACGCCCTACTAGTTAAACAAAAGAAAACCCTAACTCATCACATCTAAACATTGCAAAGAGTTAGATATGTATCTCTAGAGAACAAAGTCTCTAGGCGGAAGAGGTAATTTTCCGATGAGATTGATCGCGATTCCACCGCAACAATGAGGCTGGTAGCCTCGCCTCTTGGTTCACCTTGAACCCGAATAGCGGCCCTAGTCCGATGATAGAAGAAGAGGGCACACGCTTAGACCAACTCTGTCAAGGGCACCGAGGACTCCAAGTGGCTGAACCACACTAGTCGTCGGCGTTGGGAAGAGCGAGGTAAGAAAACCCCAACAGGCCGACTAGAGATGAGGATTTTCAAGGCAAATCTCTTGCCCTAGCCGAAGTTCTCAGCTCGAGTACGATCTGGAAAAGGCACGGTAGGCTGCTCCTCCACGAGCCGTTTGCGAACTCACAAGAGCCGACTGGCGGCAACGATGAAGAACAGAGCCTGTGAGCTCGCGCCGGTGAGGAGAGAAGAGGAGAGGAGAAGGGGCACCGCCAACGTTGCCGATGAGGAGAGGGGAGACGGCTGACACCAAACCGCCGGGCAAGAGTGCCATTTTTTTCGCCGTCAGGAGCAACCACGGAGAAACCCTAGCCGAACTTCTTTTTTTTTTTCACCCGCCTGGCGCTCCCTCTCATTCTCTCCAATAACCAACCGAGCCCCCCTTTTATTTTTATATCATGTATCACATATAAAAATATATGCCTTTATATATATAATTATATATATATATATATATATATATATATATATATATATATATATAATTATATATATATATATATATATATATATATATATATATATATATATATATATTAATACAAGTATATATATTTATACACAATAAAAGCTTGTATACAAATATACAAACGTACTCCTAAATCAAGCTCGAATGGTTGTAGATAACAAAAAATGTGCTCATTTACCAAAATAATCACGACGACTCGCCTCGTCATAATTTTCTCTTTTAATAGTTGCACAAAATTTTGTCTAAGCATGTCGAGTCACGACATAACGCGTTCGCACTTACCATAGTAAGTCGAACTGAAACTGTTCCCGTTCATTTGGTGTGATCTCACAGAGGGAACATGTCGTCATGACAATAATACACCAATTTGTATTATCAACTAAAAGAGGCTTTATCAAGGCATTGTAGTCGCCACAACAACACGTTAGAGGAGGTAACCGAACTAAAAGACCAATGTCTAACTTTTGTCACATGATATCATAAATATTGTGTGAATTGGGACCGTGTCATTCTTGCACCATATTTGTTTTTCTTGGTCTCATAAGCAAGTGTGTCTTTATAACTACATTAGTTATAATGCATGCTTTACAAACTCGCTTTGCCAAGGGGCCCGACTATATCATAACCCAAACAAGTTTGGGGACAAACGATATTTCGATATATACATCCCTTACGCGCAAGTATGAACAACGAATCATAGTATTTATCACCATCAGAAGATAGTCTTCAACTATAATCACATTGCTCACACCGACGCGCTCAATCTATATATCTTATATTTACAAGACACTAGACACGTTGTAAACACTAATGACACTAAACACATTCCACTTAATATTACAACATAAGATAGGTCAATCTCAATATGTATGAAACCATACGCATACATACTCATGTGATTAAGCGATAACTATTATCAACATTTGTAGAACTACAATGTACTTTAATTCACATGACAATCCAAGGTGGTGGTCAATGTCCCTCTTTGACTACCAGGATCGTGAGCATAAAAGCTAAGATCATGTGATGGAACTCAAGAGTTCTACAGCTCAAGACCAAGGGCATCTTCCTGAGCTATCATGAAGCATCATCATATGATCTAGTGATAGAATGAGATAAACATTCACCAAAACATGAACTTAATAAAACTAAAGACAACTTTCAAAACACAAATCCTTCAATCTCCCACTTGTTTTTTAAAGTTTCTAATAAAATAAATACAAAATAAAGGAATCCCCATCATAAAACATCAAGCCATTCTCCATGGTCTTGCAACCCCATGGACTCGAAATGAATTTTGCCTTTGGCTTGAGACAGAGGCTTGGTGAAGGGATCAGCTGTGTTGTTATTTGTGTCAATCCATAAAAGAGCAATCTTGCCTTCTTCAATGAAGTCGCGAGTGACAAAATATTTCCGATCCATGTATTTTGTCTTGTGATGTGATTTCGGCTCCTTGATTTGTTAAATGGAAGCACTATTATCACAAAACAATCTCAAGGGCCCTTCACTAGATGTCACGACTCCCAATTCCTCAAGGAATTTCTTTATCCAGACTGCCTCTTTGCTTGCCTCTGCGACCGCCATGACTTCCGCTGCGGTGGTTGAATCAGCAGTAATGGATTGTTTCCAACTACGCCAACTCACAGCTTTACCATTCATAAGAAAAACGAACCTAGATTGAGATCTTCTATCATCCAGATCTATCATAGAGCTAGCATCTGTGTAACCTTCTACATGGAGCTCTTTATGTCCACCAAATATAAGAAACTTATTCTTGGTCCTTTTAAGGTACCTAAGAATATTCTTGACCGCCGTCCAATGATTTGGACCAGGTGAAGCTTGATATCGACTCATCATGCTAAGAGCATATGCGACATCTGGTCTCGTACAGATCATGACATACATGATGGAACCTATGGCGGAAGCATAGGGCACATTCATCATGTATTCAATGCCTTTATGTGATGAGGCACATTGAGACTTGCCTAGCTGAGTAGACGCCTTCATTGGCACATTTCCTTTCTTAGAGTTTTACATATGGAACCTTTCTAAGACTTTATCAATGTAGATACTTTGACTTAGGCCAATAAGTCTACGTGATCTGTCTTTATATATCTTTATCCCTAATATATATTGGGCTTCACCCACATCCTTCATTGAAAAGATTGTTTTCAATGAGTTTCTTACTTGTTCCATTAATGATAAGTTGTTGCCCATTAGGAGAATATCGTCAACATATAAGATCAAAAATATAACGTTGCTCCCACTAACCTTCTTGTATACACAAGGCTCTTCCTTGCTTTGAACGAACTCAAGGGTTTTAACTTCTTCATCAAAGCGTTTGTTCCAACTCCTTGACGCTTGCTTCAACCCATAAATGGCTCTTTGAAGCTTGCATACTTTGCCGCTATTGTGAGAATCTTCAAAACCTTGAGGCTGCTTCATGAATACATCCTCATCTAGCTTTCCATTTAGGAAAGCCGTTTTGACATCCAATTGCCAAATTTCATAATCATTAAATACGGCAATCGCCAACATGATTCGAATAGTCTTAAATATCACAACGGGCGATAAGGTTTCATCATAGTCAATCCCTTGGATTTGACTAAAACCTTTCGCTACAAGTCTTTCCTTATAGGTTGTCATGCTTCTATTCATATCCATCTTCCTCTTGAAAATCCATTTACAGGGGATGGATTTCTTTCCATCAGGAAGGTCAACCAAGTTCCATACTTGGTTGTCATACATGGATTGCATCTCAGACTTCATGGCTTCAAGCCATGCTACGGAATCTTTTCTTTCCATTGCTTCTTCATAGGTCAACAGATCTTCTGTGTCTAGAATAAACACCTCATGAAGACCCATGTATATGTCAGGCTTTTTCCTTTCCCTGATCGACCTTCTAAGATCCTTTGGTTTGTCTAGCTCAATCTGAGATTCTTGAATTTCCTCCACTATTTCTAGTGGAGTCAATTCATGCTCAACACGAGTAAGACTAGCAGGTGGTGGTAATGCAAGAGTTTCCTCCGTAATCATTTGCGGAGGTGGAATACTCATGCTCCCACTGACTAAAGGAACTTCTTGTGACTCTTGGTGATCATTTTGAACATCAATGCTCTTCTCACGATCACTCTCTTGTAGGTTTTCTTGAGTTTCCTCAAGTGTCACCCTACGGTCACCGCTTTTGATTCTTTCAAGAAACTCTTTCTCTAAGAATGTAGCACCCTTCTTAACAAAAATAGTATTTGTTGATTTGTGCCAAAAGCTATACCCTTTTGTTTCTCTTGGGTATCCAATAAAGAAACACTTATCGGCTTTGGGGTCTAGTTTGGATGATTGCATACGTTTAACATATGTCTCACAGCCCCAAATCTTAAAGAAAGAAGTGATAGGTGGTTTCCCAAACCATATCTCATGTGGAGTTTTCTCTACGGCTTTAGTTGGAACGAAGTTTAAAGTGTAAGCTGCCGTTAAAAGTGCATGACCCCAAAAATATAAAGGTAGATCGGTTTGACACATCATGGGTTTAACCATGTCTAGCAGAGTCCGGTTTCTCCTTTCGGAGACACCATTCCACTGCGGTGTCCCAGGAGGAGTTAGTTGTGGTACAATACCACACTCCTTTAGGTAAGTATTGAACTCATTGCTCAAGTACTCACCTCCATGATCTGATCTAAAAACTTTGATTCTCTTATCTAGTTGATTTTCCACTTCATTTTTATATTCCTTGAACTTGGCAAGGGATTCACTCTTATGCTTCATTAGATAAACATAGCCATATCGACTATAATCATCCGTAAAAGTGATGAAGTACCTAAAACCATCTCTAGCACACACATTCATTAGACCACATACATCAGAGTGTATCAATTCCAATAAGTTGTTTACTCTTGCACCTTTCTTTTTAAAAGGTGTCTTGGTCATTTTGCCAGTTAGGCATGATTTGCATATCTCAATTGCATCAGGATCAAAAGAACCTAAAAGATTAGCCTGATGTAATTTCCTTATGCGTTTTTCATTAATGTGACCAAGACGATGGTGCCATAAGAGAGTCTCATTCAAGTGAGATATTTTGAGTCGTTTGTTATTAATATTTAATACTTGTTTATCATCAACAATATTAAGTAAATACAATCCATTCGAAATGAAAGCACTTGCATAAAATAAACCATCCTTCTCAATCCTCATTTGGGATTTCCCAATGATAAAAATAAAACCTTCTGCATCTAAACATGATACATAAATAATGTTTCTTAAAATAAAAGGGACATGATAAACGTTAAATAAAGTCAGACATAAACCACTAGGTAAGGGGAGTTCCAAGGTGCCCATCGCAACTACAGAAATACTAGCACCGTTTCCAATCTTCAGCACCACCTCTCCTTTGGGGAGAGATCTCCTATCCCTTAGTAACTGCACATTTGAGATTAAGTGAGCACATGATCCGGTATCAATTACCCAATCAAGAATAGTAGTGGTTAAATTCAAACTCAACTCAATAACAAAAATACCTTTAGGACGCTTCCTTTCGATTTTGCCTTCATCCAAGTCTCTCTTGTACTTGGGGAAGTTCATTTTGAAGTGTCCCTTCTCATGGAAATGGAAGCATTCAGTGAGAGAGTTAGGAGAATTCTTCACTTTGCCTCCCTTAGAGGTACTATCCTGAGTACCTCCCCTTTTGCCCTTGAGATGAAAATTTCCTTTCGAGGTCTGGCCTTTAGACTTATCCTTGTTCTTGAATATCTTCTTGCTATCAGACGCCAAAGCTAAGACAACATTTCCCTTTGTCTTGCCCATGTCAACCTCAGCTGTTTTAAGTGCGTTATGGAGTTCATTTATGGTCATTTGTTTCTCACGCATGTGATAATGCATGATGAAATCCTTAAACGAGTAAGGCATTGACCCCAAAATGATGTCTTCCGCAATGTCTTCAAGAATTGGAGACTTCAGTTTCTCCAACTTTTCCAAATAGCCTTGCACCTTAAGGAAGTGCACTGAGATAGACTCGCCCTCCATCATCTTGCACCTTGTGAGTGCGATGGTGGTCTTATAACGCTCTTTACGAGCACTATCGGTGAACATTTTCTCCAATTGTGCAACAATTTCCTTTGCAGGAGTATCGAGAAATTTCCTTTGTAGCTGATCGCCAATGCTGGCTAGGATCAGAGTCTGCACGACACGTTGACTGTCATTCCATCTTTTCTGTTCCTCCTTCTCAGCATCAGTTGGCTTGCCAATCTCTTTCTCTACTGGGCATTCACCCTCCAGTATTGGCAAGAGATTCTCCAAGCGCAACACGATGTTAAGCTTGAGGATCTAGTCAGAGTAGTTTGACTCGTCGTTTATCATCAAACATAGAAAATTTGACAATGTAGACATAGCTCTATTAAAAAAATAATAAGATAAAGTTCATGTTCAGAAAAAAAATATTTCCTTTTAAGAAAAAAAGAAGATGGATCAGAGAGATCCAAAAAAAATGCTTTAAAATAGTGAATCAAGATCCTTTTAACCTAGTGGACTCATCCACAAGATTATCAGGCAGGTACCAATCACCAATCATAACCTTTTAAGACAATCTTAAACACTTATGATTCTTGATAGTAATGTACAAACAACTATTTTAAGAACATAATACTTTCCCAAAGGACCAAGCCTAGATCTTGGTGATTTGATTAAGAAAACTCATCATGTAAGGAAACTCATGCGAGTGACATTCCAACAAAATCAGTAAGAAGTGTCTCACACAACCTACTCACTTGTGGCTTAATATCGACTCGCATAAGTGCCACCATGTCTAGTGATTTAAATTACACTCATGTTCATTCAATATCACTAGCTTAGATAGACACGATGAGGAGGAAAGACAACCTTAAATTTTTCTTTTCACATTCCTTAAAGAATGGAGGAAATTCAAAAATACCTAACTCACGACATTCTAAAAAAAAATTACATCCATTCCATACCAATTACATTTCAGAGATTGCAATATAAAAAGAAGAAATGACAAGGCAAGCAAAGAACCTGCTAGACGGGGCCCTAACAATGAATGGATTATGTACACAACCCAACGTGTTTCATCTAGATTATTTTAAATCCAAAAAACAATAATCTCCTCATAATCCATGCAAGGGCGGATTACGGAAACTTGAAACAAAGTTGTGACATAGCAATTCAAAACATTAGGTAAAAAAAAGCAAAAGAGGCCACATTAACATTGGATATCAAACCTGGCTCTGATACCACTGTAGGATTTCACGTGCTATGGCGGGGCGGAATTTTAAAAAAAATTATACCCAATAACCATACAAAACACGGGATCGGATATCCAATGTAAACGCCCTACTAGTTAAACAAAAGAAAACCCTAACTCCTCACATCTAAACATTGTAAAGAGTTAGATATGTACCTCTAGAGAACAAAGTCTCTAGGCGGAAGAGGTAATTTGTCGATGATATTGATTGTGATTCCACCGCAACAATTAGGCTGGTAGCCTCGCCTCTTGGTTCACCTTGAACCCGAACAGCGGCCCTAGTCCGATGATAGAATAGGAGGGCTCACGCGTAGACCAACTCTGTCAAGGGCACCGAGGACTCCAAGTGGCCGAACCACACTAGTCGTTGGCGTTGGGAAGAGCGAGGTAAGAAAACCCCAACAGGCCGGCTAGAGATGAGGATTTTCAAGGCAAATCTCTTGCCCTAGCCGAATTTCTCAGCTCGAGTACGATCTGGAAAAGGCACGGTAGGCTGCTCCTCCACGAGCCATTTGCGAACTCACAGGAGCCGACTGGCGGCAGCGATGAAGAACAGAGCCTGTGAGCTCGCGCCGATGAGGAGAGAAGAGGAGAGGAGAAGGGGCACCGCCAACGTTGCCGGTGAGGAGGGGAGAGGCGGCGTGACACCAAACCGCCGGGCAAGAGTGCGATTTTTTTTGCCATCAGGAGCAACCCCGGAGAAACCCTAGCTGAACTTCTTTTTTTTTCACCCGCCTGGCGCTCCCTCTCGTTCTCTCCAATAACCAACCGAGCCCCCCTTTATTTTTATATCATGTATCACATATAAAAATATATGCCTTTAAATATATAATTATATATATATATATTAATACAAGTATATATATATATTTATACACAATAAAAGCTTGTATACAAATATACAAACATACTCCTAAACCAAGCTCGAATGGTTACAGATAACCAAAAATGTGCTCATCTACCAAAATAATCACGACGACTCGCCTCGTCATAATTTTCTCTTTTAATAGTTGCACAAAATTTTGTCTAAGCATGTCGAGTCACGACATAACGCGTTCGCACTTACCATAGTAAGTCGTACTGAAACTGTTCCCGTTTATTTGGTGTGATCTCACAGAGGGAACATGTCGTCATGGCAATAATACACCAATTTGTATTATCGACTACAAGAGGCTTTATCAAGGCATTGTAGTCGCCACAACAACACGTTAGAGGAGGTAACCGAACTAAAAGACCAATGTCTAACTTTTGTCACATGATATCATAAATATTGTGCGAATTGGGACCGTGTCATTCTCGCACCATATTTGTCTTTCTTGGTCTCATAAGCAAGTGTGTCTTTATAACTACATTAGTTATAATGCATGCTTTACAAACTCGTTTTGCCAAGGGGCCCGACTATATCATAACCCAAACAAGTTTGGAGACAAACGATATTTCGATATATACATCGCTTACGCGCAAGTATGAACATCGAATCATAGTATTTATCATCATTAGAAGATAGTCTTCAACTATAATCACATTGCTCACATCGACACGCTCAATCTATATATCTTATATTTACAAGACACTAGCTGGACACGTTGTAAACACTAATGACACTAAACACATTCCACTTAATATTACAATATAAGATAGGTCAATCTCAATATGTATGAAACCATACGCATACATACTCATGTGATTAAGCGATAACTATTATCAACATTTGTAGAACTACAATGTACTTTAATTCACATGACAATCCAAGGTGGTGGTCAATGTCCCTCTTTGACTACCAGGATCGTGAGCATACAAACTAAGATCATGTGATGGAACTCAAGGGTTCTACAGCTCAAGACCAAGGGCATCTTCCTGAGCTATCATGAAGCATCATCATATGATCTAGTGACAGAATGAGATAATCATCCACCAAAACATGAACTTAATAAAACTAAAGACAACTTTCAAAACACAAATCCTTCACTATAGTGGGCCCCACATGGCTACAACCCACTACCTAGGGTCAAACCTAGCTAATTACCCTAACATCCACCCCATGCCTAACCCAATCTAAGTTAAGGGGTCTAGATGTAACATGGGATGTTACAATCTATTTGCAGTGGCGGAACAAAGATTTTTTCCTAACCTGACACTAATTATAAATTAGTTATAAATGGTAGTTTTTTTTCATAAAAAATGGCGAAATAGATAAATCGATAACATGAACTCTTTTCAAAGCACATTATAGTTTAACAAGAATTTCAAACAATCAAATGAATGAAGGAATAATAAAAAAAAATGCAATGCACTTACGTTAGCCAAGGAAATTTTGGTACAAAAGAAAGATCATCCATTACAATGTCAATCTCGCATGGTTAAGTTTTGACAATTTGCCCATAGCGACATAGCAACTCCCCAATCATTAATATAAGGTGATTGACTTGTGTAAAACTAGATTCATTGCAGGAAATAGATTAAATTTTCTCATTAGAGCAATAAATCAAACACATTCAGTGCAGGAAGTAAGTTTAAAAAATGTCATTTTTTGTTATGCAAAAGGGGCTACCATATTTTTATTAAGCAGACAAGTATAATCCAAGAAATCTTAAATAAATCTTAAAGATTAGGATAAACCTTTCACCTTGAATCCAAACAAATACAAGCAGATCTACAGCTGGATGATGGTGATGAAGATAAACTCGTGGCCTGAAGCATGCTTATATCCCTTTTACAGCTCCCTCCCCCTCTTGAATGGCTTTCCTTCATCCTCTTCATCTGCTCCTCGTATTCTAAAAGTCCATGTTTGAAATTTCTTATTCACATCCTCTTTCAAATTGATGGAGATCGGATCGTCATCGCCAGGGCATGGGGTCGAGCGGGAACAACTGGTGGACTTTGAAGAAGCATAGATCCAGCTAGCTGAAATCAAAGGAGATCAAAGCTCAATAAGTGTGGTGAAATGAGAAGATCATCGATTGTACATGATGCATTAACAATGAGGAGATCACCAAAGAAGATCAATGCAAGACGCCAGTCACTTGGTGAAGCCTAGACGTGGATTGTGGAACTGATGAAGGAGTGAAGCTCTAAGGCCGCAACTCTCTCACTCCCTCATTCCTTCTCTCTCGCTCGGCGAAACTATGGCTTCCACCATCGACTGCGTATTAATGACCACATTGCGTTCATTCTTTAATGCTTGAATCGCAGAGGTATACGTCACTTTTCTATAGATCTTAAACTGGTCAGTAATCCAGTTTATCACGCGCGAACGAAGCACATCGAGATCGAGCATCGCTTTGTTTAGAAGAAGGTGCTGGAAGGATTTTTGATGGTTGATTACGCGCATAGTCAGGATAATGTGGCAAATATCTTTATAAAGCCGTTGCCGAAGGGACCGTTTATTCGGTTACGGGGGTTGCTCGGGGTGGTCTCCATTTCCCACTATCAGGGGGAGTGTTGAAAATATTGAAGTGGTAGTGGAGGTGGGCGGTCTGAAGTGGTAGACTGCACAGTTCGCCGAGACCGCCGCTGCTTGGCGGATTGAAGTCGGCGGATAGCCGGGTTGACCTCTTCTTTCCTTTGGCAGTCTGGATCATCAAGCACCCTTGGTGAAGTAACCGGGCGGTTAGGGTTGTCTAACCTCGGTTGTGGGGGACTCTTCTGGAGTTCGCCGAGTCTGGCATGTTTGTTCTTGCGGACTCATCTGGAGCTCCCTGAGTCCGGCTGTCTTCTATGCTTGCGGTCTGGTTTTGAGATCGTGGAGATTGACACAGTTGCTTGTTTTGTTGATCATTTAGAGACCGCGCTGTCTGGATAGGGGCAGTCCGCAATTGTGCGTCTTGATGTTGTTATTCGGCAAAGGCGCAGTCTTGTTTTCAGGTGTCGTGGTTTGTTTGAAGACCACACAGTTTTCTTGTTGTGGATTTGGTCACGGAAGTGTGACATGTCTGGTTGTTGCCTAGTCTGCGAAGATCGCATGGTGTGCGGTCTGGTTGTAGAGTCCGCCGAACTGTGTGGATTGGATATGGAGTTCGACAGTTCGTTATTAGCGCGATGTGGATCGGGACGCGTGACTGAGATGTTCAAGTCCACACGGGCTGATGATTTTATCTGCTTAGCTATGCGGACTTTCAGAGTTGTCTGCATAGTCTTGCAGGTTTGTTATGTGGATAGAGTGGTGTGTCCGCACTTCTTGCGGACAACTCTTTCTTCAGTGGCAGACTGATGCTTGTATCCACACTTGTGCGGGTATGCGATGCTAGCTACAAGATTGACAAACGATTTTTCTATCGCTATAGGCGGTGACGTCACTCCTCCTCACATCTATAAATAAGAGTCTCCGACTCGTCATATAAAACAAAGAACAGTGAGAACTCAGCTCGAGCTTAAAACTTGCGGTTACATTTTTCTAACCGGAGTGACTAAGTGAGGTTGATTATCTGTGCAGGTTGTGCGGCTAGTATCAAACGGCTAGGCAACTAGCGAAAGCTTGATGTGGAACATTTCACAGATAACAGTCAACGGATAACATCAGGTTGCGATCTCTGCGACTTGAAGTCACCTTACTCGGGGTTGCATATAGAGTTTGGAGTTCGCCCGGTCTATCAGTGAGTTCTGTTCAAAGTACTTCAACATTCAATAACAGACACTCCACGCGGCTAGTTGCGGACAGAAGACTTGGCCGATCTTGGCGGGCAGGACTTGTGACTTGAGCAGTTCGTGCTGTTACAGTTTTTGTCAATGCGGTTTCTTTTTTGCCTACAGTTGTATTTTTCTGTTTTCCTTAGGCACATTGACGAAATCACGTCTCGCAATGTATGCCCCGCCTTGTAAATCAGATTGAATTCCAGTTTATGACTCTTGCGCCTCTGTTGTGCTGATTACTACTTGGCTTCTGGTATGTTTGAGTGTTCATGCGAGCTCTTTCGGCTTTCAATCATGAATTTTTACAATCGTTAGCCGTCTTGTTCCCCAACCCTGCTGCTCGAGGGGAGCAGTGAATAAAGCGCAGTACTCCGTCTGTGATGTCACTGCTGTCCAATGAACATACACTCGTTTACTTTCTTTGAAAATTTTACCTTTGCTTTTATCCATTAAATGCGTGTATATTAGTCAAGCATAAAAATATAGAAAATGAACAAATTATAGTTAATAGCAAAATAATTCATGATATTGCTCCATGGATGTTGTTGCACAAAACATAAAAAATAAGTACTCCATCTGTGTTGTCCAATGAACATACGGTCGTTTTCTTTTTTTTTGGCAATTTTATCTTTGCTTTTATCCATTAAATACATGTATATTAGTCAAGCATAAAATCTAGAAAAATGAACAAATTACAGTTAACAACAAAATAAATCATGATGTTGCTCTATGGATGTTGTTGCACAAAACATAAAAAAAAATAAGTAAATAATATTGCTATATTTGAACATTAATCATACAAAAACATTCATAAATAAAAAATTTTATGACTCATGACGAGCATGGTACTCATTGAGAAGGTTCATAGTCATAGTCTCCCTAAAAGTGGTCTACTCGGGCATTGCTTGAACTACACCCACTTGCTTCCGCGCACTCAAAGCTTTCACAACTTGTATATTACACTAATATCTTCGTGTCTAATTCAGCAAGTAATCTAGTACGGCTCTCTAATCTCCTCTTCATTAGGAAACCATGAAGTATTCAACATGCATTTATAATTCAAGCATGTTTACAGTTAAAAGCTGTTTATAGCTATCAACAAAATAAAGGTGTATTGCGTGCAAAATAATACTTATTTACCTGCATTTTGATGTCAAAGAATTATTATCCACACAAAATTGTCCACCGTTTCTTAAGTAAACTAAATGTCATCTCAATAACATTTTCTTTTCTTTAGGTATTATGGGTTAAATAACTCTTTTAAGTTGGTGAGATTGTTACCCTGCGTAGTTCATTCTTTAAGGTGACATCTAGTTGACTTATATGGAAGAAGATATTTTAGACTAATAGTGTTGTTGGAACTAGGAAATCAGTTCACAAAAGTTTGGACCAAAGGGTATCCCAAGGTTACTGATCATGCGGTCCAACTCCACAGATCTGATGGCTAGAACGAGAGAAAGAGAGAATTCAGACTATCTACAAACACAGCTAGAGTGCTGTAGTGAGCAAGTCCCACCGCGTACCCAGAAGTTTAAAAGAACTTTCCCTCCAAAGCCAAAGGTTGAGTTGTCTACGTGGAAGATACAGACTTGAAAAGTAAAGAACTTGGGGGGGGGGGGTCTCCACGCGCCTTTCCTCATGCTCTTGTGATCTTATTTATAGATAAATCCAGGGGATATTGATCTGCGAACCGCTCCCCCCCGGGCAAATACCTGACTTGTATAGTTAGCAAGGGGCCATTCACAAGATGATTGGTATGAACGTTTGATCTTACCGTATTTAGCTCTCCTGTTGGCGACTTATTGGAGAGCTCCCCGTAGGCGAGCAAATGTAGCACTCTCCCATAGGCGAGCCAACGGAGCACTCGTCTGTAAGCGAGTAAAAAGATCTTTTCTGTTGCGGCTCCTTCAGACTTCGATCACTGTCTTGATTATCGATGAGACTGGGATGGGGTCCACTCTCAACAAATATGAGCTGTACAAGTGTATCCCACATCCAAAGGTAGTGTTTTCCTATCAACACCTCAAATGATATGTTCTTTTAAGTGCATTACGCAACACTTTAGTGTTCGATGATGCCCCCTCCAATCCTGGCAACACATACACAAACTTCATGTTCGAATCACATACGCCCATGATGTTTGTTGTAGTAATTTGTTACTATTCTGATATCTACCATACTCTTTAATGTGAACTGATACTTCAGTATGAGTGCTATCTATGACACCAATTCAGTCCTATGAGATAATACAATATATATAAATATTGTAAGCATATTACTTATACATAAATGTATGAAACAAATAAATTGCTCACTGAAAAATGACAACATCTTTGTGTGTTGAATCAGGGAGTTTGATAAAGTTGGTGAATAACTTGAGAATTGCACCTAATACAATGTCAATATCTACTTATTGCATCAATTGAAAGCATATAAGTTTCTCTGACATCCCAAAATTTCTTATTGCTAGCTAAGACATAAAAATCCACTAACTGTCACTCTAAATAAAACATTTTAGCTCACTTAATAATAAACGACGTCTTCCTTAGAATATACTTGACATCGGCCTCTATAAGATCACAACATTACTAACATATACTAACATTAAGTACACCAAAAAAACATAAGAGAACGATCATAAAAAAACATTGAAACACACAAAATCCAAGCACACACTTACACACACTTACACACACATATACCACACACATACACATACAAAAAAGGCACACACACATACACACATAAACATCCAAGTGCTCGTGCACAAACACACAAAATACAAATACACACAAACACACACAAACACACACATAAACATCAAAATATACGCACAAACACATAAACACACATACACACATACACTCATAAATAATACAAATACACACAACATCAAACACACATGCACACATACACACACAAACACACAAAAAATATAAATGCACAAACAACACACATAAACATCCAAGCTCACCTACACACACAAACACACATGCACAAAAAAAATACAAACATATATTCAAAACCAATTCAAGCACACATGCACTAATACACACTTACACACACACCCAAAAAATACAAAAACACAAATATATACACACATAAACAAACACACACCTACACAAAACACACACACACACACACAAACATACAGAGCCATTCATCCAATCACACACACACAAATGCACACATACACATTGGTGCATGCTTAATAATTTTTGGAGAGACATCGGCTTTATTGGAGCGTGCTTAACAAATTTCCGCACAAAATGATTCAGGAGCTTATATAACAATTACCATTAAAACAACTAATTCACCATGTTACAAAATGGAAACACTCATTCATTCCAAAGAAATGTAGCATTAGGCATGGAGATAAATCATGACACTATCCCATGAAGTATTAGATAGACAAACCAAAATGTAGAATGAAGCCCAATACATTGTTTGCTTGTAAGAAAAAGTGCTCGAAACATCCGGAGGAGGGTCAAGGTGGAACCCACTCCCCGTTGCCCCCAGCTAGGTATATATAGAGTAAACTTAGGGTTCCCAAGCGCAAAGCCCCCTAGCCCGTTATATGTCTGAATATACCTTTACAATCTCCTCCTATATTCGTGACAAATAACAATAATGTTTCAGGGTGCTGGAGTGTAGACAGAATAATAATCCTGACTAAACAGAGAATTCAGGACAGATCATACTAAATAACAAAATAACAAGGTTTTACCTGAACGGCAAACCACAACACAGATACTATCCCAAAATAAACATAGTCTGAATAATTATTACAACACAAAACAAAACATGAATCAAACGTTTGATGATTCTACTCATCTAGTAGATCATCGTCATCCATGTCCAGGTCTACAGCTCCTCCAAAATCTCCATCGTAGCCTGCAAGGAATTTCATGAGTCAGACTCAATGAATTCATAAACATATGCAGTAACATTTAAAGTAAACTAGCTCTTATTAAATGATCTTAGCACTTCTAGCAACGGTGAAGTAACTCTGTCAGCATCTCATCCAGTCTAACTAGGACTAGTCACGTTACCTTACTCATTACGGATCACTATGTGCCTCACCAACACATGTGGGCACACATCACGTGCAACATTATCAAATGTGGAATAATGCGCCGTGACCAATAATGTTAGATTAACATTTACAACGACTTTCAATTCCCAGTTGAATAACTCTTGAATCAACTTACAATGAGAGGACGTTAGGTTATCAAATGTGGAATAACCTGCATCCAACCATCTTGGGTTTTCATCAAAAAATTATTTGGGGTTTTCAGTTTGTCACTTATTAGATGCTTGAATGTTGGCAGCTATAGGCTCGTGCATATCAAAACATAAACATTGGAGGAAAGTTTCATATTTCTATGAACTTTAATCTCATTTCCCCCGATTTTTTGATTGTGAGATCTCTATTTAATCCTTTAGTAAGGGCGTCTGCAACATTATCTTGCATTCTCACATCAACCAGGGTCATAATCCCTTGGCTTATGAGAGAGGTCAACCAGGCCTGTTTCATCCTGAGTTGCCTTCTTTTGCCATTGAACAAAGTGTTCGTGGCAACCGTTTTAGTAGCCTGATTGTCGCAGTAAACTACAACAGAACTCAGTTTCAGGCCCGACAATGGAATGTCCATCACCAAATCTCTTAATCACTTTGCTTCTTCACCAGCCGAAGCTAGAGCATAGAGTTCAGATTCCATAGATGAGAGTGCAATGCACGACTGTCTCTTGGACTTCCAAGCTACAGCTGCTCCTCCTAGTGTAAAGAGGAATCTACTAGTGGACTTACTGTCGTTTACTTCTGAGTACCACGATGCATCAGAATATCCTTCCAGAACGGGAGGATGACCACTATAACATAAAGCATACTTTCGGGTGTGCTTTAAGTAATGCATCAACCTATCAAGGGCATCCCAGTGGTCTTGGCCAGGATTGCTAGTGAACCTACTTAACATGCCGACCGTGAATGCAATGTCAGGTCTCGTACAGACCATAACGTACATGAGGCTACCAAGCAGTTTAGAATAATCTAACTGTCGAACCGCATCCCCTTCGTTGGGTTTTAAGCAATTAGAATAGTCGTATGGTGTCTCAGCCGCTTTATGTTCACTGTATCCCCACGTTTCCAACAAGGACTGAATGTAGTGGCTTTGACTTAGGGAAATGTCATGTTTCCCAAAGCTCACCTGAATACCTAATATAATGTCAGCTACACTAGGTCCGTCACGCTAAATTCTTTAATTAGACCTGACTTAACGTCATCCACTTCGGATTGATCAGATCCAAAAATAAGCATATCATCCACATACAAGCATATTATGGCGATGTGGTCTGATCTATGGCGTATGTAAAGACATTTATCCGAGAGACTCGACATGAATCCCATGTTCTTTACAGTATAGTCAAACTTCTCATGCCATAATTTTGGTGCTTGCTTCAATCCGTATAGCGACTTTAAAAGCTTACAAACTTTGTTTTCGTGACCGTCTACAATGAAACCTTCAAGTTGACTCATGTAGATCTCTTCGGTCAGATCTCCGTTCAAGAACGCAGTCTTAACATCCATTTGATGAACAATAAAGTTCTCAATGGCCGAAATAGCAAGAAGAACCTTAATGGTTGCTAAGTGACACACGCGTGAGTATACGTCAAAATAGTCTACTCCGCTTACTTGTGTGAAATCTTTAGCCACCAGGCGTGCTTTATACTTAGCTACGCTACCATCAGGATTTAACTTCTTTTTCAGAACCCACTTGCACCCTACAGTTTTAGCCCATATTGGCTTATCAACTAACGTCCAGGTGTCGTTCTGAAGGAGAGAGTTCATCTCATCCTCAATTGCTTCTTTCCAGAGTAGGGAACCCCTTGATCTCATCGCTTCCTGAAGTTAGATGGATCGGCCTCGACGTGGTAAGTGCCAAAGTCACTACCGAAGGTTCTAGGGGTTCGCTCTCCTACTGAAGTCCTCCTAGACTCTAGGCCAGAGTTATCTACCGGAACGGAATAGGAGGTGCTCGGTACTGATTCAGGATCTTCCTCAGTAATAGTTGCTTGCATACCTGAGATCGTTAAGTTCTTATCTAGGGTTCCCAAGCGCAAAGCCCCCTAGTCCGTTATATGTCCGAATATACCTTTACATTGCTAACCAGTGCTTTTGAGCAACATCCAAACACATACAAAAGAATCACGAATAGAAGCAACTATCTAAGACCTAGTGATTTCTATAGACAAAGTTGCATCAAGACAAAGAGAAAACATCATGATTTAAAGCTGAACTTAAAATGTGTGTTCATCATCTGTTTCAGATGGAATTGCAAGCTCAATAAAATGTGCACAATAAAAACTAGAATTCAATTTTGATTTATTTACAATTTTAAGTTTAATGACAAGAAGGCAAAAAAGATTAAAATTAACTATAAAATTTGCTAAAGAGACCAAATGCAACTTTGTTGAAAGAATACAACAGAAGCAATAGAATGAAATCATTTTTTAAAGAAAAAAACCACAACCTTCACTGTAAAATGCAAAACACTATCTATATACTGAACTACCAAGTGGTCCAAAATATGATAGGAAATGCATGGTCGAACAACTATCTGAAACCCCTCCTCCAACAATTATTTGGCCTACAATGTAGGGAAAATCAAAATACCCTAGCACATGAAAACTGTGTACAACAGACAATTGTAAAGTTAATCAAAATAAGGGAATATCACATGAAAAATCATAGCAAATGGAACTCCTTCCTCGAACATCCATGCAAAAAAAAAAAAACGGAAAAAAATCCTAGATCGAACTAGAAACTCGCAACAAACACTCGAATGAGAAGCTCAGGATCTTTATTACCCTGGTGTTGTACCGATAGAGGAAGAAGAAGTCTTGGATCGCAGACCCGAGAGAGAGAGAGAGAGGATGGATGGATCGAATAATCACATGACGCTTTTGTTAACAAAAATGTACAAATAGTCATTTTAGGCTCCGTTTGGCACGGCGGCGGCGGTCGTAACTGCATGAGTTAAAGCGTCATTCATTAAGGATCATCTAGCAAATATCATCTGTTTGAACACAAAAGTGGATGAAATTTCGTAGGTGGGCGTTAACGAATGACAGTTAGTGTGTGATTGATAATCAGCGAATAGAATTGCAGATCATTTTTATACCTCATTATAATTATGAATTCCTAATTCTATCCAATTGAATGGACCATAAGGTCTGTTTTGCTGCTCTGAGTTTGAATAAAAACGCCTTGTTATAAAATATCTGCATTAAATGATGGCGGTTATTATTCTCGGCAAGACAAAAAAATAAAATTCGAAAATAGAAGAAGATAGAGGAGGCTTCGCTTGAGAAGCGGTTTTTTGTGCCCATGAGTTTGAAAAAAAAAATGCAATCAATAGTGTAATGCATGTTTGCCAAGACAATGGTTATGACTGCCATCAAGAAAAAAGAAAAACTAGGTTTTAAAGTAAAAGTGGATGAAGTTTCTTAGGCGAGATTAGACGTTCAAGAACTACAATTCATAATTATCACGTTCACTGCGGTGGCGGCGGTTGTGAACACGGTGATCTTGAACTGTGGTTTGTGAACGCCCAATCTCACCTAACAAAATTCATGCATTTTATGCTCTAAACTGTTTATTTTTTTGATAGCGGTCATAACCTGTCTTGCCAAGCATACACTATGATAATGGTGTTTTTGACAAAACTCACAGGAGCAAATAAGTTGTGTCAAACGAAGCCTTAGTTTGGCGCGGTGGCGGCGGTTGTGAACGCGGTGGTCATGAACCGTCATTGGCGAACGCCCGACCTCACCTAAGAAAATTCATGCATTTTATGCTCAAAAGTAGTTTGTTTTCTTGGCAGCAGTCATAATCTTTGTCTTGCCAAACATACAATCTATGATAGTGACGTATTTGACCAAACTGACCGGAGAAAGTAAGCCGCCCCAAACGAAGCCGAAGTTAGTTGAGGTCGGACGTTCGCAAAGGACGGTTCAGAACAACTTCAGCTCTGTCTGACACGGTGGTGGCGGTCATGAACATGCTTCAGGATCCTCTCCATTTCTGACGGGTTCTGTTTTTCCCATACTTTTATATTTTCTTTTATTCAAAAAATTTCTGTCCACAAGATTCTTTTTGCACTAATCTTGCCCACTAATAACTGAAATGGATCCCCTCCATTTCATTTGAAATGGAGAGGATCCGGATCCCATGAACATGGAGTTAAATTGTCACTCGTTAACCCCCACCTAAGAAATTTCATCCACTTTTATGTTCAAACGGATGATGTTTATTTGATGATCTTTAACGAATGACGGTTTAACCCATGCATTTATGACCGTCATCACCGTGTCAAACGGAGCCTTCATGCACGATTGTCATCGCCTTGCCAAAGGGACCCTGTTTTATTTTATTGGACCGGCTCCAAAAACTCCAACCACTCTGTTCGTCAATAGGGTAGGGTGGGCCAGGCCCATCACTGCTCTAGCAAGGGCCCAAGTCTGCCCCAGGCTTACCAGCCATAAATCCCACGTCCTCCCCCGGCTTCCTTTCGGTTCCCGATCTTCTCACTGGACCCGCCGGCGATGACTGCTCGCTTCCTCCTCCGCCCCACCGCGCCGTCGCTACGTCCGGCGAATTCTATTATCTTCCCGCTGCTTCTGCTCCTGCTCCTGACCCGCACTTCACTAACCCTCGCCGACGCCGTCGACGCCGCCGAACGAGGAAATGCGACGGAGGCATTGCCGGAGGCAGGGGGTAAGGATAGTTTCGCGGACATTATCGATCGGGCTCTGCAGAAGGAGTTCCCTGAAAGCGAGCAGAACGGCCAAGGTTGGTAGATCTTTGTATCTCTGTGCTCATCTTACATCCGCAAAGTGCCGGTCATGTTAAA
The DNA here is from genome assembly GCA_039513925.1 of Platanthera zijinensis. NCBI lineage: Eukaryota > Viridiplantae > Streptophyta > Magnoliopsida > Asparagales > Orchidaceae > Platanthera > Platanthera zijinensis. The sequence continues at coordinate 32,655,510 of CM077081.1, forward strand.
GTAGGGAGTGCGCCGTTCACAGTTTAAACTAGAGTTTTTCTGTATTGAGTTGAGATGGAGGGGTTATATGAAATGTTAGGTAAACTGGAGATGTTTATAGATCTTACACCTGTTCTGAAGTGTGCGATTACTTCTTAGTAATCATCATATATTACTTGTAATTTTACTCTGTTTTATTTCACTTGAAACTTTTTGTAAGAAGCCTTGTCTGCATAGTAACTCTTTCTTCCATTGCATGGATGCCTATCCTCAAACCTCAAGTTTCTTTTCAGTTCCAGTGCAATAACAATCACATTGAGAGTATCTTGAGTTGTCTAAAGGCATCTAATTTCTACTTTTTTCTCTTTACAGAAACCAATCAAGACGGTTTCAACAACAGCGTTGCTGAAAAAAAGGTTTGATTCAAAATTGTTAAGTTCTACTTTTCTTATCACGTGTAGCACTTTAGAGGACTAATCTAACTATACTCGAAAGACTATCCAACTCAATATACTTAAGGGAGGAAGAGGATAAGAAACTAGAACTGCAAGATACTTGATATTCATTCATTCATGATTCCATCTACTACACATAATGACCTATGCATAAGCCCCCTTTCAATAGTAATACAATTATCCCAATATTTACCGGTCAGGTAGTTATTAACGTTTTGACCTAGTTGTTATTAACGATCTAACTCATTACATTCATTTATCTTTCCAAAATAAATGAAATTCTCGTCGTTTGATCACAAGTCTTGAAAACAAATATATCTTTGGGCCTTAAGTATTATTATGTTTCCTCCAAGTTGGTATCTTTGGAGAAACCAGGGGACTATAATTTGTCTACAATACTGTAGACAATTTTGGATAAAAAACAAAGATGATTATAGAGTCCCCCATTAAAGCACTCAGTCTAGCCTTGCAAATTGTTGCTGAAGAATAACATGGGTCGACTGATGGATCGCCATCATCCTTGAATTTTTAGATTTTGTTTGTCGTCAATAGTCAGTCAGTCCCATTGAGGAACTCATTTTTTCCCGAACATTGTTGATATTTTTGCTCTCTTCGTCACTCGAAACAACTATGAGACCGTCTCCCAATATTTGTTGGTTAGGTAGTTATTAACGGTCTGACCTGGTAGTTATTAACGATCTAACCCATTGCATTCATCCCTCTTTCCAGAAAAATGATGTTCTCGTCGTTTGATCACAAGTCTTGAAAATGAATATATCTATGGGCCTTAAGTATTATTATATTTCCTCCAAGTTGGTATTTTTGGAGAAACCGCGGGGACTAAAATTGGTCTCCAATACTAGTACACAATCCTGGATCAAAAACAAAGATGATTATAGAATCCACCATTAAAGCACTCTATCTAGCCTTGCAAATTGTTACCGAGGAATAACATGGGTCGACCGATGGATCACCATCATCCTTGAGTTCTTTGTTTTTGTTTGTCGTCAATAGTCGTTCAGTCCCATTGAGGAACTCATTTTTGCCAGAACATTGTTGATGTTCTTGCTCCTTTTGTCACTCAAAACAACTATGTGATCATTTCCATATACCGACATCTATTTGTGACTCTTATTAACTCACCATCGACTGTGGAAAAACATTGCCCGCCTCAACTTGTATGTCAAGAACAATGGTGTATTATACGGCTTCTTGTTTCTTTTCCTCAATGAGAGTAAGAAGCGCATTTTCATATTTTTAAAGATGAACTCCAATCGATGCCTTGATTCTTGGATCCTAATGTTGAAGGGTTGGTGACCGTGATCAAACCTTTGATTGAATGCCTTCAACCTAGTGTTTGAGTGACTGAATTTCTACTTGGAGACGTTGATTTTGAGGCCATCCATTTTCTTTAGGTGCTTTTGAAATGACATGCAACCTCTGGATGAATCATTTTGATGAATTCATGGCAGTATTTTGAAGCAAGTTTGTGTAAATATAACGAAGCCGCAAATAATGTATGTTGAGGTTGAATATCTGTTGCGTGCAAATTTGGGAACTGTGCTATAATTGTAATTGGTAGTTAATTCTGTTAGTAAATCTTGTATGAGGGCAGGGGCATTTTAGTCTTTTGGCTTGGGTCAAATGTTATATAAATAGGGGGATCAAAGTGAGTCAGGGTTATGAAGAAAATTGTGAGTCCAGTTACATTCCAGCTAGTTGGAAGTGTGTAAACGATCTGTTCAGGGGTTTGCCCCTTAGGATTGCTATATTGTCTTTTGATTTTGTTGAGATCAAACACTTGTTCTTGACAATCTGTTCAGGTAATTATCCCTTAGGGTTGCTCTATTGTTCTGCTGGATTTGTTAGTAATTGAAGTCTTATTCTTAACAATTCTCTCTTGATTGTTCTGGTTTTTCCCAGTTTCATCATTGACGTTGAGAATCGTTGGTTGTTCTTGGGTTGGATTGCTACATTGGTATCGGAGCCACGACCTGGGCACGATAGGGCAAAGCATATTATTCGAAACTCGAAAGCCGCTCAAAAATCGCTTGAATATTGAGCCGAATTAGAATCGTTTAAAATTGATTCGACTGAATTTGAGTCGATTCATTTTGACTCGAATCTTATTTCGAGTCGATTTCGAGTCAGTCCTGAATCGCTCGAAATATGATTCGAATCAACTCAAATTAATTAAAAATATTATATATTTATTAATATATTCTTATAAAATTAAAAACAATAAAAATTAAACCTAAATAAAAAGAATGAAGGGTTTAAGTGTTTCATTTCCTAAATTTATAGGTTGCCCAATGTAAATTTGAGCCAACGTGGAATAAAGAGAAAAATTGCTCAATTTTGAGCCGACTTGGAATCATGTTATTTCGAGTCGAACCGGCTCGATTCGCTATCAATTTTGAAATCGAGTCGATTTTGAGCCGAGTTCGAGTCAAAAATTTCAATTTCGAGCCGAATCAAAATCGTTTGAACTCGACTCGATATCAGTCCTAGGGCACGATAAGTATGACGGTGGCAGAAAGAACTCGTTCTCGCGATTCCATCGCGGTGGAGCAAATCAAACAAAATCAAGTAGCAATGGCAAAAACACTACAATCATTGCAAGATCATCATAGTCATACCTGAGAGGAGGTTTGCGAATTGCTACAAGGACTTCGATCCAGTAGATCTCTGCAATAGACAAAATGAGTTCTTGGTGATGCACATGCCCAACATTATCTTTATGTAAATTAAAACAAAAATGAAAATCATACCTCATACACACCAACTATTTGCTTATAGTGCTCTACAACCAATACATTAGAGACGCCAATTAAGGCTTTCCGTTTCATTTTTCCTTTGGTATATTGCTTCTGTACAATCTTATCTGCAATCAAAAGATCCAAAAGATGATCATTTTTGATTTGTTAAAAAGCATAAAGGCAATAGTGGATACAACTGTAGGAAATAGCAATGTAAATAATGGTAGATAACTTTATTTTCTTCTATTTCTTGGCATGAATAAACAATATGTGAAAATAGAACCAATTTAAATCTTATTGAAACAATACTACGAAAAGTCTGTGTTATAAACTAAAGTGATGTTAAGCATTCAGCAACAAAATCAGCTTGACCCAAGGGCGGACTTGCAAGATATCATATTGTAGTATGCATGGTGACGATACAATACATCCAACTCCCTGTTACATAAATAGTTTAAAAGAACAAAATCAACTTCAACTACCTAATACTGCTCAAAACAACAAATCGATACTTGAAATCATACCTAAACCAGAAGTGTTAATCAGGTGAAGCTTTGTCAAGAACTGGAACTTAATTGGGCACTTAATTATTGTCACCAGTCCTCATCTTTCAGCTATTTTGTGCTTCTCTTATTATTATTTAATCCAAATGAAAGAATAGTTGTAAGGTGAAAGCCCATCCAAATGGACTTGTATGAATGCTTATGCGAGTAATATGTTTTAGAACTATACATTGTGTTAGTTTAATTTGCTATCAAGTTCTAAGTAAAAAATACAATTTATTTTGATTTAATTGTTATTTTCATATCAATTTACCTATTGAATATTGAACGTTTAAGCAATCCAATTTTAAATGAACCGCACCAGCTATCCTGCTACATATTGTAGAGCAAATCATATTAAACTCTCAAAAATAATAGATAATTGAAAAGTATGTATCAGGAAAAATATTATTTTTCTTCAATTCATAATGGTAGTTAGGAAATGCTTGGGTAAAGTAAATGATTAAAAAACTCATAGAAATAACAACTAAGTCAATTACCATTCCTCTTGTGCATTCTCCATAACTCCAGTGCCTTTCACGTCATCAAATAGGAAGTTTTCTTGAAACTCTTTACTGAACTTCCCAGTTTGGCAACAAAGAGTCTGAATGCATCATAAAAATATAGCAGGAAGTTTAATGACCAATAGAACTACAAAGAATTTTAAATTGGCATTAATGGATTAAGGTAAAAATATCAAGAAAGCAATATTTTACAACATGAGAAAAAATTATAGCCACCATGTACTGGATTTAGCTTGCTCATTGATTATCAGCATCAGAACTGTAGCCACGTCCTGCAAGAAAGGAGCCAAAGATCAACATAGTGGATGGAAAAAGGTAACAAAGCTTGTTAAGAAAAACACATGAATGGAATAAGCATCCCTTTCTTCAAACCTGAATCAACCAGAAATCTGCATGGCAGAACATGCTCTACTTTGCTTTACAAACTTGCTGATTGATTATCAGAACCTGCAGCCAAATAAGTTGCAAGAAGTGAGCCAAAGATCAATATTTGCAAATAATAAAAAAATGAGAGAAGAAAAGTGAAATTTTTTCAAATATTACCCTGTATTTTAAAAGACTAATAATTGCGTACTAGCATTGATATTGTTAGAAAAGCCCATGTAATGAGCCCTTTTTATTATTTTTCCTTCTTCTCTCCTTAGCCCACATCTTATATAGGATTTCTTCTCACCTTCTCTCTCCTATATATTTGTATTCTCTCATTGTATTTTCATACACAAGACATACATACAAGATTTGAGCTCTCTTTACATGGTATCAAAGGCAAGTTCCGGTACCGGCGGTTTCCTTGTTTTTACCCGCCCACAGACTTCCTCCCTCTCCTGTCCGCTTCTGCGGACTCTCCCTGCGGTCTCCTTGCCGGTCTCCCTGCGGTCTCCTTGCCGGTCTCCCTGCGGTCTTCTCTCTTCTAACAGCTCTTGTCTCCTGTCCTCCCTCCCTCTAGCTCTCCCCTTTTATAACTCTCCACCCTCTGCCAGGCGGGCCCCGCCTTCTCTCGCTAGTCGCCCGGTCGGATGCTCCCTTTTACCCGAAGATCCAAGAGAACTTCAATTGTGCAATGCCGGATGCTCCCTTTTACCACAAAAACCATGCCCAGATCGTCAAACTATAGGATTATCTTGCAATTCCAAACCATAATCAGTAAGATTCATCATGATTGCATTCATCAACACCAATATATTTAAAGTTGCAAAATAAATCTGATTGGTTTGTACTCAGTTTCATTTGTCCCCCATCCTACTAACTCTAATCCTCTTTGAGTTTTAAAAATTAAAAGACATACATACATTTTGATCTGAAAGTAATATAAAATCAATAAATTTTTTGCGTTTTGAGAGATGTTGGCTGAATTAAGAGATGTTAATGTAAGGCTAAAATATACTGCATTCTACATGTTATCTATGAAGTTTCATAAGACCTATTATGCCATCCGGAAGGCCACATGCATCAGTTCATGACATCAATTTGGTAGCAAGGAAATTTATGTAAGAAATAAAATTTATAAGCAAACTTGATAGTCTAAATTTTTTCAAATTTGAGTAGATTTGGTAGCCCCGTGCAGTGAAATACTTACACTCAATGAACATACATATGCGGTCTTCTCCAAAAAGAACCTGTAGTTTGACCATGTTTCTATTTATAAACATCAAATCCTTGCAAATTTGAAGGGAGCTGGCCAGATTCTTACAACGCCTTGCAATATTCAGTAACGACAACACCAAAAAGTCACTGAAAACAGAGAAAAAAATTGAAATGGTCAAATACATGCGGTCGATGAACATGCATCCTTGCCGAGATGCTATCACGACCCGTCTCAACAAAAGTTAGAGTGCGCTTTAGGGCGAGTCGCGATGCCACATGCATGGGCGGAAATAAAACCATGTCTGCTAAGGAGGAAGCAGAGAAAACTGAAAATAGTTTTAAAATAATTAATTTGAAAAAAATAGTTGTTTTTATGCGGAAGCTTTAAAACATGCTAGTGTGAAACAAGTGCACATGTATTTTAATAAAACCCATGATACAAGTTTTGATACAGATATTCACGCAATGCCAATTTCAGATAAATGAACATACAAATGATGCTAAATTCTAGTACATAAAATATAGCCTAGCAGTTGCCGATAATTTACTGATCATTATTATTACATAAAAGAAATGTCTGACAATAAAGAAAATAAAATGTAAACATAGAACCTTACACAACGAGAAGATCAATCATCTGGATGCAGAAGCTTGACGCAGATCGGCTTCAGGAACCTGGCGGCGTAGGCATTAAGACAACCAAAACAAGAAAAAAAGCCTCAGAACATTGAAATCAATAGAAGCAAAATAAATACAAAACTAGTAAAAGAAGCAGAAACGTATGTATACTAGATTCTCATAAAACAAAACTATTCGAGACAAACAAGTAAATGAGTTAAACAAAACAAGTTAGTTTATTAGACTACTCCAGAGTATAACATAGACAGATCAAGAAATGTTATGAGCTGTAATCAGTGAAAGGTGTAAGTGTTTCTATTTGATGCACGCGATTCTAATAGAAGTCTAAATGCAAGGATTATCAAAGTAATTGTGCTTGCTATGACCATTTGTTGATTTCCGTTGTCAGTCAAGCGAAAACTCGAGTCAAAACGTCATATCAATTTAACACTACCTTTCAATGATTGTTTATAACATTAAATGACTTTAAAGATTCATGATTAATGAGATCCCTAGCAGGAACATATTCACTTAAATGGAAGAATCAGATCAAAAATAGATCTACTCAGGTCTTGCAATTAGACAGATGTAAGAAACCAGATTCGATGACACAAAAGAAACTAAACAAAGAGTTATAAACCTTGCGGGTTCGAGAGGTTAATGTCATAATAACAAGAATATTTTTCAAGCAAATCGCAGAGGTAAGTTTGATATGAATCGATTCTGAGACATCAAGGACTCATCTAGATTAATTCATTCTAAGACTCGATTATCTCCCAATTAAAGTATGTACGTTACGGACATGATATAAAACACCGATCATATATTTGCTAACCAGAATTCGTTACAATTATTTTCATGACACATGCTGCTCGTGCTCAACGATCTATCATTCTTTGAATTATACCACAAATAAAAGATTCATTCATCTAAGTGAAAACTCATATATATATATATATAAATCATTCATGATCACCAACTCATGTCACTCCAAACTTTTTAAACCTCAAACTATTAGTATATCATATTAGACATTTAAGTTCTATATTCATTTGACGAATCATATATTAAATAACAGAGTCGTAAATTCATAAGAACATACATTCATTTAAGTTCATTGTTTTCAAGAGAGAAGAATCTCTACTTGCCTTAAATAAGCTGAAGCTGACGGAGACGGTCAACTGGCGCGAGCTAAGTTAACAATCTTATTTGAACCTGATCAAGTACAAACAATGAAATTGACAATGACCTAAATTCTACGATAGCATAGGGTATTATTTACAAAATCTAAAGCACGAGAAAGTAGAGAATTACCTCCCTCAATAGTGAGGGGAGAAGGGACACCACGCGAAGACAGAGATTTTGCGGCGCTTAGGCTCGGGGAAACCCTAATTCAGAGAGGGTTTTGAGCAATCCTGCTGATAGCTTCAAGAAGCGATGCCTGAAAAACAAACACGACGGTTAGACAATCGCAAGGGGGCAAAAATCTGAAACACATGGTGAACGAAATATAGGGCACGAATAATTTCACGAAATTAGGGCAAATCTGAAATAAGGGGAAAGAGAGTAGATCTTACCAAGAGGAACCAAAATCGAGTCCAAAATCTGAGTGGAGGAGGATTTGAGCGAAACCCTAGACGTCCCTCTCGCGAATCCCTGACCAAATCAAAAAAGAAGAGGCAAAGCTTGCCCTAGGAGAGGAGGGATTGAGGTTGCTGCCGAAGAGGAAGAAGAAGCACAAACCTTGAGGATGGGGGGAGGAGTCGGCCTGAGGGAAAAGGAGAGGCTCCTGGAGGAGACAAGGCTGATGCCTTGAGGAAAGGAGAAGGGGGTGTCAACCTCTGGTGGAGTTGTCGACGATTTGAGTCGGAGGAGGAGCATGAGGCGCTGACATCGGCCATGGCAGGAGGAGGAAGGGGCGGTCACGGCAGGAGAAGCAGGAGACGCCGGTTGCACGCTCGCGGGAGACGGAGGAGACAAGATCGGGAGGCGGAATCGACACGACTGTACGGGTTTGCGGAACGCGGGAATAAAAACGGGGGGGGGGGGGGGGGCTCGGTTAGGTATTTTAGAGGAGAGGGAAGACTTACATAATTACAAAGCTGCCATTCCAACATAAGAATCAATTTAAATCTCATTTTTTTTAAACCTGGGTTGTTACAGATGATCTTGGTTGTAGTTCCTAAATAGAAATCAGATGTTCCTGACTGGAAGGAGGATACATTAGAGCAAAAAATGGTGAAGGAGAGGTGAATTTAAATGGTGAAGAGATCTGATACTGAAATGCAGGTGGCTACGGTGTGCTTTGTTGTGAAAATGGGCTCCTATGGGTTTTCGAGTCGGCGTACTCCAGGAGACGGAGTCTAGAGGGAGCTGTGATAATTTGAGGGGTTTAATAAGGAAAATGAAAGAAAACAAAAACATAAGAGGACCTTGGGTCAGGGATGGCTTGCTGTAGATATCGGCGGAGGGAACTTTGACGGAGATCGTCTTCTGTGGTGTGCTTCGACCCGGCGTCGTCGATTCAAGGTATACAAACGATGCCCAAGAAAATCATCTTAAGAGGTCGACGAAGCAGAAGGCTGCGAAGGAAGGCGGAGTGGAGGCGACCCGGAGCCCTATTTCTGCGATGGCTTGGAATAGGCGTTGGAGCTCCGGTAGGGGTGCGGAGAAGGAGAGGCTAGGGCAGCGGGTGAATGATGGGCGGAGAAGGAGAGGCTAGGGCAGCTAAGACATGACAGTTTTGAGCGGCGCAAAAGAATTTTAGAGGGAAAAATAAGCGGGAAATAAAAGAAGACCAAAAAACTCTCGATTTTGAAATAAAATTAGGATTTATTGAGGGCATTTCGGGCAACAAAATGTTACACCATATCCTTTTTCCTCTTCCCTTAGATTATAAAGATGGCAAATTTAGCAATCCAAAAACAAATATATATCTTGTTTCATTGTTCTCATGCACATCTTTCAAATTGGCCCATAAATAAATGTATTTTTAAATTGTTTGTGGCTGATAGCTTAAAGTCAAGCTAGCACACTAATATGTCATCAGTACATTGCCATCCTCTCCTTACTGGAGTGGCTTGAGTACAAATCTGCAAACTAGTTTCAAATTTCTGAAACTATTAGGTCAGAAGCCAAATGATTGTCCTTTCATTTCACAGCTTGAGCTCAAAAAAGTTAATAGTTACACAACAAGATTTACAAGAATAATAGAACTGGAATAAAACCAAATCCAAGATCCAACATTTTATTACTCTAATTTTATGGATTACTGAAGGACAGCAGCAGTCTTTAAACTTTAGACAAGTTTTCCAGCAAATTTTAAATTAGAAAGGTCTAACATAAGAAATTGCATTTACAACATTTGAGCCCAAGTCATCATTACAGCATAGTAAGCTCCATAAATTATCAAAATAGAATTTCAAAATACTCAAAAAAACACAAACGGAATATGATTTTTGCACATTCAGAAGCAACTTAAAAATAAATGTTCCATTGGACTAGAAAGAGATGTTAGAAGGATACCTTGAGAGGAACGATCGGTTGATCGAGTGATCGGCTTCAGTGAAGCAATGGGAGTGAAAATCTTCTAGCAGCTTGACGCCCTTTCTGCGGAGGAAGAAAGACATGCAACATGAGAAACTATTCTTGATCATGTCAGACTTCCGGGCGTATTGGAGAAAATCGTGGAAGACGGAAGCCTTGCTGAAGGTTGACGAGGGAGGATCCACGCCGCCTAGATGAGAGAGGATCGACACCGTCGATTAGCGGGAGGCGCAACAGTCGATTAGCTGAGGGAGAAGACTCGCAGGAGTCGCAGCAGTCGATTACTGGGGAGGACTCGAAGGAGTCACAATGAGGGAGGAGGGACGCGACGCAGACAATTAGCGAGTTAGGGCAGTGCTCTGTGTAAAATGTGCTATATATAAGACCCGAAAAAACAATTATCGGGTGATCTTTTTTTTATCGGATCGGCCGATTAATCGGTAATTATCCGATTAATCGACCGATTTTATTAAAAATGATTTTTTAAAAGTAAATTCAAATTCTATATCGTTTTTCCCTAAAATCCGACATGTCGGCTGGCATTTAAAACATTGTTCAGGATTTGATGAACCATATTTTTTTAGAGCATCTAACTCATTTGCGCTTGGTCTTTAACATCTTGAGGGAGCACCAATTGGTATTAAAATTAAGAAAATGTTCTTTTGTTATGAAGGAGGTGCATTATCTTGGACATATAATTTCTGTTAAGGGGGTGGCCACTGATTTGGTTAAGATACAAAGTATGAAGGATTGGCAATATTGGCGTTATTATTGTTATTATCTGTATATTGGTCTGTATGGTCTGTATTTAGCTTGTAATATTGATTTGTCTATATATTTGATTCCTCTCCTCATTTGGAGAAGAGAGAGTTTTTCATCCAACATGGTATCAGAGGGATTCTAGGGTTTTCGTTTCCGCTCCGGGGTCGCTCTTCATCCCGCTCGTCGATCGCGATCTCCCGGTCTCTCGGGCATATCGCGACTGGATCGTCTCTCCCGGCGACTGGATCGGCGTCTCCGTGGATCGTTTCTCCTGCATCGATCGGCGTCGTCTCCTGCATCGATCGCGACTGGATCGTTTCTCCTGCATCGGTCGCGATCGGCTTCGTCTGCTCTCCTGCTTCAGCCGCATCGATCGGCCTCTCTCGCAGCCGCATCGATCGGCCTCTCCCGCCACTGTTTCAGCCGCATCGATCGGCCGCATCGATCGGCCTCTCTCGCAGCCGCATCGATCGGCCCGCATCGATCGGCCTCTCTCGCAGCCGCATCGATCGGCCTCTCCCGCTACTGATCGGATCGCGGATCCTCTCTCTGTTTCAGTGACCGGCTTCTCCCGCTCTGCCCTGTTCCTGTTTGGCCTTCCCGCTGATTTTCTTTTGTTCTTGATCCTCGATCTCCTTTGTGGGAGGGATCTCCTGTTGATTTATGGCTTCTACAGACACCTACGAATCCTCCTCGAGGAGGATCACTAGCATTCTTCTGGATGAGCGGAACTATTCTTCTTGGGCTACATCGATGAAGGTGGCCCTTGCAGGCCGGAACAAACTTTCTTGGTTGACTGGAGGACCTCCCAAGCCTCCTGATGACAAGAAAGATGATTTGGTCAAGTGGTCCACGGAGAAATTCATGGTTCTTGGCTGGATTCAGTGCTCGATGGAACCTCGTATCTTCGGCCAGTTCATGCGCTTTGAAGACATCACCGAACTTTGGTCTGCTCTTCAGCGCACCTTCGGGCATACTCGTGTTGACGCCCAGATTTTTGGTGTCTTTCAGGATATTGCTTCCGCCACTCAGGGGGAGCGGTCTGTTCAGGAGTACTTTACCTACCTCCAGGATCGTTTTCTGGAACTCAACGATCTGGAGCCGCTTAGTGCCCTGAAATCTCCAGAGGATGTCACCCTTATCCGACAACAGCGACAGCGTCGGGAGACCTTCCAGTTCTTGATGGGTCTTCGCCCCGAGTTTGAGTCCACACGTGCTCAGATTGTGGGCATGTCTCCCTTGCCAGACCTGCTTGAGGCCTACTCCATTATCTCTGAGCATGAAAAACGCCTGCTGCGTCAATCATGCCTCTCCGGCGCGCGTACTACTTCCTCGCTCCCTACTGAGCAGATGGCTCTTGCAGCTTCCTCTCGTCCTCCCACTTCTGCCTCCCGGAGCCGTGGTGGTCGCGGGTCATCTCCTCAATCTGGGGGACGTGGCTCCTCCGGTGGCCGTGGCTCTACAGGTCCGCCTGGCCCTTGCTCTCATTGTGGGCGTCTCTATCATGACCGGAGCCGTTGTTATCAGCTCTACCCACACCTTCGGGGTTCTGATCGTACTTCGTCTGGTGCTGCTCCGCGCTCTACCGTTGCTGCTGCCGAGTCTGTTGATACCGTCGAGCGTCCCTCCGGAATCACTGCGTCGGATTTCAGTCACCTATTGGCCCAGTTTCAGCAGTTCCAGCAATCTCAGTCCTCCACTACTACCTCTGCCTCTCCTCGGTCTTCATCCTCAGGTACTCCGTTTGCTTGCACTGCGACCATGGTTGATCAGGGTTCGTCACCCTGGGTGATTGATTCTGGTGCCACCGACCATATGACTGGTACGTCTTCCCTCCTGCGCCAGGTTGCCCCTTGCTCACACCGGGATGTGCGCCTTGCTGATGGCTCGTTTACTCATGTCCTCAGCCAGGGCACTGTCTCTCTCTCTTCCTCTCTTTCTCTTGACTCCGTTCTTCATGTACCTCACATGGCTCTCAACCTTTTATCTGTTAGTAGCATTACTCGTGCTTTGAATTGCTCAGTCACTTTCTACTCTGATCATTGTGTTTTTCAGGACCTGCAATCCAGGAGGACTTTTGGTACGGGGATTGAGAAGAATGGGATGTACCATCTGGTGCTGCCTCCACCTACTGCTGCTACCACCACCACTGCTGTTCTTGCTTCGCCATCGAGTTTGCTTTGGCATGCCCGCCTCGGTCATGCTAGCCCCCCTCGGATGTTATCTGTTTGTCCTGATGTACCTTTTTCTTTTCCTTTTTATTGTGATGTCTGCGAATTGTCAAAACACACTCGCAGTACCTATGTATCTTCTACTAGTCGTGCTACTTCTTGTTTTGAGTTGATACATTCTGATGTTTGGGGTCCGGCCCCTATTGTTTCTTTTGATGGATTCTCATATTTTGTCACTTTCATTGATGACTATTCTCGCTGTTTATGGGTTTACCTTCTGAAACGTAAGTCTGACGTTCTATCTGTTTACACTCACTTTACGGCTATGATACAGACACAACATGGCAAGTCTGTTCACATTCTTCGCTCTGACAGTGGCGGTGAATACACCTCCCGCTCCTTTGACGAGTTTCTTTGCTCGGAAGGCACCCTCCATCAGTTTTCGTGTCCGGCCACCCCCGAGCAAAATGGCGTGGCCGAACGCAAAAACCGTCACCTGTTGGACACTGTTCGATGCCTTCTTCGGGGCATGCATGTTCCTAAGTCCTACTGGAGTGCTGCTCTTCTTACCGCGGCCTTTCTTATCAATCGAACTCCGTCCCGCCCTCTTGGCGGTATTGCTCCCTATAGTCTTCTCCACCCTTCCGCCTCTGTTTTTCCCATCCCTCTTCGGGTCTTTGGCTGTGTGTGTTTTGTCCAGGATCGGCGTCCTTCCCGGACAAAACTCGACGATCGGGCTGTCCGTTGCCTCTTTCTCGGCTACTCGACTACCACTAAGGGGTATCGCTGTTTTGATCCCCGTTCCCGTCGTATCATTCACTCTCGTGATGTAACGTTTCACGAGGAAGTACCCTTCTTTGTCTCTTCCTCGACTACCCCGGACCCTCCTACTATTGTCCAACCTGTCCCGGTCGTCCCCACCGTCTCCCCTCCATCGTCTCCACCCGTTCTACTTACTTACACTCGCCGCCGCGCGCCCACACCAGCTGTTACTCCCATTTCTCCCTCAGTTCCGGATCCATTGCTCCTTCCGGTTGCAGGTACTTCTCTTGAGCCTTCTCCCTCTACTACTTCTGATGACTTGCCCATTGCCTTGCGCAAGGGCCAACGTGCTTGTGTTCACTCCTCTGTTACTAAGCACCCGCTGGCTAGTGTTGTTTCCTACCAGCGGTTCTCTCCTTCTTACCAGGTTTTTGTGGCCGCTGCTGATTCGGTTCGAATTCCTGCTTCGACTGCTGAGGCTCTCCTTGACTCGCGGTGGGTTCGGGCCATGGAGGAGGAGATGTCTGCTCTTCGTCATACCGGGACGTGGTCCCTTGTTCCTCTACCTCCTGGGAAACGCACCGTTGGGTGCAAATGGGTCTATACTGTGAAATATGGTGCCGATGGTTCAATTGACCGCTACAAGGCTCGTTTGGTGGCTAAGGGGTTTACTCAGGCTCCGGATGAGTTTGGTGCCACGTTTGCTCCCGTGGCCAAGCTGACTAGTGTTCGTCTTCTGCTCTCTCTTGCCTCCTCTCGGGCATGGCCTCTCTACCAGCTTGACGTCAAGAATGCTTTTCTTCATGGCACCTTACAGGAAGAGGTTTATATGGCTCCTCCACCGGGATTTGCCCTTAAGGGGGAGTATTCGGGCAGGGTTTGTCGTCTGCACAAATCCCTGTACGGCCTGAAGCAATCTCCGCGTGCCTGGTTTGACCGGTTCAGCACTGTTATCCTTCAGATAGGCTTCACTCAGTGTCACGCAGATCACACTTGCTTTGTTCGCGCCGCGACAGATGGCCGTCGTGCCATTGTCCTGGTCTATGTTGACGACATTATTCTTACTGGGGATGACTCTGCCGGTATTTCTGAGGTGAAAGCTACTCTCCGGGCCGCCTTTGAGGTGAAAGATCTTGGATCTCTCCGTTATTTCCTTGGGATTGAAGTGGCTCGCTCCCGACAGGGCATCTCCATATCCCAGCGAAAGTACACCTTAGATCTCCTCCGGGATTCTGGTCTCCTGGGATGTCGTCCTGCGCGTACGCCTATGGATACCAATCATCGTCTTCATGCGGAATCTGGTGATCCTCTACCAGACCCTTCTCAGTACCAGCGTCTGGTTGGCCGCCTGATATACTTGACAAATACGAGGCCAGACATCAGCTTCTCAGTAGGTGTTCTGAGTCAGTTTATGCATTCTCCTACGACTGCTCATCTTGAGGCCGCTCGACGTGTTCTTCGCTATCTCAAGCATGCCCCGGGACTTGGTCTATTCTATCGGGCTGACAGTGTTTCCAGTCTCTCCTGCTTCACTGACGCTGATTTTGCCGGTTCTTTGACTGATCGGCGCTCTACTACCGGCCTCTGTGTGTTTCATGGGGATCATCTTGTTTCATGGCGGAGTAAGAAACAACACATTGTATCACGCTCGTCCGCTGAGTCCGAATACCGGGCCATGGCACACAGTGTCACTGAGTTAATCTGGTTGCGATCGCTGCTGACTGAACTTGGTCTATCTCTGACCACTGGCTCGACTCTCTACTGTGACAATAAGTCAGCTCTCCTTCTCACTCAGGATTCAGTGCTTCATGAGCGTACCAAGCATATCGAAATGGATGTTCATTTTCTTCGTGACCACGTTCGTACTGGGACTGTCCTTCCGACCTATGTTCCTTCGGTCGATCAACTTGCTGATGCCTTCACTAAGGCCCTTGGTCCTACGCGTTCAGATTTGCTATCTTCCAAGCTGGGCATGATTGACATCTTTGCTCCACCTTGAGGGGGAGTATTGGCGTTATTATTGTTATTATCTGTATATTGGTCTGTATGGTCTGTATTTAGCTTGTAATATTGATTTGTCTATATATTTGATTCCTCTCCTCATTTGGAGAAGAGAGAGTTTTTCATCCAACAGGCAAGTCCCAAAAACTCTAAAACAGCTGAGGCCTGAGAGGATTTTTGGGGTTGATCAGATACTACCGTAGGCTCATCAAAAACTATTGAGTAATTACATGACCTCTAACTGATCTCCTTAAAAACAAGTCTCTGAATTGAAATTCTGCGGCAGAAGAGGCTTTTCAGCAGCTTAAAAGGGCTATAGCAGAACCCCTGTACTGCAACTACCGGATTTTACCAAAACCTTCACATTGGAGACTAATGCTTGTGACATTGGAGTGAGAGCAGTCCTTATGCAGGAGGGCCATCCCATTGCATTCTTTAGTAAATCTCTGGGGAAAAAGAATGCACGGCTATCTACCTATGAAAAGGAGCTCCTTGCTATTGTTATGGTTGTTCAACATTGGAAGCATTATCTGATGGGTCTTATTTCATCATCAAAACATATCACAAAAGTCTGAAATGGTTGATGGAACAATGCCTGGCCACACCCCTCCAACACAAGTTCTTGGTAAAGCTGATGGGATTTGACTACGAAATTCATTATAAGAAGGGGGCGGGAGAATTTGTGCGTTGATGCTTTATTCAGAAAAGGAGAACTAGCTAGGAAAGAAGCTTAGGTGGAAGGGGCAGTAGGGGAATTACAAGTGCGAGTGGTGGTAATATCTGACATTTTGAGGGAAATCAAGGAGGCTTGGAATCAATATGAAGAGTTGCGGAAATTGATTGCATAGAAGGAGCGTAATCCTGCTTACAAACCCAAGTACTAATGGGTACAGGGGTTGTTAAAAAGAAAAGGGAAACTTATCATTGGTAATATTCCTTCCCTTAACCTTAAGCTGATACAAATTTATCACGATGGAGCTTTAGGTGGTCACTCAGGTATGACAACAACGTACCATAGGATGAAGCAATTGTTCTTTTGGAAGAAAATGAAATCAGAAGTATACACTTATATCCAGAAATGTTAGGTTTGGCAAAGATGCAAATCTGGGAATCAGCTTCCCGCGGGTTTGCTACAGCCACTACCTATTCCCTCTAAGATTTGGCAGGAAATAACAATGGATTTTATTGATGGACTTCCAAAGAGTGTTGGAATAACAATCATGGTTGTGGTAGACCGGTTAAGCAAACAGATGCATTTTATGTCCTTAACTTACCCGTATACAATAGAGGTTGTTGCTCAAGTGTTCCTTGATTCTGTCTTTCGTCTACATGGATTGCTTGATTCTATTGTGAGTGATCGAGGTAATGTCTTTGTCAGTCATTCTGGCAAGAGTTATTCCGGATTTTGCAGGTTCATATCAAGCTTTCTACAACATACCATTCTCAGACGGATGGACAAATGAAGGTGATAAACCGGTTTTTGGAGGCTTATTTGCGTTGTATGTGTTTCAAACGACCTCGTAACTGGGCAATGTGGCTTCCTCTAGCTGAGTGGTGGTATAATATCACCTTTCACAATGCAATTAAGACAACTCCATTTTAAGTGGTGTTTGGACAAGAGCCTCCTTTGCATGTTCCTTATGTCTCTAATTCATCCATGGTGGTAGAGGTGGACTGTTCCTTAACAGCCCGTGAGCAAGCTATCACTATACTTAAGTTCAATTTAGCTTAAGCGCAAAATAGAATGCGGGTCTTAGCTGATGGCAAACGAAGGGAGAGGAATTTGGATGTGGGGGGCTTGATTATATGTTAGATTGCAACCTTACAAGCAAGTAAGCATGCAGAAGCATAGTTGCCACAAACTATCATCCCGTTATTTTGGCCCCTTTGAAGTATTGGAGAAGGTGGGGGCAGTAGCATACCGGTTACATTTGCCTGATACAACAAAGTGTCACCATACTTTTCACATTGAGAGAGCATAAGGGGGAGTTGCCGTCACATGTATTCCCTTGCTGACCACGGTGAACCGTGAAGGCAATTTGATGTTGGAACCTCTTGCTGTGCTGGAACGCCGAATTGTCCCAAGACACGGCAAGGTGATAACTCAGCTGCTGATTTTGTGTGGTGAAGACGCTCCGGAGGAGGCAATGTGGGAGGTTGGAGTTGGTGAAATAGCAATTTCCAAATTTCCTTCCTCAAGGTCAAGGAAATTGTGATCAGGGAGGGTATTGTTGTGTGCAAATCTGGGAACTGTGCTGTAATTGTAATTGGTAGTTAATTCTGTTAGTAAATCTTGTATGAGGGCAGGGGCATTTTAGTCTTTTGGTTTGGGTCAAATATTATAAATAGGGGGATCAAAGTGAGTCAGGGTTATGAAGAAAATTGTGAGTCCTGTTGGCTGTTACATTTCAGCTAGCTGGAAGGGTGTAAGCGATCTGTTCAGGGGTTTGTCCCTTAGGATTGCTATATTGTCTTTTGATTTTGTTGAGATTGAACGCTTGTTCTTGACAATCTGTTCAGAGAATTATCCCTTAGGGTTACTCTATTGTTCTGCTGGATTTGTTAGTAATTGAAGTCTTATTTGTAACAATTTTCTCTTGATTGTTCTGGTTTTTCCCGGTTCGTCGTTGACGTTGAGAATCGCCGGTTCTTGGGTTGAATTGCAACAATATCTTTATGACTAAAATATACTTTCATTTATAAGTCCAATTCGTTGAATCACGTTAGCCGAGGTGTAGAAACTTGATCATATTATGATGCAATTTCCACCGAGTTTGAAATGATGGCGGTGGAGTATTCGGTGTCTGGATGTCCGAAGATAATGTGTTGCAAAGTTGATACTGTGGAGTTCCACAACATATATGATTAGTGGCTCTCAGATAAACCATGTGGCATTCCTTCTGGGGTGATTATCTTCTTAATGGAGTATTGTTCCTCAGGGAAAATGTATACTATCGAAATCTTTTGATGGAGGCAACTGAATTGATATTCTTGAATACAACTGCTTCTTTAAATGGAGTTGCATAGATAACTCAATCTTAATATAGAGGAAATTCAACCGACGTTGATAGATGAAATTCTTGATTTCTTAACCACAGCAATTTCACGCCTAAAGTTGCTGCAATGGTGGTTTCTTGAAACTGATGCTAACTTTGCAGTGGTCCAAATGGCTGCAAACTCATTGCAAACTCATCAATGAGTCGTGGCTGACTTCTCAGAATACGATATAAGAAGCACAACTGTCTAAATGAACATTTTTGTGATTTCTTTACAACAATCTTGTTGGTCAAAAATCCTGCAGAAATTTGTGTATTGCTTTGAATCTCTGCTGTAGAAATTCGCATTGTTGCAGGAATTCATTGCAGATTTGTTAATGGCTGTAGAGAAGTACTAGAGCAATGCCGGAAAAAGAGCTGAGCCTTGTATATCCTTCTTCAGTATGTAAATACAAGTATGAGTACAAATATTTATGGAGAGAGAGAAAAATCTCAAATCTAAGATGTGAGATTAAAATAAATAGTAAGAAAATGCACAAATGGGTCAAAACATGGGCCTTTACATTGTCTTTTCTAACACTCCCCCGCAAGCTGGAGCGTACAAGTCGTAGGAACCCAGCTTAGACAAAAACTGATAAAATAGAGTACGTGATAGGGCCTTAGTAAGAATGTCAGCCACTTGGTCCGTAGCCGGAACATGTCTCAATTCCAGCTTCTTCATTTGAACTTTTCCCCGAACAAAATGGTAGTCGACTTCAATGTGTTTCGTTCTTTCATGAAAGACCGGGTTCTTAGCTATGTGTATAACAACTTGACTGTTACAGAGTAAGGTAACTGGTGAGAAAAGTTTTACTCCCGCATCACTTAAGAGACTTTCAATCCATGTATGCTCAGATACAACATATGTCATTGACTGGTATTCAGCTTCAACTGAAGATCGAGCAACCACAACTTGTTTCTTACTACGCCGGGTAACAAGGTGACCTCCAAAGTAGGTACAAAATTCGCTGGTAGAACGCCGATCATCCACGGAACCAGCATAATCTGAATCTGAATACACAACCAATGTTGGAGTAAAATAAGAGGTTTTGTATGTCAGCCCTGAGCAGTTTTTAGATATCTCAGGATGCGTTCGACGACTTGAAGGTGAGACATCCGAGGAGAATGCATAAATCGGTTGACCACCCCAACAACAAAGGATATGTTCGGTCTCGTGACCGTTAGGTAAACCAATTTTCCAACGAGTCGTAGATAGTATTCTTCTTTGGAAGAAAAAGATCTGCATTAGAAGCATGTGCACACAACTTGTGATTGACATCCATAGGAGTGTTAACCGGCTTGCATTCAGAATAGTCAGCATCCCGAAGAAGGTCAAGACAGTACTTCTGTTGAGATAGAACGAGGCCATCGGGACGTCTTGCGATCTCAAGACCAAGAAAGTATCAAAGGTTCCCTAGATCTTTTGTCTGAAACATGGAACTATGATGCTGTTTGATCACTTGTATTCCCTTTGAATCATCTCCGGTGATTAGGATGTCATCAACATACACCAAAAGAAGAACCGTTCCTGTTGTTTGATGTCGAGTGAACAGAGAGAAGTCTGTCGAGCTCCGAGTAAAGCCAACCTCCCGAACAGCCTTACTGAACTTATCGAATCATGCCCGAGGGGATTGTTTGAGACCATAAATGGACTTCTTAAGATGACAAATTTGCGACTCCCCCGTAGTCTCTTGAAGATTTCCATTTAAAAATGCATTTTGATATCCAGTTGATGTAATGACCACTGACGATGCACAACTGAGAGAACACGAACCATGTTGAGTTTCGCTACCGGAGAGAAGGTTTCTTCATAGTCAAGACCCTGTTGTTGAGTGAAGCCGCGAGTCACTAGTCGGGCTTTAAGACGGTTAGTTGTTCCATCAGGAGCATGCTTGATGACAAAGACCCATTTACAGCCAACAGGGGTCTGTCTTGGAGGAAGACGGACCAGATCTCACGTATGATTTGCCCAGAGAGCATTCATTTTTTCATCCATGACCGCTCGCCAGCCCGGATGTTGGTGAGCCTCCTGCACAGAATTAGGGACAGAAATAGAGGATAATGTAGTGGCAAAGTCCTGGAGTGTCGGGGACATGCGATGTAAGGATACGTAATTCGCCATGGGATGGGCGGTGGAAGCCGGCGTCGGATCAACAGGTCGCAGAGTGCCAGAGGTTGAAGCCGGCTGCATTGGGGCGGCGGAATGAGGAGGGCGACAAGTGTAGACACGAAGAAGAGGAGGTTGGTGGTGAACAAGAACTTCAGTGGGAAGTGGTGGTGGTGGACGAGACGTAACTGGAACGACAGGTCGATGTAATGATGACAATGGAGGAGGTGGTGATGAAGTAGAAAAAACGGTTGATCTTCTAGAAAGGTAACATCTACCGAAACAGTCATCTTGCGGGTAGTGAGAGAGTAGCAAACATACCATTTTTGAGTACGGGAGTAATCAACGAACATATATTTGTCCGCCCATGGATTGAACTTATCAGTGGAGGGCCCGAGATGATGAACATAGCAAGTACAACCAAATGTGCGAGGGGTGAGAGAGAACGGTGGTGTAAAGGAAAATGGGAGATTAAACGGGGTGGCGTTGTTGAGGACGGAGGAGGTAAGACGATTGATGAGATAACATGTCATGGAAACCGCAAAATGCCAACACGCCTTGGGAACATGCATTTGGATCATGAGACAACAAACAACATCAAGACGATGTCTATTTTTGCGCTCAGCCACACCGTTTTGTTGAGGAGTATAGACACATGAAGTCTGATGAATAATCTTAAATTCAGAGCAGAGAGTATCGAATTCATGACTAGTGTATTCATGAGCATTATCTGTTCGGAGCGTTTTGAGTGTATCGACAAACTGAGTGCGAGTCTCAAGAATGAAAGAACAGAACACACGAGGAAGTTCAGAGTGGTCACGAAGGAGGTGCAATCAGGTCATTCAAGAATAATCATCAATAAAGTAATGAAATAATGGTAACCAGATACACTTGCTATTTTATATGGGCCCTAAATATCAGAATGAACTTAACATAAAAGGAGTAGAGCTCCGGGTACAATGAGGGGGAAACGAGGAACGATGTTGTTTCCCCAGAATACATGAATCATAGGAAAAAGCTTTAAGCAGAACATTAGGAAGTGCCTTCTGGAGAACGGGAAGCGGAGCATGCCCAAGACACCGATGACAGTCAACTGAGGAGACGGAGGAGAGACATCAAAAAGGTAGAACCCGTTTTGCAGCCATCCTCTACCAATGATACCCTGCGTCCTGCTATCCTGCATCAGAAAAGAATAAGGGGTGAACGTGATAGAACAATCCAAATCTGCAGTGAGGCGACTAACAAACATTAAATTAAAGGGAGAGCCCATGACATGAAGAGCCGAGCAAAGAGAAATAGAAGGATTGAGGGGTATGTCGGAAGAACCGGAGACATGAGCGGTGTTGCCATTGGCGATGGTGATAAACTTTGGATGCGAAGAATCCAAGTATCTGGGTGGCTTCAGGGATGTGATATGGTGAGTAGCACTCGAATCCACTATCCAGCTCGGACTAGTCGAGAGGCGAACAATACCTTCAAGAGACGAAGGCAACAAAGGCAGGCGAGTTGTGGAGCAACCCTTGAAGTTTTTGGAGCTGGAGGCGGACTTCATCAAGATCAGCATGAGTGACCGACAGGCTGAGGGCAACAACAGAAGCATTTGGACGAGGAGGGAGACATGTTTGCGATAGCAGGTGGCCTCAAGATGGACATCCTTACCACATAAAGAACACTTAGGCACGACCGGCCTCCTCGAACCCTCCCCCGAGATCCTGAACGTCCTCCACGAGTAGGGGAGGGAGAGGTAGTAATGACGCCGAAGAGTGCTGGAGAAGAGTCGGGGAGGGAGATCCGATAGTATCAGGAGGTGGTGAAACCTTTAGCAACATGGAACACACATCAGAAAATGAGGGAGCAGCAACAGACGAGAGGATCTGAGCCCGAACACTTTGAAGATGAGGCAAGACACGAGCCATCATCATGACAATACCGACTGCTTCCTTTTGAGCGCGCTGGGCAGCGAGATTCGTAGTAGGGGGCTGATGCTGAATCCAGACTTCAACCAATGTCTTGGTCCGAGCAACAAAGGGGGTTAAGTTAGCAGCACTGTCGGGGTCAAGGCTTTGGAGATTAGTGATGATGTCATAGAGGTGTTGGAGACTGTCCTTGCCTGAGTAAAGAGAATGAAGCTCATCCCACATCGCCTTAGCCGTCTCGTGATACATGACCATGCGGTAAGGTTCACCATCAAGGGAGTTGAGAAACCATGTTTGAACACGACCATCATTACAAAGCTAGTCGTCGGTAGGTGCATAAGGAACATCCTGGGTTACATGATGTAGAAATCCTTTGGACTGAAGGACTCGGCGAACTGAATGCACCTACTCCACAAATTTCTTCTTCCCAGTGAGGGAAATGGTGGTAATCCTCAATTCGTCGCGGACTTCAAGAACGGGGACACTCGCCCCAGCTGGAATAGAGGTCGCAGTAGAAGAACCCATGCCAGGCGGTTAAGATAAGCGGTTAACTGACAAGCGGGTAAGCGGGCAAAGGGAGACAGCCCGCTCGGGAAGAAGAAGAGGCTGGCAAGAGGAACCCCGACGAACACAGGGAGCAGTCCGATCAAGAAGCAACCACGACCAAAGCGGAAACAACGTAGGTCGCGGCGGGCAGAAGAGTCGTGTAGATAAATTACAACCAGAGCCAGCGACCAGCGTGCAGCGGCCAGCGAGCAGCGAGCAGCGAGCAGCGACCATCGACCAGAGAGAGCAATCAACGACCAGAGATATCAATCAGCGACCAATGAGCAGTGATCAGTGAACAACGGGCTGCGGAAGGATGTCAGCAAGGCGCGCGACGAGAACAGAAGCAATGCATACATCAGAAGCCAATCAGGCAGTTCACACGGAGAAGACAACCACAGAACCGGCTCAGAGAGCAAAGGCAGTCCGCACACGCAAGCAAAGAAGTAGCAATGGCCGACAAACAAACAGCGGTCACATCGAGCAGAGAACCCGCAACAAGGAACTAGTCTCAAGTTCCTTCGGTCTGGAGAAGAGCACGCGGGGAGAGCGTGCAGCTAGAGAGTAGCCAACAAGTAGGGAGGAGACCACTACTATCAGAGAAGAACGGACAAAAGAGTTCCCAAGATACCACGACAAGGAGTAAGCCGGGCGGATAGGATGAGGAGGCCGCAACAAGAGAAGGAAAGAGAGGCCCACAGAACAGTCAGGAGAGAGCTATAAAAGAGAGAAGAGAGGAGGGCGGAAGGTGGAACCACAGAAGGAGATTGCGGTTAGAAAAGAAGAAGCCGCAACACCCTAGCAAACGCGGGCAGATGCGGTAAGAGAATGGAGACCACAGCAGGGGCGGTTAAGGAAAACCGCTAACCGCAACACAAGACCGTATCCTTTTATACCATGTAGAGAAGTACAAGAGCCATGCCGGAAAAAGAGCTGAGCCTTGTATATCCTTCTTCATTATGTAAATATAAGCATGAGTACAAATATATAAGAAGAGGAGAGAGAAAAGAGTCCCAAATCCAAGATGTGAAACTAAAACAAATAGGAAGAAAATACACAAATGAGTCAAAAACATGGGCCTTTAGATGCAAGAACCTCAGCTGGTAAATTTTGGATGCTCCAGAACTTGGAAATACTTTGTTGCGCCTAGTTGCTATAGATTTTCAATGGGTTGCAGATTTAGATGCAAGAACCTCAGCTGGCATCAGAGAAGGCATTTTGATGCCGTAAAATAGCAGCGGGTTGTCACTTTTATTAGTGAAAATGGTGCAAGATTGCTGTAGTTGCTTGAATACTGTATATTTTCTCTGAATCGTCGCAATTTTTTTGATGGTAGGAATGAATTGCTGCAGAATTTCTGACGGAATGGCTGCACACCTTCAAATCATCACAGTTTTAGAGTTCGTTGATGGGGAAATGAATTAAACAACGAGAGCACCAATTGTAATACTTTAGATGACCGATTTAACAATACTAGAAAGACTATCTGATACTGTAGAGAAGAGAAAAATTCACCTTGTATATATGTTCACTTGTGTAAAATACAAAGAATGAGTACAAATATATAGATGAGAGAAAGAGAGAGCAAGTTCCTATACAAGATGTGGGACTAAAGAGGAGAGAAAAAAACCAATAAAGATACAAAATGGGCCTTGTTAAATGGGCTTCTCTAACACTCCCCCGCAAGCTGGAGCGTATAGATCATATGCACCCAGCTTGGACAAACACTGGTAGAACAAGGTACTTGATAAAGCCTTTGTGAGAATATTAGCAACTTGATCAGTGCCCGGAACATGCTTTAATTCCAGTTTCTTCATTTGAACTTTTTCCTGTATGAAGTGACAGTCAACCTCGATATGTTTCGTACGCTCGTGAAACACCAGGTTCTTTGCTATGTGTTTGACCGCTTGACTATAACAAAATAGAACAGCAGATGAAGGAAGTTTTACTCCCAAGTCAGAAAGAAGGCTTTCAAGCCATGTAAGTTCAGAGACAACCGATGTCATCGATCGGTATTCAGCTTCCGCGGAGGATCGAGCGACCACGACTTGTTTTTTTCTTTTCCATGTAATGAGATGACCTCCAAAATAAGTACAGAACCCACTGGTCGACCGCCGATCGTCCAGGGAACTAGCGTAGTCGACATCAGAGTAAGCAACCAATGCTGGGGCAGAGGTGGAGGTTTTGTACACAAGCCCTTGACCCGGAGCTGCCTTAAGGTACCGGAGAATCCGTTCAACAGCTTGGAGACGAGAAACCCGGGGAGCATGCATGAACCGACTAACAACCCCAACATCAAACGATATATCAGGCCTCGTGACTGTTAGGTAGATCAACTTTCCGACAAAGCGTCTATAGTATTCCGGGTTCTGGAGAAGCAGATCATTATCAGATGCATGAGCACAGAGCTTGTGATTTGCCTCCATTGGGGTATTAGCTGGCTTACAACCAGACTGGTCAGCATCTTTGAGAAGATCGAGACAATACTTCCGTTGGGAGAGTACAAGCCCACCCGGTCGTCGTGCGACCTCAAGACCGAGGAAGTAGCGAAGATGCCCTAGGTCTTTAGTCTGAAACACGGTGCTCCGATGCTGTTTGACCGCTTGAATCCCCTTTGAGTCATCCCCAGTAAGTAGGATGTCGTCAACATAAAACAACAAAAGGACGATTCCAGTTGCCCGGTGTCGGGTGAAAAGGGAGAAGTCAGCAGAACTCCGAGTGAAACCCATATCCTGAACCACCTTGCTGAATTTTTCAAACCACGCCCGAGGGGATTGTTTGAGACCATAGATGAATTTCTTTAGAAGACACACCTGAGACTCCCCCGTGGTCAAACCCGGGCGGTTGGCGCATGTAGACGGTTTCCTGAAGATCGCCATGCAAAAACGCATTCTTGATATCGAGCTGATGAAGGGGCCAACGACGGTGTACAACCACAAAGAGAAGCACACGAACCGTGTTGAGCTTGGCCGCCGGAGAGAAAGTTTCCTCATAATCAAGACCCTGCTGCTGAGTGAAGCCACGGGCCACCAGTCGGGCCTTCAGTCGGGCAATAGTGCCATCCGGAGCATGTTTGATGACAAAAATCCATTTACACCCAACAGGGTGCTGACCGGGAGGTAAAGGGACCAGGGCCCAGGTCTGGTTGGCCCCAAGGGCCTTCATTTCTTCCTCCATGGCAGCCCGCCAGCCTGGATGTTGAAGCGCCTCCTGCACAGAGTTAGGGACAGAGACAGAGGATAATGATGTGGCAAAGTGACGAAGTGGCGGTGATAGGCGATGTAGAGAGACGTAATTTGCCAGCGGGTGAGCGGTGGAGGCAGGAACGGAGCAACAGGTGGTGGAGCATCAGAGGTCGAAGCCGACTGCAGTGGGGCACCGGGATGAGTAGAACGATGAGAATTGACCCGAATGACAGGTGGAGGCGGACGGGCCGGAGGCTGGGCAGGAGGAGGAGATGAGGAGGAGCGGGGAACAAGAATGATAGGACGAACGACGGTCTCTGGAATGGGAACGACATCCAGAGCAGAAAAGAAGGGAAGATCTTCCCGGAAAGTGACGTCCGCAGAGACAGTAACCTTGCGGGTTGTAGGTGAATAACACACATACCCCTTTTGAGTGCGCGAGTAACCTACAAAAATATGTTTGGCCGCACGGGGATCCAGTTTGTCGGTAGAGGGGCCGAGTTGGTGAACATAGTAAGTACACCCAAATATTCGAGGAGTAACAGGAAAAGGCGAAGTGGAGGGAAATAGGAGGCTGAACGGAGTAGCATTCTTGAGGACGGAGGACGGTAGACGGTTGATAAGAAAGCAGGCCGTGGAGAGCGCAAAGTTCCAGTATGGTTCGAGAACCTGCATTTGAAGCATAAGGGAGCGAGCTACATCAAGAATGTGACGATTCTTGCGCTCGGCGACACCATTCTGTTGTGGAGTATACGCACACGAGGTTTGGTGAATAATGCCGAAGTCAGAGCAGAGGGTCGCGAAGTCATGACCCGTGTATTCTCGGGCATTGTCGTTACGAATAGTGCGAATGGATACAGAGAATTGAGTGCGAGTCTCAAGAATGAATGCCCGGAAGACGCATGGAAGCTCATAACGATCGCGAAGAAGATACAACCATGTCATGCGCGAGTAATCATCAATAAACGTAAGGAAGTATCGATAGCCAGAAATACTACTAATCTTGTACGAACCCCAGATATCAGAGTGTACTAAAATAAAAGGAGCGGAGCTCCGAGTACAATGAGAAGGAAACGATGGACGTGGCTGTTTGCTAAAAATACAGGTTTCACACTGAAAAGCAGGAAGAGATACATCCGGGTGAGCCTTCTGGAGGACAGGGAGAGGAGCATGACCAAGACGTCGATGCCAATCTGATGAGGAGACAGAGGCGAGGAGAGTAGGAGAGTCATCAAGAAGGTAAAACCCGTTATGCAGTCGCCCCCTACCAATGATAGTCCGCGTCTGCTGATCCTGTATCAGAAAAGAAGAAGAAGTAAAGGTCACTGAGCAATGTAAATCAGCAGTAAGGCGACCAATTGAAAGTAAATTGAAAGGAGAGCCCGGAACATGAAGAGCGTAGCGCAGGAGAAGAGAAGAGGTGAGAGGAATATCAGCACATCCAGAGACAGGGACAGAAGCCCCATTGGCCACAATAATGTACTTCGGGTGAGGGGAAGACAAGTACTGAGGCGGTCGAACAGAGGTGATGTGATGAGTGGCACCAGAATCGAGGATCCATTGCGGGCCAGAGGAGAGGCAGGCGATACCTTCATTGGAGATGGAGGCAGCGGAGGCAACCGAGGCTGGCGGGCGGCTGAGCAGACCATGAAGATGCTGGAGCTGGAGGCGAACCTCGTCGAGGTCAGTACGAGTGGGAGAGGAGTCGGTGGCAGCAACAGCCGCCTGCGGACGAGGAGGGCGACCATGCTTGCGATAGCACGTTGCTTCAAGATGCCCATCTTTGCCGTAGAACGAGCACTTAGGCTGAGGCCGTCCACCTCGACCACGTCCCCGAGAATCAGAGCGGCCTCCACGGACTGAAGAGGGAGGAGGCAGTAAAGGAGGAGGGACCTGCTGGGCAAGAGTCGGAGAAGGAGGTCCAGACACATCCGGAGGCGGGGTGACTTTGAGAAGCATTGAGCACACATCTGAGAATGACGATGTAACAGTAGAGGAGAGGATGTGAGCCCGTACACTGTGAAGGTGATGGGGTAGCCGAGCCATCATCGCTGATGTTGGATCCACGCCTCGACCAAAGACCGAGCCTGAGCAACAAAGGAGGTCAGATCGGTCGTACCACTGCTATCAAGGGCCGGAGAGCGGTGATAATGTTATACAGATGGTGGAGACTAACCTTGCCGGAGTAAAGAGTATGGAGCTCGTCCCACATGCCTTTGGCCGTCTCGTGGTACATGGACAGACGATAAGATTCGCTATCAAGAGAATTAAGGATCCATGTCTGCACACGACCATCATTGCGTAATCAATCATCAGTATGAGTATCAGTAACCACCTGGGTCAAGTGATGAAGAAACCCCTTGGATTGCAGGACCCGACGAACAGAATGTGCCCATTCGACAAAATTCTTCGTGCCACTCAGAGATATAGTAGTAATACAGAGTTCATCCCGTATTTCTGGAATAGAGGCCGGGCGGTCTGTAGGAGAAGCCGCCGTGTCGGTAGAATCAGCAGAACTCATGGAGGAGAAGCGGCTAGGAGAGCAGACCGGCAAGAGAGGAGTTCGCGCGACTAGAACGGAGACCGCCTGGTCACGATGTAAAGACACCAGCGGCAGGAGGAGGCCGCGGCCAGAGGCGGATAGAGACCAGCGGACAGAGACAATCCGCGCGGATAGTAGGAGAAGAAGACCACGACCTAAATACGGGAGGCAACAGTCCGCACGGTCAGGCTGAGCATAGCAGCGGTCAGAGAAGGAGGCCACGAGTGGGCAGAGAAAAGAGTCCGCGAGGAGAGAACACTCAAGCGGATAAAAAGAGGAGGAGAAGACCGCGACCTAAATGCGGGAGGCAACGGTTTGCACGGTCAGGCTGATCACAGCAGCGGTCAGAGAAGGAGGCCACGAGCGGGCAGAAAAAAGAGACCGCGAGTAAAGAACACTCAAGCGGATAGCAAGAGGCCGCGACGAGCAACAAGCCGTGGCGAGCAAAGAACCCAACAACAAGGTTGAAAACGGCGAGCAGGAACAGGCCTCAGTCCGCGCGAGAAGGATTCCGCGACAAGGCGGAAAAACGGCGAGCAGGAAGAGGCCGCAGGAGGTCGCGCCGGATAGCAGGAGGTAGACCGCGCGAGAAGAGAGGCAGTCTGGACCAGGAACAAAATGGAGAGGTGGACCCCATAGGAAGGCTATAAGAGGCCTGAGGGGAGAGGTGGAACCACAGAGAGGAGAGGGAAGAAGAGAAGCAAAGCGGATAGCCAAGTCAGGCCGCAAGAGACCGAGCGGCAAGGGCGGGCAGCGGACAGAAGGACAGTACGCATCAGGCCGCAGGCACGGAAGAGAGACCACAGGCAGATAGGCGGTTAAGAAGAGGGAAGCCGCCCAAGGAGGACCGGTGCCTCTGATACCATGTAGAGAAGAGAAAAATCCACCTTGTATATATGTTCACTTGTGTAAAATACAAAGAATGAGTACAAATATATAGATGAGAGAAAGAGAGAGCAAGTTCCTATACAAGATGTGGGACTAAAGAGGAGAGAGAAAAAAACAAATAAAGATACAAAATGGGCCTAGTAAAATGAGCTTCTCTAACAGTTACAAATAAGACTTTTTGGATGCTTGTCTCCCTCTGCTTATGTATCCTTAAGGCGCATTATCGTAATTTGTATGTCCCACACCCTTATATAAGGGAGTCGCAGTGTCTCTTATTTTGCATTTTAGAGATATTGTTAGTGTTAGGCTCTCCTAGGTGAGAGAGGCTCTTAGGGGGAACCAACCCTCAAGAATTCGGGTCGAGCTTGCCTCGACATTTTTATCCTTGTTTTGATGTTTAATCTTACAACCTCAGTTCTTGATAGTGTGTAACTATCAATTGGTCCAACCTCCCTCTCCCTTAGGGGTTCCTCGTGAACTTAAAGCTCCTACACAGTTTTGGTCGTCCTGGTCCATCTCTCATCTATTGTTGGTTTCCGTGGATCCGCCCTATCCATCTTTGTTGTTCTCCTCGGTGCGTTGGCTTACGCCTGCGTCCCCGATCCAGCCTTATTTCCGCTCCAGCACCGGTTCCGATCCAACACTCTCGTCCTCGCCCCGCCTTTCGCTGACGCTCCCACACCGCCTTTTGTCGATGCTCCCGCATCGCCTTTTGCCGACGCGCCCGCGCCGCCTTTCACCGTTGCGCCCGCGTCTCCACTCCAACAGTAGTTCCGCTCCAGCGGCCCCTCCTCCTCGTGTCCCTCCCCCACCAGTGCCTCTTCCAGCCCGCCACCTCCTTCCAGCAGCTCGTGCCCCCTCTGTTGTGTCCAGCCTCGCGGCCAGCCATGCCCCGCCATCGACTGCTAATTCCGCGGCCTCATTGCATTCTCTACGCTCCATCGTCGCGCACTGGCACCCCAACGACTTTCGGTCATCATTGGGTTCTTCCTCTACTGCCGTACGCCGACACACACAGTCCACAGCAGTCCCGACGCTTCTCGCCGCTGCACCGACCTCCGTTCCACCCTCGTTCAGCCTCGCAGCCTGCTATCTTCCCTCCGCACCTCTGTTCCATGCCCTGGAGCCTCTCAATGACCCTCCATGCCGACAAGGATGTCTTCGCCCACTGCCTTTGCTGACACCCGTCGCTTGGTTCAACTTGAAGCACGGCTTGAGGATCTCACACTCCTCCTTCGAGAGCTCGCGGTCAAGACAGTAAACCGCTCGCCGGCCCCTCCGCCACCACCACCGCAACCCCTCGGTTCTTGATAGCATACCAACATTGATAATCTATAAATCCTGTTAATTATAGCTTTAGGTTATTTATCTTGCCTCTTTCAATTTAGCAGTTAAGTTCATATATTTAAGTTAGAAGGACCATTGCAATGTTGCATCATGGAAATATACTTTTTATTTGTTTCTTATATGACTAAATGATCTTTAATACGAAAGGGATGCCATGACATTTAAAACTGTTTATTTATTTATGACACTGATGTACTGTGGTCCATTCTTTTATTTTGCTTTTTGATCAGGCTGTTTTGGAGACGGTAGCTAGAGTCACGAAGAAAAATGACACAAACGAGGAGAAGTATATTGATTGATTATTTGAATTGTTAATTATTTGTTGAGGAACTAGTTGATAGATTCCTTTGTTTAATGTCACATAGGTACTTTCTTTTCTTACTTCAGATCTTTCCAGTTTCATGATGTTTTTAATAATGAGAATCAAGCAGAGGAAATCCCAACTTTGATAGATCACAAGGTATTTTTAAGAAATTGAGTTTAACATTGGTTTTCTGCTCTTAGTTTAAATTCCTTGAAGCTAACCTCTTTCAATTACTTCAATTTTATTATTGTCAGGATAACGTGTTCATCATATCAAATCCCAAATCAAAATATCCCATACTACAACTGGACCTAAGGTATTTCTGATGAGCTTCTTTGTTTTCTGATGAGCTATTATAATCAACGTTTTGAAAACCAGATCCGAGATCGAACCGGCGGAGGGAAAGGTTCAAGGTTGAACCGGTCCAACCGGTTTAACCGGGGTCGAACCGTTATTTTTAAATAAATAAATAATATATATAATTATATATAACAATAGTAAAAATAATAGCATATATATCTGTTATTTCTCGTCATTATATTTTTGTACAAATAAAAATAATATATCACAACTTACGAATGTTTTTAAATACAATTTTAAGGATATATATAATTACAAATACATAATAAAATATAATTTTGTTAAGATAATTCAATATAAACAAATGAAATATGAAAAAAAAAACTAAACATTGTTTCATAAACATAAAAATTAAAATTAAATATAATACTTAGTGACGCGGGGCGAATCTATAGGCGACGGGAAATCTGCGACCTAACCCTATATGCTATGCAAAAGTCCGACCGTTAGATCACAATTTGATAATAAACACTAGCATCCCACTCAAATAATTCAAAAGCAAGACAAAATAATTTATTTGGGCAAAATCAAGCTTAGACTTTCCTCCGTGTGGAGGGCCAAAGCAAGAGCGCGCGACGAGTAAACCCTGCAAATCACAATATTTATCCAAACAAGTAACTACCATACAAAAGATCTACAACAAGCAGAAGATCCAATCCAATATAAATATGCTCCAAATAATACACCAATACAACAAAATCTCACCAAATAGTGGGCTGACCAAGACACTGAAGATTTCGGATCTGGATGCGTGGAGCGGCGATCAAATGTAGAACCTGCGGCGTGGAAATGATGACGGTGGCTGTCCTCGGTGGTGGATGGTGAAATCGGGCCGAAAATAGATAGATTCGACCACGTAGGAGTAGATCCGGGCAAAGGATGGATGGATCTAATGTTTGGTAGCGGATCCGGGCTAAGTGGCGAACTACGAATGGAGGGAATGACGGATCGGGGGCTGAAATTCTAGACCTGGACAGATCTTGAAAGTTAGGACTGCGAGAAGGTGGATCCACGGGGAATAGGGGCTGGGGGAATGAAAACCAGCGGCTGGTTTGTTGTCCGGGTGCGGGGAGGGAGTTTAGACGGGGTAGCGGTGGACTGGAGAGGGGCTTGAAGGGGCGGTTGCTGGTGGCTGCATGGGGAGGGTCGGTGACAGAAAACCTGGAGGCGGTGGTCGGGTAAGAAGAAAATAAAACTATATAGAATGAATAGGAAATTTCATTTTCCAACAGTGAACCAAAGGGAATTTCTGAACAGGAAAAGAAGGGTTGTCTTGGGGCTGTTTGGGCGGCTGATAGGAGGGTTTGGAGGGGGAAAAATAAGGCTTAGGGTTTGAGGTTACCTTTGGGTAAGAAGATACAAGCCTAGGAGTCGTCACCTAGGGTTTCACGGAGTCGGCACCGTGGAGGGATCGCCGGATTTCGGGATTTCTCTTCTCCAAAATCTGCAATGACTTCAACCAGCCCACAAACCATCTATTTATAATAAAAGGAGGATTAGGGCATCCCACCATCGATGACTATGATTGACCGAAGGTGGGGCCACCTAAATACATCAAAATAAAATGCAAAATAGTGAAATAATATATCAAATCGATTCGCAACGCGAATCCGAACACATCTGCGGAGTCCGATCGTCGATTCAGACGCGCCATATATGGAAAGTCGTCAAATCAGCCCCGAATGGGCCCAAAACTCGTCCTCCACTGCAAGTGCTCGTCTATGCTCCACATCACTTAGTCGACAATGTATATAAGCTAATAAAAATGACTAAGGGTATTAATGTATTATATTAATAAAGATGAATATTAGCTTTTTAATTAAAATGTTTGATGTTATTTACTAATAAATATAACTAGATATATTATATATATAATATGTTTCCGTGATTTTCAACAAAGACATATTTGCATAGTGGAGTAGGGCTTTGAAATTATATTAATTGATCCAGGTTTGAATCCTTGCAGCAACATTTTAACGCGAATTTTTAAATCCCAACTTCTTATTGGACCCGCCCGGTTACGGGGAACCGGTCACGGTTCCCGGTCGACCCGCCCGGTTCCCCGGTTTTCGGGCGGTCTGTTGGTAAGCCGGTTTTGGAACCTGGACCGGACCGGGTAGGTTACCGGTGGGCGGTTCGACCGGTCCGACCAACCGGTCCGGTCCGGTTTTCAAAAGCTTGATTATAATATTCTAATGTCTACAGGTTTTTTCATTTAGATGTTTTTTTTCAGATCCTTCCAATACAACTGATAGTATTATTCTGTTGTCTGACTTAGTGACTTCTGACCCTAAACTACCTCTTATGATTTCTTTAACCCAGGCAGTTCCCTCCAAATCCAAGCCTTAGGCTTGGGGATGAAACATTCTGTGTAGTTTAGAAGTTGTAACATACAGACTGCTAATTCTTTAGGATATATGTACTACCTTCAGAAAACGCAGCTTAGCATAGAGAGTCATTTAAATTTATGGTGAGTAGAGATGATATTGCACCATATAAGGATTAACTTTGGTTATTTTTGTTGAGTTTTTGTGTATTTTTTAATAAGCTTGTAATAAACTTTTTTTTGGGTTGTACATGGGCTGTAAGAGGAAATTTTGATGACCTTAATGGCTGTAGTAATTTTGACTGTAATGCTCAATGTTATGATATTATCTAGATCCAACACAAATGCTCCTATCATAGTGCTGATTCATTGAAGTTCTCCTATTCTCTTTACCTGTTGTTTCTATGGTGCCCTGAAAAATATTTTATAGTGGTTGAAAATTAAACCATGTGCTCATTCATCTTAAGTACTAATGTACTCTCTCTCTCTATATATATATGCACACACACAAGCAGTCGTGCATGAGGTTCCTCTGTGCTCCAATGCAACAATACACTCACCACTCACTGTCTATTAAATTTTTTTGTTGAATATAAAATTTAATAAAAATTGAGTGAATGTCACATATTTTAAAATAAATAATAAAACACATAAATTAAACAATTTTTTTAATATGTAATAAGGTGGTGGTAAAATCGGAAAGATAAATGTTTCACCAAATGGTGTTTCCCCTTATTTATACTATATATATTGTAGTTTTAAGATGAGTTTACCATTATACCATCAAATTAATCTTAGGCGTTGAATTTATTTTCAAAGCAAATATGTTTTAAATAAAAATTGAATTAATTATTTGAACATGTTTTTATTAAAAATACTAAATTGATATTCATTGACACTCTTTATCAACCACACTAAATAACTTTTATGAGAAATATATAATAAATTTATGTATCAGTAACAATACTATTATTGTAGAATACTATGTATTGTGGATATCGTGTAAATTAGTGATATTCGTCTCACACTACTTGCAAGGGACACCTAGAGATCAATGATATTGTTGCTGCCTTATAGGGGAACCCCGTGCACATTCATTTGTATATATATATATATATATATATATACATCAATGAGATTTTTGTTTGTTTGTATGTGTATGTATATTTTTGCATCTTCTTTTTATGATTGCGGTATGTTAGGAGATCACGAATCTAAAAGGAGTCTGTTATGGGCTCCCGATTGAGATCTCATGAAGGAGTGTGAGATGGGGAAATCCCACAAGGGACCGTCTTGTCCCTTCTTAGAACCCGGCGGTGCTATGGTTGGAGGATGAGGAAGAACCAAAGGAAAGAAGTGGAAGGAGAGCCATCAACAGAGGTGAGCGCCCGTTCGGCTAGTGCACCGAAGACCGATCGGGAGGGGCTTGCGTGGGGTTAGATAAATAGATAGAAAGAGAGAGAGGGAGAAGAGAGAGAGAGAGAGGCTTTGAGGAATTAAAACATGCATACCCAACAGTGGTCCAGCCGACCCACATAAACAGGTTCACAATTTCCTCCCCCACTTGGCTTAGAACACGTGGGAACACATACACCTTAACATATAAATTACGTGCACAACGAAAACTATTAAAAGACATAAAAATAACATTTATGCATTTGTCACATGTGGTCGGTGCTGATACGTGCGGCCCCAGCGTGGGCCTGACTCTTCACGTGTCATAACAATCTTCCTAAAATCTTTCTCAATCATGCTTTTCTTCTAATTTATATTCTTTGGCTTGCTGTATTTACTTCTCTTTTCCAGCTAGTTCTTCTTTTTACCATATAGATGCATTGGTATTCAACATCATAGTTTTTGCATGTGGCAAACACTAATGTAAGAAATCTTATGTTCAGGTTGATATCTGATCTTGTTGTTGTCATTGTATCTGCAACTTTTGGTGGAATTGCTTTTGCTTGTGCTGGACAGCTGGTTTGTGAGACTAGATACTTTGTTCTTTTATCTATTTTCATCTATAAAGAAAGAGAGTTTATTCTCTATCCTTCTTGAAGGAAAAGTAGTATAAACGTGTGCCGAGCATATAGTGTATATCAATGCTCTTAAAACGGCATAGTTTTATTTAGAAAACATGCCATGTCTAATGTAATTTTTGCATCACACAAAAAACTATTGCAGGTGATTGCTGGATATGTACTTGCCGGTTCTCTTGTCTAATGTAATTTTTGCATCACACAAAAAACTATTGCAGGTGATTGCTGGATATGTACTTGCCGGTTCTCTTATTGGACCTGGAGGTCTGAGCTTTGTTAGTGAAATGGTTCAAGTATGCACCTCGTTACTTTATCTATTACCAATAAATCTTCTGCTCATTTTGAGGTTGAGTCTGTTTTTTGTGAACAATGCATTGAGCCTGTGGTTGCTCTTAATAATATGGTGGTTGATCAAATGTAATCTAGCAGTAATACTTCAATTTCTGAACTTATGCAAGTCGAATTATCTGATCTGATTCCTGAAAAAATGAGAACAAATTTTAAATCTCGTTCACAAATTGAGCTAGAACCTTATATTCTTATAGCCATATGAAAAGGGATTTAAGAATGCACAAAACATCCCTTATACTCTCCATCTCATGTGTCTTCTTTGAATATTTTTCTATTACCATACCAATTTTCTTGTCAGTTTAAATTTTATTCTAATATTTAATTATTTATTCAAGGCAATAGAGTAGGAAAATGAAAAGCCTTAGCCTCCAATTAGGAGAGCTAGTCAATATATATAATCTCAAATCTAAATATTTACAAATATGTCCATACACAACATTTACACAATAATAACTCCAATATTAACTCCAATACTCCCCCTCAAGCTGGTGCAAAGATGTCAATCTTGCCCAGCTTGGAAATGGTCAAATCTGAACGAGTAGGGCCAACAGCTTTAGTGAAAGCGTCAGTAAGCTGGTCGGCCGAGGAGACGTAAGCTGGAAGAATAGTCTTAGTGCGAACGTGATCCCGCAGAAAATGAACATCCATCTCAATGTGCTTGGTGCGCTCATGTAGCACCGAGTCCTGGGTAAGAAGAAGAGCTGACTTATTATCACAGTAGAGAGTCGAGCCAGTAGCCATGGGTAGGCCAAGTTCAGTCAGCAACGATCGGAGCCAAACCAACTCAGTGACACCGTGTGCCATGGCCCGGTACTCTGACTCAGCAGACGACCGGGAAACAATGGGTTGTTTCTTACTCCGCCACGAAACAAGATGATCACCATGGAATACGCAGAAACCTGACGTAGAGCGTCGATCAGTCAAAGAACCAGCGAAATCTGCATCAGTGAAGCAGGAGAGGCTGAATACACTATCAGCCCGATAGAATAGCCCAAGACCAGGAGCGCGCTTAAGATAGCGAAGAACACGTCGAGCAGCTCTAGGTGAGATGTCTTGGGAGAATGCATAAATTGGCTCAAAACACCGACGGAGAAGCTGATATCAGGCCTAGTATTGTTCAAGTATATCAAGCGGCCAACCAACCGCTGGTACTGAGAAGGATCTGGTAGAGGATCACCAGATTCAGCATGAAGACGATGGTTGATATCCATAGGAGTACTCGCAGGATGACACCCAAGCAAACCCGTGTCCCGAAGAAGATCCAAGGTGTACTTGCGCTGCGATATGGAGATGCCCTGTCGGGAGCGAGCTACCTCAATGCCAAGGAAATAACGGAGGGGTCCAAGGTCTTTCACCTCGAAGGCTGAGCGAAGTGTAGCCTTTACCTCAGAGATGCCAGAAGGGTCATCCCCGGTGAGAATAATATCGTCCACATAGACCAAGACAATGGCACGTCGTCCCTCTGGAGTGGCACGAATGAAGCAAGTGTGGTCTGCACGGCACTGAGTGAAGCCGGACTGAAGGATAACCGAGCTGAACCGTTCGAACCAGGCACGCGGAGACTGCTTTAAACCGTACAGGGATTTGTGCAGGCGGCAAACTCTCCCCGAATACTCCCCTTTAAGGGCAAACCCCGGAGGAGGAGCCATATAGACCTCCTCTTGTAAATCTCCGTGCAGGAAGGTATTTTTAACGTCGAGTTGATAAAGAGGCCACGCCCGAGAGGCCGCAAGCGAGAGCAGAAGACGAACACTGGTCAACTTAGCCACAGGAGCAAACGTGGCACCAAACTCGTCGGGAGCCTGAGTAAAGCCCTTGGCCACCAAACGAGTCTTGTAGCGGTCAATGGTACCATCAACGGAGTACTTCACGGTATAGACCCATTTGCACCCAACCGGGCGCTTCCCGGGAGGAAGAGGAACCAGAGACCAAGTCCCAGTACGACGGAGAGCAGACATCTCCTCCTCCATGACCTGAACCCAACGCGGGTCAAGGAGAGCCTCCGTAGTCGAAGTAGGAAGCCGTACAGAATCAGCAGTGGCCACAAAAGCCTGGTAAGAGGGTGAGAAACGCTGGTAGGAAACAACACTAGCCAGCGGGTGCTCAGTAACAGAGGGATGAACACAAGTACGTTTGCCCTTACGCAAGGCAATGGGTAAATCAACAGAAGAAGTAGAAGAGGGAGGGTCAAGAGAGGTACCTGCGACCGAAAGAAGCTGCTGATCCGGGACTGGCTGAGAAGTGGGAGCACCGGGTGATGGTGGCGGCTGGCGGCGAGAGTAAGTCAGCAGGACAGGAGGAGCAGCAGGTGGGACCCAGTCTGGTGGTGGAGGGATGACCGGGAGAGGTTGTACAATAGTAGGAAGCGCAGGAGGGGTCAAGGGTGCAGGGAAGAAGGGAACCTCCTCATGAAATGTCACATCCATAAAGTAAATAACACGACGTAGGTGGGGATCGTAGCAGCGGTAACCCTTAGTGGTAGGCGAGTATCCGAGGAAGAGACAGCGGATGGCCCGATCGTCAAGTTTAGTCCGAGAAGGTCGCCGATCCTGGACAAAGCACACACAACCAAAGACCCGGATAGGGATGGAAAAGGCAGAGACGGATGGATGGATGAGACTGTAGGGGGTAACGCCACCAAGAGGACGAGATGGAGTCCTATTAATAAGGAAAGTCGATGTAAGAAGGGCAGCTCTCCAATAGGACTTAGGAACATGCATTCCCCGAAGAAGGCAACGAACAGTGTCTAAGAGGTGGCAATTTTTGCGTTCGGCCACCCCATTCTGCTCGGGGGTACCCCCCGGACAAGAAAATTGGTGTAGAGTGCCCTCATTGCGGAGAAAGAGATCAAAGGGACGAGAAGTGTATTCACCTCCATTGTCAGAGCGGAGGATATGAACAGACGCCCCATGTTGGGTCCGTACCATACGTGAAAAATTAGAGTAAACAGATAGAATCTCTGATTTATGTTTTAGGAGATAAACCCATAAGCAACGAGAATAGTCGTTGATAAAAGTGACAAAGTACGAGAAACCATCAAATGATACAAAGGGGCAGGACCCCACACATCTGAATGCACCAACTCAAAACAAGAAGTAGCACGGCTAACAGAAGGAACATACGTGCTGCGTGTGTGTTTTGACAGCTCACATACATCACAACGAAAAGGAAAAACAAAAGACACATCAGGACAAACAGACAACATCCGCTGAGGGCTAGCATGGCCGAGGCGTGCATGCCACAGTGAGGTCGATGACAAAGCAGGGTAAGCAGCTGAAGGGGTAGGTGGGCAGGTGGCGGTGGGAGCAGCAGTGGGAGAAGATAGCTCCAGGTAGTACATCCCACTCCTCTCATACCCCGTACCAATAGTCCTTCCGGATCTCAGATCCTGAAAAACACAACGATCAGAAAAGAAAGTTACGGAGCAGTCCAAAGTACGAGTAATACTACTAACAGATAATAAGTTAAGAGCCAACTGAGGAACAAGAAGAACAGAGTCAAGGGAGAGAGAGGATGAGAGAGGGACAGTGCCCCGGCTGAGGACAGGGGTAACCGAGCCATCAGCAAGACGCACGTCCCGGTGGGAGCAGGGAACAACTTGAAGCAGACGGGAAGACGTACCAGTCATATGGTCGGTTGCACCAGAATCAATCACCCAGGGTGACGAATCCTGGTCAACCGTGGTCACGGAGCAAGCAAACGGAGTACCTGAGGAAGAGGAGGCAGTGGAAGTAGCGGCAGGAGTGGAAGGCTGAGACTGCTGGAACTGCTGAAACTGCTGAAACTGGGCCAACATCTGACAGAAGTCAGAGGAGTTGGCACCCAAGGTGCGTTCGACGGGCCCGGAAGACTCGACAATAGCAACAGTATGCCTGGGGAGACCACCAGGAGAAGTACGCTCAGAGCCCCGTAGGTGTGGGTATAGTTGATAGCAACGACTGCGGTCATGATATAGACGCCCACAATGAGAGCAAGGGCCAGGTGGACCCGTAGAGCCACGACCACCTGACGGACCACGACCGCCAGACGGAGTAGAGTGTCCTCGACCGCCGCGGCCACGAGTGCTGGAGGTGGGTGGGCAGTAAGAAGCGGCAAGAGCCATCTGCTCAGTAGGAAGAGGGGAGGTAGCACGAGTGCCAGAGAGACTAGATTGTCTCTGCATACGTTTCTCATGCTCGGCAACTATGGAATAGGCCTCAAGAAGATCTGGCA
This sequence comes from Platanthera zijinensis, assembly GCA_039513925.1. Taxonomy (NCBI): domain Eukaryota; kingdom Viridiplantae; phylum Streptophyta; class Magnoliopsida; order Asparagales; family Orchidaceae; genus Platanthera; species Platanthera zijinensis. Next base: position 32,696,365 of record CM077081.1, read on the forward strand.
AAGGGGACATCCCCACAATCTGAGCACGGGTAGACTCATAGTCGGGGCGAAGCCCCATCAAGAACTGGTATGTCTCTCGTCGCTGTCGCTGTTTCCGAATAAGTGTGATATCATTAGGAGAATCCAGGGCACTGAGAGGCTCAAGATCGTTAAGCTCAAGAAAACGATCCTGAAGGTAGGTGAAGTACTCCTGAACAGAGCGCTCCCCCTGAGTGGCAGACGCGATATCCTGAAAGATGCAAAAAATCTGGGCATCAACACGGGTGTGCCCAAAGGTGCGCTGGAGAGCGGACCAAAGCTCGGAGATGTCCTCAAAGCGCATGAACTGACTGAAGATGCGAGGCTCCATCGAGCACTGAATCCATCCAAGAACCATGTACTTTTCCGTCGACCACTTGACTAATTCCTCTTTCTTATCATCCTTGTCGGTCGGTTTAGGCATAGGAGGGCCACCGGTCAGCCATGCGAGCTTATTCCGGCCAGTTAGAGCCACTTTCATCGAAGTCGCCCATGAAGAGTAGTTTTTCTCATCAAGAAGGATGCTGGTAATCCGACCCGTAGAGGATCCATAGGTTTCCTTGGAATCCATGGAGCAAAGAGAGGATACGAGAACGGAGAGGCACGAAGATGGCGGAAGACCCGATTAGGGACAGCAGGCGAAACCAGCGGAAGAAATCTGCGGAAGGCCCGAGCGGAAAGTAGGAAGAAAGCGCCTGAAGAGAGCGGCGGCGTTTAGGGTTAAGCGTAGCCGAGCGGAAGACCCGAGCGGGAGAAGGCCCGATCGGGAGGCACGAAGGCGGCGGAAGAAAGCTCCGATCCGGGGAAGAATCGCCCGGGGAGGACGATCGATCGTTGGGAAGAACACGCCGAAATCGGCGAACACACCGATCGGGGGAAGCTTTGCACGGGGAGTCGACCGATCGGGGACGGCAGGCGAGACGATCGATCGCAGGAATCGGCGGAAACCCTATCGTCCTCTGATACCAAGTAGGAAAATGAAAAGCCTTAGCCTCCAATTAGGAGAGCTAGTCAATATATATAATCTCAAATCTAAATATTTACAAATATGTCCATACACAACATTTACGCAATAATAACTCCAATATTAACTCCAATAAATAGCTTATGAAAATCAGACAAATAGTGATGAATAGACTTGGACGCTTTAGAGAAGAATTATACTTAGAAATTGGGAAATTTACGTCCATACAAAAAACTTGTGGGATGTAAAAGGTTTAAACAATGATGTAGTGATGAGTTTCTAGAGAGAGAAAAGGCAAGACTAGTAGCTAATAAAAATGCTCAAACTTATGGAGTTAATTTTCACAAGATATTTCCTCCTATTGCCAAGATGAACACGGTCAGAGTTCCATTATCATTGGTAACCAATTATATCTACGATTTGCAATTATTTAATGTTAATAATGCCTTTCTATGTGGAGATCTTAAATATATATGTGAAAACCTCCTTGATTTGGGAACAAATTAACTAATAGTCATTGTAAGCTTAAGCAAGATTTGTATGTGTTGAGATAGTCCACAGTACCTTGGTTTGGAGGATTTACATTAGTAATGATACTTATGGAGTCTAGAAAAAGCCAGAAAATGACTCTTTATTTGTTTTTTTATTTAGGAAAGCATGACTTCATTAATTGGAAATCTCGGAATGGAGAACCTTTAGTAAAGATGGAGCTAGGGCAGAAGGGTGATAAAAAGAGGTACAAGTAATTTCATGTGCAACCCTGTTTGCACCTCGACGAACAAAACTAAGCATGTAGGTCGATACTAAGGAGAGCATCTGTAGATATCAAGAATGAAAGATCGCTCAGCCGAGAGAGGGGCCATGCCTGAAGCAATGCATCAATCACCGTGGCACAGTCTCCCCAAAAAATGATAGTCCCACCCATACTCCAATGCCACCTCAACGACTGTCCGAGCCGCAAATGCCTCTGCAACCCCCAAACAGTTCAAGAAATTTGCTACCATCGATCTACAAGCCAAGCATACTCCCATCTAGTTTCGAGCAATGATCTCCGTGCTCATTCGACATGGGTCTCTTTGCACCGCTCCATCAAAATTTATCTTTACCACGCCCCATGTAGAAAGTTCCCAGGAAGCAACCGATATAGGGTAGGTTGCCCGATAATGGTGTAAGAACGGATCGCCGAGGAGAAAGCCAAGACAGAGGATTGCACAAAAGAAGCAGTGATGTCGGAGGGCTGCAAAATACCGTCCCATAACATGTGGTTCCGACGCCAACAGATCGCCCTACATGCCGTAGAGAAGACACCGAACTGATCCTGCGAGAGTTCCCCATGTAGATCACGAACCTAGGCTTCTGGAGATTCCCCCTCCCCCCTCCCCCCTCTGGAGGAGGCATTAAGTGGGAGTCCAAGAAGATGCCAAATATGTGAGACCGCAACACAGTCTTGCACCTTGTGGAAAACATTCTCACCAAGATCCCTGCACAGAGGGCACCTAAAAGAGCCCAACAAGTGACGCCGCCTCTCACACGGTCGTCGAGAGAATATCCCGAGCCATCCGCCACAAAAATAGACGAATCTTCGGGGGAGCCGCTAGCGTCCACACAAAATTCCACGACAATGGGGGCAAAAAGGATGAAACCACTGTTACGGTCGTCAGTCGTGCTCTGCCGGTGATCTCCCTCGGATGCAGCCACCAATGCCCTCAGCCGTCGCTTGGAGTCTCAAGAGCAACTCGTCGCCTCAATGCATGTCTCTCTCCTTGCCCTCCACTCCAAGATTGACTCCCTCCAGGCATCGGCATCCGCCTCCACCGCTTCTTGCTCCGTCTCGCCCACGGACAGGGGATCTCTCCTTGGCGCGGGGCTGCCGCGGCCCGGCCTTGAGACCGTTCATCCACACCTTCTGAGCCGTTCTGTCCTTTCCCTGGACATTCTCTCTTTCGCCGGCGTCGACCCAATGAGATGGATCGCCAAGGCGGAGTAATACTTCGACCTTAACCTTCTCCCGAGCAGGATAAGGTGTCCAATTCTCTAGTTGGCCTGGACGGCTCCGCACTTTATTAGGCTCAGTGGCTTGGACAATCCAACCTGTTTCTCTCCTGACCCGAGCTCAAGCAGGAGATGATCAGGCGGTACAACACCCACTATTCTGGCTCTACTATCGAACGGCTTTGTGGCGTCCGCCAGACTGCCAGCCTGGACGACTGTATTGATGAGTTCGTCGTCCCGATCACCCACGTCCGCGGGTTGCCGTCCAACCATTACCCAGGCTTCTTCATGCAGGGTCTGCTTTCACACATCCGCTTCTGTCTTCGCACGCATCACCCCCGGATGGTCTCCGCCGTCCAGGGCATGACGTGTCTATTGTCTAGCGGAGGCCAACCTCTCCCCCTGACCACCTATCCCTGCGGCCCCACAACGTCCGCACCTTGGGGGGAATCGGCCCGTCCGCCCGCCGCCCCTAGCGCAATTCCAACAGTGAATATGATGACCTCCGCAGCAAGGGCCTGTGTTTCCGCTATGGTCAACCCTATTCTCCCACGCATGTGTGCTCCGTCAAGGAGTTCCACGCCATCATCGTCGACTTATACCTGGAGGTTACCTTAGCAGACTTCGAGGCCCTCAAACTCTCCGGGGAAGACAGACAGTTGGACACCTTCCCGACTACATACCACCGCTTGGAGTTGCCTTCTTTCTCGGTGGGCGGGATTTCGGGACCCCAAACCATGAAACTTTCGGGCAAGCTGTGTGATCGTCTCATCATCGTCACGATGGACAGTGGTGCGAGCCACAACTTCCTTTTCGCATAGCTGGCACATCAACTTCGACTTTCGTTGGTGCCCTCCTCTGATTTTACAGTCTGCTTGGGCGATGGGCGTCGCCGACCGACCTAGGTATGTTGCACCTCCGTCTCTCTTTCGGTGGGGTCATGTTCTGTAACCGCGGACTTCTACGCTTTTGGCCTTGGCGGATATAGATGCTATACTTGGAGTGGCATGACTCCACATGTTGGGTGACATGCGGTTCCATTGGCCGATCATAACTATGCAGTTTCTCCATCAGGACTAGTCGTGTCACCTCGTGTGCGACTCCACCCTCCTCCGTTCTCCGGTCTCCTTCCGCACGAACCAACGGACGACTGACGTAGTTTTTCCGCTTAGCTTTAGCCCATCGTCGGTCTGACAGTGGAGCCTCTCTCGCACCCGCCAGACCTTCCGGAGCTCCTCACTGAGTTTGCCGACATCTTTAAGGCCTCGACCTACCTCCTTCCAGCTTGACCGACCGATCACGCCATTCCCCTCCACCTCGACACTGCGGCATTGTCAGTATGACCTTATCACTATGGCCATGTACAAAAGGACGAGATCGAGCGTCTGGTTCGTGAGATGCTGATTGGGGGATTCATCCGTCCCAACGCGAGCCCCCTCTCCTGCCCGATTCTACTGGTCGGGAAGAAGGACGACATTTGACAGTTTTGTGTGGACTGTTGGGAGCTCAACAAGGCCACAGTACTAGACAAGTACCCAATCCTGATGATTCAAGAGCTCCTAGATGAGCTTCACGGGGTCGTATTCTTCACCAAGCTGGATCTCTGAGCGTGATATCACCAAATCCGAGTGCGGCCGGAGGACGTCGCCAAGACTGCCTTCCGCACTCACGATGACCAGTACGTGTTCCTTGTCATGCCCTTCGGGCTAATCAATGCCCTGCCACCTTCCAGGCCACAATGAACGACATCTTCAGGGCGGTACTTGACAGACAGGTCCTTGTATTTTTGATGAAATTTTGGTCTATAGTTCTTTCTGGTTGGATCACCTCCGGCATGTCCGCCTCACTTTGAACACCATCCGGTGCCATCATCTCAAGCTCCACCCGAAGAAGTGTTCCTCTGGAGCGGTAGAGGTGAGCTACCTTGGCCACACCATTTCGATTCGGGGGGTCGCTGTGGACGAGGAGAAGATCGCGACGGTCCTTCATTGGCCCACTCCTACTTCCCTGTAGGACGTCTGAGGTTTCCTCGGTTTTTCTGGTTACTACCTCTGATTCATCCAGTGGTACGGGGCGTTGGCTCGACCTCTCACACAGCTCCTGAAGAAGTTCCTTGAGGGTCCCTTTCAGTAGTCGGTCGCGGCAGCCGCCGCCTTCGCTTCCCTTCATCTGGCCTTGGTGCATGAACAGGTGTTGTCCATGCCAGATTTCTCCCGACCCTTTCTCGTGGAGTGCAACACGTCGGGCTCGGGGTGGGAGCCGTCCTCATGCGGGGCCGGTTAACCGGTAGCCTACTTCAGTCGCGCCTTATCCAGTACCATCTGCAGCCGCTCCACATATACGAATGAGCTCATGGGTCTCGTTCTCGCTGTTCAACATTTGCACCCCTACCTTCTGGGTCACCCGCTCGTGGTTTGCACCGAGCATTACAACCTCTGCTACCTCCTGCAACAAAAGATCGCCACACCCGCCCAACAAGTGTGGGTCGCCAAACTCCTGAGCTATGATATTACAATCGAGTTCCGCCCGGGAAGGGCGAATCGGGCAGCCAATGCCCTCTCTCGTCAAAGCTAGACTCCGAAGCTCGTAACTATCTCTTGTCCGGTGGGGGAAGAAATCGCGACCATCCAGCTCGAAATAGAAATCGATCCCTTGTTGAATGGGTTCCGGACATGCTCATCGCTGATGCCACCTCTCATCCACCATACTCACTTATAGGGGGGCGCACGTTCTTCAAGGTTTGCCTCGCCCTAGCCTCGTCGTCCCTGAGTATTCCATGCCTCCTCGCCGAGTTCCACGCCTCCTCGCCGAGTTCCACGCCTCACCCTCTGGAGGGCACGCAGGGTCCTTCCGTACGTATTGCCGCCTAACGGCCTCTCTCTACTGTGCCCACATGTTCTGACTTGTCAAAGCCATCGTGGTTACCTGCCTCGTCTGCCAGAAGGCCAAGTACAAAGTGGAATTTTCGTGCGGACTCCTTCAGCCCCTACCAGTTCCTGGCGGCATTTGGTAGGATGTGGTCATGGACTTCATCACCCGGCTTCCACGCTCGCAGGGGTACGACTGCATATTGGTCGTGGTGGACAGACTTTCCAAATATGGACACTTCATTCCCCTTCGCCATCCCTACACCGCCGCGACCGTCGCTGAGAGCTTCATCAGAGGTGTCGTGTGCCTCCATGGATTTCGGCGGTCGATCGTGAGCAACCATAACCCGCTTTTCTTGAGCTCCTTCTGTACTACACTTTTTCGGTTGCAGGGTACTTGCCTCCGCATTAGTACTGCTTTCCACCCGTAGACGGATGGCCAATCCGAGATCCTCAACCGATGTTTGGAGACGTACCTCCGCTGCTTTGTGAGGGAGCAGCCTCGTGGTTGGGCCAGTGGCTTAGTTAGGCGGAGTACTCCTACAACACTGGCTACCACCACGCGGCCGACACCACCCCATTTGAGGTCATCTATGGCCGTCTGCCACCCTCCATTGTCCTCTATCTACCGGGGGAATGCTATAAAGGGTGTTGTATGTTTTTATTTAGATTATCTTGAATGAATCAAGAAATTAGGGCTGCTCCCTAAGAGTTTCTTCTCCCCTCTTCCTCATTCTTTTCTCCTACTACTGCTGCATCCCTCCCCTCGACGTTCTTTCTATCCCGGTACTTAACAACCACCCTCACATGAATTAATGTGATGCGCCAAGTGGTAAGCACTCCGAATAGTGAAGCATCCGCCGCATGAGAAATGCCGAACCCAAGAATTGTCACTGGTTTGCCTTCAAATATAGGTGTAGATTGATAAGATCCCTCCTCTACTGAATACCCAATGTCGAGTAACCTTTGCTTGCTGTTGATTTTCCTGATAACTAGCTCTACCGAATAGTCTACATAGTAGCCTGGTCCAATAATATGTTAGATGGCTCTTATGAATACCTATGCAGATATTTATTTATTATATTAATCCCTCACACGTCTTTTTTTTTGAATTTCACACGTCTTAAATATCTCTTATATTTCTGGAATTTATATAAGAAACTCTTTAGGTTGTAATAGAGGAGGAATGAAATCAAAAGTTTTCTAATCCTAATGTCCAATTTCTTTAGCTTCTTTATAAGAACTATTCATTCACTCACATAAATGAGGCATGCGAGCTATCATTCTTGCTGAAAAGTGATCTTATCTATGGTCTAATCTGCCACCTAATTTTCACTCATAATGGATTGTTCTTGAGCCAACGCCCCTAAGAACTTACCCACCTCTCCATTTTTGGCCAACGACCAAATAATCTTTTCTACTACCTTTTAACTAGGATCCTCTAGAAGTTTCTTCAGACTGTACTCATTTTCCCTCTTCTCATACTAACATCCTCTACATCCATCTCCTTTACCATCCGTAGTACGGGAGAACCATTGGTCTATCTCGAAAACAACATAATTTTTTTATATATTAATCAGGACATGAAAAAAAAGGATAGATCTTATGTTTACTCTAGAGATAAATATATATAAGGAGAAAAAGAAATCAGAGCACACAAATAAAGAAATAAACAAGCAAGCTCAGATGACACAAGAATTATAGTGGTTCCCCAATAAACCTGGGTACATCCACTCTTCTACCACGCTGGTAGGAATCCACTACAGGTTTTTCATTAGGTGCCCTGCCACCAAAATATCTATTTTCTAAGGGAGATATAGCAACCCTTTGAGCTTTTGATCAGGTGCCCAAAAACCAACACAGGTTTTTGATCAGGTGCCCTGCCACCTAAGAGTTTACTTTTGAATGGAGTAATAACCCTGTACACAGGAAAGAGAAAAGAAATGATGTTGTCTTCTCTGTCAATGATCTGAGAGAAGACTAGTGGATGTTGATGATGTGAAAGCTCCCCCTGAGATTTTGTAGATGATCAGGAAATGGAAGTTTTGCTTCAGGATGTAGGCCTTCAGATTGATGTTTATCTCCAGCAAGCCTTTTAGATTGATTTTGTATTTTTGTCTCTTGAAAGCTTGGAGCAGATGAAGAAGATGAAGAGTTGTTCAAAAAATGCTTTCTGCCGAGAGTTCTTCTTCTTTGAGAAAAAGCCTTCTAAATTTTTCTCTCTGTCATGTCATCAGTGAGATATAATTATCTGTATATTTATTGCCTGGAGAATTCAAACATTTGAATTCTTTCTGTCTATGGATTGGCTGAATCAATTTCCAAGAATGGAATCTGCATTGAGAAATCAATTGACATTTAATCTCTGTAATAAGCCATATTTAATGTTGCCATTCAAAACGGCTATATTCGATAAGAATATATAGCATTACATCTGAGAGCTATAAACGCCTGTAGTTAAGCCTTAATAAATTCTGCCAGCTGTAAATAAATCTGTCTGAAAAACTGCACAGGAAATTGCCAAACTGAATTTTAAAGTTTCTTCAAACTGAGCTCAGAGATCGTTGATCTCAGCTCGGAGATCGTTGATCTCAGCTCGGAGATCGTTGATCTCAGTTCAGAGATCGTTGAGCTGAGCTCGAAGATTTTGAACTGCATAATTGTTGAACTGAGTTTTACAGCTTTCTTTGAGCTGAGCTCAGAGATCGTTGATCTCAGCTCAGAGATCGTTGAACTGAGTTCGGAGATTTTCTTCCAGCAATTTTCTGAACTTCAAATCTGAACTCCTCTGGAATTTTTCTGAATGAGCAAACCTGGAAATAATCCTATGACCCATGACTATACATTTTGGGTCAATCTAATCATCCTAATAGTGATCCTTGCCCAAATCAGAACTAGGGTTCCAACAGGACACTTCCTCAACGCTTCGACCGCCACACTAGGCCCCTCCTTCAACGATGTACACCATCTCCCTCGCTACCCCATGCAGATTCCTTATCTTTTTCCCTTCTCATCCTTATCTCACCTTCACATTTTTCAATTCTGACATTCAACTTTTAAGATGCCAACTACGCCTTTTTAGAATGACTGTCCATTTTTTTCGAATATGCTAATTTCTACCATTCTACTGCACTCACTCTCACCTTTCCAAATTGTATGCTAGCCTCGTGCTTTCCTCCCAATGTCATCTATGACATCATCCACGACCTTACCATGTCGCCAGTTCCTTTCTCATCCATAGAACCAATCATCCACACAGACTGAAGTCACAAATATCATGCCTTCTCTTGCAAACAAGGTGTCTCTGCCCTGCTTGCCAACCACCTTTCCAATGTCCCATTTCATCCTACCCCATGATAAGTTGATAACCTTTCAACTCACCCATATGATTTCCTACAACAACTTACTCACATGCCCACTCTCACTAAGCGATCACCTTTAATTGCACCGATGTCATCCCTAGGTACATTCACTTCACCCTAGTCGCATCCGCCGACAAATTCGTTGTCAATAACAAACATTCTACCAATGTTTCCTACATTCGCTTATAACTTGCCATGACATCCAGCTCCAGCCTTTAGGACTATTTTGATTTGATAGGTTGGGGTCACTTCTTTTCCTATGTCAATTAGCCCTTGATGTATAGTGCAGTTGATGCAATGTGGAGACTTAACATATATGGCATGCTCGGATCGATGATCCGACTCAGCAGATGCGTTCTGATTTGCGTTGCGAATCAATTTCATATATAGCTTTGTATTTTTCGGTTATTATTTCATGTAGTTTTGTCCCCGAGATCAATGACCAATCATAGTCGTTGATTCTGGGGCGCCCTAATTTTCATTTGTTATAAATAGGTTGTTAGTGCTGCTGTCATTTCTTATTGCTGAATGTGTGGAGAGTCTTCTTCCTTCATTCTGGTGATCTCCTCCGCGGTGCCGACTCCATGAAGTCCCTTAGTGACGACTCCTTGGGTAAGTTTTGTATCATTTTGATTTTCCAGCCCCTACCCCCTCTCCTCCTTGCTGTCCAGCCACCGCCCCTTCAGAAAACCGCCTCTTCCTTAGTCCTTGATGTCCAGCCGACGCCCCTTCAAAAAACCCTTCCTCTTTACTGTCCAGCAACCCTCAAACCATCGGCCATCCAGCCTTACCCAAGCCGCCGCCCATCAACCTCCTCTTAATCCATCCGCCCAGACCGCCCAGTTTTTCCCTAAACCAACAACCAACCACCTCCAGATCTCCCTCCTACACCCTCCCCTCAGGCCGTTGCCTGTACCCACCCGCGGAGCCACCTCCCCACCTCTCTCCCCACTGGAATTCTGCCGGATCTGAGCAAACCCAGCCCAGAGCCAGCCCCTCCCCACCCCCTACTTGCTGCCCCAAAACCCCAACCCGTGGATCCACCTCCCAACAGCCGGCCTTTAACAAATCAGCCCAGATCTGGGTATTTCAGTCCGGATACAGTGCTCCCCCGCCCCGATCCAGCCCTCCTAATCCCCAACTAACCCTCTTCTTACCCGATCCGGTCCACCAACCACTGGAATCCCACTTTGAGCCCTCCAACGTTCAGAGCTTTTTATTTGCAACAACCCTTAATTTTATGTTGTGTTTTGTATTGATATTTGGTTGTCAACAGTGTTATGACTTGGATATTTGATGCTTGTTTGAGATTATAGTTATCATGTTATTTGCTCCTTGAAAAAATCTCTAACTGCGGGAATGACCGATTCGCCGCGTGCTCTTGCTTTGACCCTCCACGTGGAGAAAAGCCTAAGCTTGGTTTGCCCTAATAAATTATTTTGCCTTGCTATTAATTATTTGCGTGGGATGTTATTATTTATTATCTAATTGTGATTTAACTGTCCGATTTGCTTAGTATGTAAGGGTTAGGTCACCGATTTTCCGCCGCCTATAGATTCTTCCTGCTTAAGTTGTTAATTTGATTTGATGAGTTACATAAAGGTAGCTTTTACCGAATAACCTATTGAGTAGCTCTGTTGATTAACATGCTGACTAGCCTGCCAAACAGCTCTTACAAATACCTATGATTAATATTACCATATGTTTTTGTTTATTATATTATTAAATATATATTAATTATCTTTTTTTCTTGAAGTCTATGTAAGAGATTCTATAGGTTGTAATAAGCAAGAATGAATAAATTCAAAAGCTTTCCAACACTAGCCTCACCTTTCATCAATCTTTTATGGGAAAAAAAGCTTACATGCAAACTAACTAGCACACCAATAGATGCAATTTATAAACTTATTGATGTAGATGAGGATACTACTGTAGATAGAGAGATGTATCAAAAGATAGTAGAGAAACCCATTTATCAGTCTTATACAAGACCTGATATTGCTTATAAGGTTAAAGTGATTATTTAGTTTATGCATACTCCAATTGAAGCATATTTACAAGATCTTAATTATGTGTACTGTAGGGAATTGGATTTTATTATTTAAAAGAAACTTGAGGCTAGTGGTCTATGTTTACGCAAATGATGATTATACAGGATTTATAACTAACATAAGATTAATCTTTAGGCAGTGTACCTTCCTTGGTGGTACCTTGTCACATGGAGAATTAAACAACAAATGTTGTGGCAGGGTGAATTTCTGGGTATGAGCTTCACACCATGGCTTAAGAAATATATGAACTATTATGGTTAAAAGCAATTTTTGAAGATTTAGGCTCCGTTTGGCACGGTGGTGGCGGTTATGAACATTGGGGAGAAATTGTCATTCGTTAACGCCCTCCTAAGAAACTTCATCCACTTTATGTTCAAACAGATGATGTTTGTTAGGTGATTCTTAACAAATGACGGTTTAACCCATGCGTTTAGGACCGCCACTACCGTGCCAAACGGAGCCTAAATGATATAATGGGACAAACCAACGAGATTATATTGTCTATAAACATGCATTCAACATACACACAACCCTATTGAACATGATGGAACAAAACACAGAGATTGACAGAAACTTCATTAAAGAGAAGTTGAATAGTTGATCAATATGCGTCCCTTGCATGTGTACCGGCGGTGATCTAGTTGACAACTTTATCCTTGGAAAAAGTGGCGTAAGATTTCAAGCATTTATATGTAAGTTGGCAACAGAGAGTGCTTATTCCACACCATGAGGGGAGTTTGGAAAATCATAAGCATTTTTGTTGTTTCTGCATTTTCACGATTCCACAAAATATTTATAAGCTTCACTTTAAAACGACATGCATAAGAGATCATTCGGCTGCAAGATATGAAACAACCACCAAAGGGAAGAAGGGCAAGTTCCAAGTTTGTGGAATTTCAGGGAAATCAATCAAGTAGCTGGCGACCAAACCATTATGTTAGTGTTTCCAATAGGTAGGAAAAAATGTCTACAATTTTGATGGACAAGAGAGGGTGCAGGTGGGGGATGTGTGGGGAATGGGGGGGTGTAACACCCTCATCCGCCACATAGAATATAACAGAAGATCCGACCGATGCCCCACACCATATTACACGGATAGTCAGTGGAGTTACGTATTGAGAACATAATTCAAACACGCATCCTAACTCAGAGTGCATTCTAGCGGAAGTTAATTTAACAGATTACTTAGAACCCAACCATATGAATGTCCAAAACCAAATTGGAATGATAAGACAAATACACAAATGTTATGGCCTTAAGGCCTTACAAAGGTTTCCTCAAAATTAAGTGTTTTACATACTTCAGCACGCAGGCCGGCCACACATGTGCAGTAAAAGTAAACACACTTCGTTTTGGCCTTCAAGGGCCCGTTTTAACAACCATGGGATTCAGCCCGCTATTTCCCGCTCGGCCCCGCTGCACCTGCACGAAGACATTCCACCCCAAAGATGACAAATAAGGCAACGATAAGCATTAGCTGACCAAATTATAACCACACCACCCCTGCGGTGCTCCTTCCCTGCAAGCATTTTGCATAGATATATATAAAGGTACTCAGAACGTGCAGTTTAAGCACCATTCACCACAGACGTTGACACGACCGACCAGACGCCCCGTGCACTCAGGGCATATTTACGGTGTGCAATGATTCAAGCCCCACCTCCGTCCTCAAAACGACAACTTTGAACATTTCTAGTCTTTCTAGCCCGAAGCCTAAGACTCAATTCCTTCTATGCTACGACAAAGTTAAGACACTCACTGCTTTGGATCCATGCCACTGACTCACTCCAAGTCGATCGCCATAGGGTGGGTGCAGGTCAGCCACAACCCGTTGCTCAAACCGTCAGGCTCGCAAGCCACGACGCGGGTCAGCCTCCCCTTGCCCAATCACACAAAGCATAACCACGTTATGTCCAAGGCTGACTCTCACGACCACCATAGTGGAGCAATTTAAGCTCATGGCTCAACCTTCAGGCCCACAGGTCTCCACGAGACAGGCCTCAGAAACAGTACTCACTGGGAGCTACCACCGGCGGTAGCGCTACCGCCGCGCGGTAGGGGATAGACTATCGATATTTCCCTTACAGATGAGTGTTTTCCTGGAATCCTTCTCCAGTGCTCTCTCTGCAGCAACCTGCACACCCTGCGACTCCGAAATTTACATATTACCACGGAGTCTTCTCCGACACACAAACAACCATCACCAATCCAGACCAACCTGTTCGGATGGGCTTCACATTGCATGCCTATTCCGTACTTTGATTCCGAATTCTAAATGCAAAGACAGCGAGGATACAACCGATCTACCCGTCGGGAGAACTAGTACCACGTGTTCGTAATGCGTCTACCCTCATATGACAAAACAAAGGACTTCACATGTCCAAAGAAGAGGATTGTTACCCTTGATGTTTGTTTCAGCGCCATAGGAGAGAACCTAGCCGGATGAAAATGATCGCCACAGACTTGCCTCCGTAGATCCGAACTCGGCTCGCGAATCGGAGCTCCGAAACTCCAACGACGGCAAGATCTCCTTCGTTCGCGTCTCCTCCACCCTTCTCTCCCTCAGCCGGTCAGGAGAAGAAATCCCAAGAGAAAGTGAGAAGAAAACTTAACTTCCAGAGTTTTAAACCGAGCTACCGCCGCGCGGTAGATAGCTACCGCCGCGCGGTAGATAGCTACCGCCGCGCGGTAGATAGCTACCGCCGCGCGGTAGATAGCTACCGCCGCGCGGTAGATAGCTACCGCCGCGCGGTAGATAGCTACCGCCGCGCGGTAGATAGCTACCGCCGCGCGGTAGATAGCTACCGCCGCGCGGTAGATAGCTACCGCCGCGCGGTAGATAGCTACCGCCGCGCGGTAGATAGCTACCGCCGCGCGGTATCTCAAACGACGGCTTGTTCCGCAAGCCACCGCCCAAAACCTCCAATCACGGGCCGACACGCGCCCACGCTGTAACTGTCCTGCTACCGCCGCGCGGTAACGACCTATCGCCGCGCGGTAGACGATGCGTTGAGTCAACGCGCCATTTCGACGAATTGACGCTACCGCCACGCGATACCCACTACCGCCACGCGGTAACTCACCGAGCACCATGCCAAATAAAATGGCCACGCTAACGCCAACGGTATTACTACCGCTGCGCGGTAGCTCACAGAATCCTACTCTGGCTCCGGGAAACTTGGGGCGTTACGGGGGGTTATGAGCAACATGGAAGAGAGATGGAGGAGATGATTGGAAAGGGGATTAATAAGAATTAAGGTACGGGGATATTCGTACACTAACTTAAGAGAGGCGTGATTTAGTATAAATGCATTTGCTTTCAAGTAAATTCGGGGCCCTTGTTCATTCAATATAAAATAAAATAAAAATGAATAAATGATAAGGAAAACTCCTCCCCAAGCAATGCTTTGTATCCTTGATACGTCTTAATGAGTATGGTGCTAAATATTTCTATTTGAAAAAAAATGATGTTTCTTGTTTTTAGGCAAGTTGGACACTTGCTTTGTTGGTCAAATTTTAGTGGGTTGCCAACTTTTTACCAAACCTGGTAGGTCAACATCATTTTGAGCACTTAAAAGTTTGTTGATGATTCATGAAAGAAAAAAAGTTTTGGTTTCAAGTAATGCGGGTGATTAGCCATTTGGGTTAAAAATTTGTTTCAAAAATTTGTTTTAATTTTCATTTCTTGACTATGTTTTATTCTTTTTTTCGAAATTTATTTTATTTTTCTTAAAATCTTATTTAAATTATTGTTTTGAAACCATGTCTTATTTTTCGTTTCAAAATTATGTCTTATTTTTCGTGTCAAAATTGTCTTATTTTTTGTGTCAAAATTGTCTTATATTTCGTTCCGAAACGTTGTCTTATTTTTCGTTCAAAACCATGTCTTATTTTTTGTTTCATAACCATGTCTTCGTTTCAAAACTATATTCTATTTTCGTTTCAAAATTATTTTTTATTTTTCATTTCAATTTTCATGGACTTTTCTATTATGGTCCATTCATTTGGATGGAATTGAGGTTCTGGAATAAGAATTGAAGGTCCCCTTTTCATTGAAATTGGACTTCCAATTCTTATTCTTAAGCCCCAATTCCATCTAACCAAACAGGCCATTGGGCAAATTTTTCATAGGAGTATTTTCATTTCTTGAGCTTGATTCCATGTCTTACCCTTTCCTATATGGGTTTCCTTTCCTGTCAAATCAGGATTATTAATAGTGTATTTAGGTTTTAAGTGAAAATAGATCAGTATGATTTTAATATCAATTCATTCTGAACTATGAGCTATTTTACTGGAATTCTTGCTCCTTAATGCGTTGGTCAATCGTATTATTAGAATTTTTGCCCTTGCTCAATTTTTGTTACAATAGCTGTTTTTGAGGTATTACTTTTTTCTTCTTCTAGGTTGGAACAGTGGCCCAATTTGGTTCTATTTTTCTTCTTTTTGCTCTAGGATTAGAGTTCTCGATTGCCAAGGTAATAATTCTCTTTTTAATATGATGATAATCCATTTATAAATATTTTAATTAGAACAATGACAACCCATTCCAGCCTTATGCTCTATTTGGAATTAAATCAAAATATAATTGCAGATACGGGTGGTTCGTGCGGTTGCTATTCTTGGTGGCCTACTTCAAATTCTTCTCTTTATGTGCCTATGCGGAATCACTGCTTCGGTTGGTCCTAATGCACTAATATTTTTGAAATCATACTCTCTTTTCATACTGTTTACCTAATGGAAAATAATTATGTATTACTCTTGTTTGGTTAATATCTTTTATGTAAAATTCAAAATATAATATTCGTGGTTAGTTCCAGTTGGAAAAAGTATATTGAGTAGGTAAGCTCTTAGTTTTGTCATGTTTAATTTTTGTTCTCAACTAATTTGCTCGATGTCATTATTGCAGGGCTGGCTATCTTGGTCAAGCCTCATATTAACTATATGAATTTCCTAATTTTTTGAACATAAACTTTATTGATAGTTGAATTGCTTATTGCTTTGTATGGATAATAACTATTAAGTTATGTTACAACCGACTTATACTGAGATTGTATGGGTTATTACTTATTATTAAGCTGTAGTTTTATTATCCAAATGTAAAACTTGTTTTGTTATGAAAAAATGAAAAAGTTTAATGTAAGCTTGATAATTTCAATAAACTCCGCTTCTACATAACTTGTTTAAGGTTCATTTCTGAAAGTGTCTTTCCTTCTAATCATTCTATTGTTTTATTTCTTATTTATATGTATTGCTTCCGATAAGAATGCATTAGTATTTTCTTTTTTTTTAGTAATTTATTTCCTGTTCATAGTGTACTCATCCGCTTGATTCTAATTCTCTGTTCTAACAATTATAACTTTGATCTGTCTACATACTTTTCCATGTGCAGCTGTGTGGGGGTAAAACTAAAGAAGGCATTTTTGTTGGTGCTTTCTTGTCAATGTCTTCAACAGCTGTGGTATGTATCTATCTACCTTGCGTAAAGAGTATTTGGAAGTAATGGTTTACCATTAAGTTGTAAATACTACTATATTAGATAAAATCGTGTTGGATTTTGTTATGAACTAGCAGAAATAATGTTGTTCACTCATTTTAGGAATTAGTACTCTGACTTTCTGTTGAATTCAGAAGCATGTACCTTTTGTAGCACTACAAAAAAATCTTTATGCATACTATTCCTTCTAAAACTGCATCCTTCTTGTCAATCTTAATGTAACCAAGATAAAAATAGGCTATTGGCTATCCTCTTATACTCTTTCCCATGTATGCATACTCTTTATACAACGTGAAAGCTTCATTTCTTTCTTTAGCAATGAAAATAGCTAAAAAGCTCTTGACATTTCTTCGTAGGTTTTGAAATTTTTGATGGAAAAGAATAGCATCAGTGCCCTCCATGGTCAAGTGATTATAGGAATTCTCATTCTACAGGTAGTCAATTAGATAAACTGAAATTCTCTGAGTATAGAAAATAACTGATTCTGGAAATTTGATTTGCACCATATATTGTCCTCAGGATTGTGCTGTTGGCTTGCTGTTTGCTCTACTTCCAGTTCTAAGTGGCTCTTCTGGCATTCTTCAAGGAGCAATTTCAATGACTAGATCGTGAGTGAATAAGCTAATTTGATGTTCCACATTTGATACTTGAGCATTATTTGGGAAGAGAAGAACTCAGATTTACCACTTAGATCGTCTTCTTTTTATGTATTAATTATTAGTTGTTTATACCTAAGAGTTTGTATAACTAGAGAGTTGTAAGAGTTATAATCATCTTATGTTCTATGCTTTGGAATCAAACTTAGCCTGGGTGAGGGAACCTGCCTCTTGTATATCTTGTAGGGAGCATATATCTTGAGCTTCAATGCCAGTGTGCATTTTTTTTACATGCAATCTCTTTCGTGACCTAACTTGTTCCGCCTTGCCATTCTGATGTAGGGTAGGCTATCTATTATGCAACCTAGGTTGACTCTAGTGAGTGACACGTGAATGCTATGATGAGATGCACAAAACCCGTTAGGCAATTATTTCAAACAATGATTCACAACCACGCATAATTAAATTAGGCAACAATGATTCTTTTAGGGCAATTAAGCAAGGCTTTCCTCCAAGCGGAGGGCCAAATTAAGCGCGCTGCGAATAGTTCCTTCCTGCAATCAACACTTTCACGGGCAAAATTCCACAACAAAATATTTTATGCAAGCACAAACTATCTCAAACAATAATCAAAACTGAGAACTAGAAATCCATACAACAAACAACTCACAAACATAAGGGATGTCCGAGGCGGGAGAGATCCGGCGGTTTCGGGAATAGATCCGGGTTGGTGAATCGAAACGGTGGTTGTCCACGGTGGAAGATGGGTGCGGAGGGTTGGAAACGGGTAGATCCGGTAATATTATGACGGATCCGGGTTACGGAGGGGAAATATGTAAGCGGAGGGTAGATCGGTGAAGGGTAGCGCTAGATCAAAGTAGATCTAGGGTTTTCGGAGCGGTTGGAAGTGGATCCACGAAGGGGAGAAGAAGTGAGGGGGCGGGTGAACAGTAACGGCGGGACGAACAGTGCGGGTGAACAGTACCAGCGGATGGACAGTGCGCATGAACAGTTCCGGCGGTGAACAGTGCGGGTGAACAGTAATTCCTGGGTTTCTGGACAGCGGTAGGGTTGGGATTTGGGGGCTATAGGGGTTGCGGATGAGGGTTTCGGAGGGGGAAAAAGAAGGTTATGGATGGGTAGTACCTTGGGGATGAAGTTCCACCGCTAGGAGTCAACACCTAGGGCTCCACGGCGTCGGCACCGTGGCGTGATCGCGGAGGTCCGGGAATCTCTTCTCCAAAACCAGCAATGAGTCTCTCCAAGCCTCTAACACTCCTATTTATAATATTCTAACATTAGGGCAAGCCGGATTCGACGGCTATGATTGGCCGACGAGTCCTCGTGCCAAACATAAGCAAATGAAAGTAAAAATAACAAAGTTATATATCAAAAAGATTCGCGGCACGCATCCGGACGCATCCGCGGGGTCGGATCGTCCCTCCGCTCAAGTCTTCCGGCGAGAATATACGAAAGTGGGCCCCGCCTTGTTACGGGCCGATGGTCCCCCATCAACTCCCCCCGACTGAAAAGAATTCATCTCCGATGAATGGAGAGAATCATACTGTCGTCGAAGCCCAGGGGCGAGTCGGTCCAACTCTGTAGGTAGAATCCATGTGTCATCAGAGGCCGAGCGGCCTCGCCAACGAACCAAGTAGCGGCATGACAGTCCCGTGGTGGAAGGGACGTACTCATGGGTGATGATATCTGTAATACTCTCAGTAGACTGCGCTCGTGAAATGGATCCCGGTACGATCAGGGGTGCATGCGGTGTCACCATAGATGATGGACTCCCAAGGGTGCGGGTAGGAGGAGACAAGGTCAGAGGTGGAGGCGAGTGGGCCGAAGCTGTCGCTGGTGGCGGGGTGGAAGGGTGGTGATCATTCCGACTCGGGTCCGAATATTCACGAGGTTCATAATACGGAGTCAAGTCCTCAATATTGAATACCGGATGGATGCCCATACTTGCGGGGATATTAAGTTCGTAGGCATTTGTCCCGATCCGCCTAATGATCGAGTAGGGACCGATTCGCTTAGCGCTTAATTTTTTGGCAGGCCCTGATGGGAGCCTTTCCGCCCGGATTCGGACCATTACTTGCTCGCCTTCGTGGAAAACCTGTTCTCGCCTGCTTAAATCTGCATGGGTTTTATAGCTGTCATTACTTGAAATAATTTGCCGACGGACTGACTCATGTAACTCATGCAAGTGACGTGCAAAAGACTCGGCGGACTCGCTAGGACGGGCCTCTAATGGGTAAGGAAGGAGGTCAATGGGCTTCTTGGGCTCATACCCTAATACTACGTGAAATGGGCTCAACCCGGTTGACCTATTGACCGAACTATTGTAGGCGAACTCCGCGACAGGAAGGACAGAGTCCCAACTAGCCACATGTTCGCCAACGAGACACCTAAGCAAGTTCCCTAGACTACGGTTCACCACCTCAGTCTGTCCGTCCGTCTGGGGGTGATAGGCAGATGAAAACTTCAAGGTAGTACCCGTTTTGTACCAGAGGGTCTTCCAAAAGTAGATCACGAATCTAACATCTCTGTCGGAGACTATGGATTTTGGTAGGCCATGTAGTCTAAAGACATCCCGAATAAAAATGGAAGCAACACGTGATGCGTCGGCGGTCCTAGAGCAAGCGATGAAGTGCGCCATCTTGGAGAAACGGTCAACTACGACAAAAATGGAGTCGTGCTTTCGAACCGTGCGTGGCAGTCCGAGTACGAAGTCCATACTAATATCCTCCCAGGGTCTAAGTGGGACCGGCAAGGGCGTATATAGTCCCGTGTTTTGTTTAGTTCCCTTCGCCGTCTGACACATGCGGCAATGTCGAACAACTCTAGCCACGTCCCTCTTTAGACCTGGCCAATAAAATCTATCCTCTACGATAGCTATGGACTTATCCCTGCCAAAATGCCCGGCGGCTCCGCCCGCATGAAGCTCCCAAATCAGATAGTCCCGGTATGAAGTGCTTGGGATGCACATGTGGGAACCCCGGTAAAGGTAACCTTCCCAAATCTGGAAGCCATCGACAGGTTCGGGTGGGTCTCGGGATAAGGCTGCGTATATCTCGCCGAAGTCAGGACATCCAGGATAGTCAAGAATGATCTGCTCAAGTCCGTCCACATGGGCTCTCAGGGTCTGCAAGAGGGTGACCCGCCGACTCAACGCATCAGCGGGCTTGTTCTCAACACCGGCGCGATGTTTGAGAACATAGTGGAAATCCTGAAGGTACTCAACCCACTTCGCATGCTTATGTCCCAACTTCTTCTGTGAGTCTAAGTATCGGAGCGCCTGGTGGTCAGAGTAGAGAACGAACTCCCGAGGAAGGAGGTAGTGTCTCAAGTATCGCAAGGACTGAACGATCGCATAGAACTCTCTATCGTAATTGGAATACTTCTGCTTGGCCTCATTTAACTTTTCGCTGAAGTAGGAGACCGGGTGTCCCTCCTGGCTCAACACACCGCCGATCCCAATTCCAGAAGCATCACACGCAACCTCAAAAGCCTTACCAAAGTCAGGGAGTCGTAAGACGGGTGCTGTGGTCAATTTCTCCTTAATCTCTTCAAACGCTCGAGTGGCTACAGGGGTCCACTGAAATTCGCCTTTCTTCAAACAGCTAGTGAACGGGGCCATAATTGAGCTAAAGCCACGAACAAATCGCCTATAGAAGGTAGCTAGCCCATGAAAGCTGCGAGCCTCGTGAAGGGTCGTGGGCAGTGGCCACTCACGGATGGACTTAACCTTCTCAGGGTCGACTGACACTCCTGTGGATGACACGATAAACCCCAAGAACTGTACCGACTCGGCGTAGAACGAGCACTTCTTTAGATTTACAAAAAGCTTCTCCTGACGGAGGGTCTCAAAAAGTAGCCTCAAGTGCGCTAGGTGGTCACCATGGGTCTGACTGTAGATCAGAATATCATCAAAATATACAACGAGGAATTTGCCCATGTAAGGCCGTAAGATCTGTGTCATAAACCTCATGAACGTGCTCGGGGCGTTGGACAGCCCAAACGGCATGACCAACCACTCATACAGGCCATCCTTAGTCTTAAAGGCCGTCTTCCACTCATCGCCCTCCCGTACTCGGATCTGGTGGTACCCACTCCGCAGATCGATCTTGGAAAAGAGTCGGGCACCAGACATAGTATCTAATAGGTCATCCAGACGAGGGATAGGGAACCGATACTTCACCGTAATCTTATTGATGGCACGACTATCGATGCACATGCGCCAGCTACCATCCTTCTTAAGAGTAAGAAGGGCGGGAACGGCACAGGGACTCAGGCTCTCCCGAATGAACTGCTTCCGAAGAAGCTCGTCAACCTGCCGCTTGAGCTCGGTGTGCTCATCCGGATTCATACGATAGTGCGGTAGATTTGGGAGAGAAGCTCCCGGGACTAGGTCGATAGCGTGCTGGATATCTCGCAAAGGTGGGAGTTCATCAGGTAACTCCTCCGGCAAGATGTCAGTGAACTCGTCAAGTAGGGTCTGGATCTCAGGGAGAAGATGCGGGGTCACTATCGGACTTTCAGAAGCCATAGTAGCGGCAACAATGTAAAATATCCCGGCATCCCTGCTCTCCCGCAAGAACTCACTACACCGCAGGAGATGTAGCGGTCGCGACGATATGGTGCTCGGGGGGGGGGGGGGGGGGGCTCAATCGGGCCCTTAGATTTCTCCTTGGGTCGGGTTGGGGACAACGTGATCTTCTTGCCTTTATCGAAGAATGTGTAAGTATTCGACCGACCGTAGCTCGTGACATCACGGTCGTATAACCAAGGTCGACCCAATAACACGTGGGCAACGTCCATAGGAATGACGTCACACCACACGTTATCCTCAAATGTAGCAAGCCGAATAGGAATGAGGCACCGCTGCGTCACCTGGATGGCAGTCTTGTCTACCCAAATGACTCGATACGGGTGGGGGTGGGGCTCCGCCTTCACTTGCATACGCTCTAAACCTTTCTGGGCCACAATATTGACACAACTCCCACTATCAATGGCTAGTTTGCAGGGTCCGCCTGCACTAGGAAAATACGTGTAGAAGATAGTGGTACGGCGCCAATCCTCGTCCGTACGGGGGGTATGTAGGAGACGCCGAACTACTCCCATCTCTAGGGATCTCTCAGCCTCACTCTCCCATCCCTCCTCGATCGTAGCTTCGACCTCCTCGGTAACATCCTCAGACCCTTCTAGGCCTAGCTCTTCCTCTCCCTCGACTAGCAGATTTCGTGTGGGGCAATGTGCCGCCACATGTCCTCTGCCGGCGCACCTAAAGCACTGGATACCCCCGGGCCTCTGACCCTCCGTGGCGATGGCCTTGCCCTTCATGTCAGTGGTGATCCGTGGGGGTGGGGTGGTCGTGGTGGTCTGGAAAGGTGTGGGCTTCTTGAATGTTGAGGAATCAGTGCGCGAGGGGAACTGCCTCGTACTTGACGTACGGAGATACTGCTCGTACTCTAAGGCGCGCTGGAATATTTGATCAACCGTCTCGAGGCGATGGGGGATTAACTCTCTCCGGAGCTCTGAGCGAAGGCCAGCCTTAAATCGCGATGCAGTGGCAATGGGCTCTTCTGAAATATCACTCCTAACGACCAACTCATCGAATCGAGCCATGTACTCCGCTACCGAGAGCGTTCCCTGACGTAGGTTCTGCAGCTGATCCAGCAACTGATCACGGTATGAGGCGGGGAGATATTTATCTTTCAGTCTCTCCTTCATCTCATCCCATCGGGAGATGGGATAATAGCCTTCCCTCTCGACAGCTCTCTCCACACTAATCCAAAATACTTTGGCTTGCCCAACCAACTTCATCTTCGCGAAACGGACACAACGCTCATCTCTCATGTCGTACCAGTCAAAATAGTGATCCATGTCTAAGATCCAATCACTAAAGGCCTTCAGATCCAAGCGGCCGTCGAACGATGGGGCGTCGAGGCGAATCCGACGGGTGATGTCGAAGGCATGGCCACCTCTCCGGGGGTCGGGGTAGTCCCCTGGATAATCATCGTGGTCGTAGTCAAACCTTCGTCGATCTGGCGGGTAATACTCCTCCCGGTGCTGGTCGCGGCGACCAGGTAGAGGCACCCGGTCCCTAAGGTCCGGTTGCGGCTGACGGGGCACACGATAATCCTCACGTGGCGGCGCGTGCCTATCACGTGCTGGCTCAGGGTTTCGCCTTGCCGGTGGGGCTGGGGCCCCGTAGGGAATGTCACGGCGACGGCGGTCCACTGGTGGTTGGCCCACTCTTGGGTGTTGGTCGGGACGTGGTGAAACATCAAGGTCGTCCTCCAAAGGATCGTCACGATGCGTAGGCGTGTCCCTAGTGTTCTCTAAGTGGTCCAGTCGTATGTTTACCTCGGCAAGGTCCTGTCGCACGTCGTTAAACTGGGCGCCTAATGCGTCAAAACGATCTAAGATAAGGCGCTGGAACTCAGCAAACGCGGTGCCCGAATTTGAGCTTCCCGCACGGTCGTCGGTTACTTGTGGTTCAGCCATGCTAGTCCTAAATGTCCTACCACTACGGAGCATGCAAGTGGCCTAACCTTGACCTCTGATACCAATTGATGTAGGGTAGGCTATCTATTATGCAACCTAGGTTGACTCTAGTGAGTGGACACGTGAATGCTATGATGAGATGCACAAAACCCGTTAGGCAATTATTTCAAACAATGATTCACAACCACGCATAATTAAATTAGGCAATAATGATTCTTTTAGGGCAATTAAGCAAGGCTTTCCTCCAAGCGGAGGGCCAAATTAAGCGCGCTGCGAATAGTTCCTTCCTGCAATCAACACTTTCACGGGCAAAATTCCACAACAAAATATTTTATGCAAGCACAAACTATCTCAAACAATAATCAAAACTGAGAACTAGAAATCCATACAACAAACAACTCACAAACATAAGGGATGTCCGAGGCGGGAGAGATCCGGCGGTTTCGGGAATAGATCCGGGTTGGTGAATCGAAACGGTGGTTGTCCACGGTGGAAGATGGGTGCGGAGGGTTGGAAACGGGTAGATCCGGTAATATTATGACGGATCCGGGTTACGGAGGGGAAATATGTAAGCGGAGGGTAGATCGGTGAAGGGTAGCGCTAGATCAAAGTAGATCTAGGGTTTTCGGAGCGGTTGGAAGTGGATCCACGAAGGGGAGAAGAAGTGAGGGGGCGGGTGAACAGTAACGACGGGATGAACAGTGCGGGTGAACAGTACCAGCGGATGAACAGTGCGCATGAACAGTTCCGGTGGTGAACAGTAATTCCTGGGTTTCTGGGCAGCGGTAGGGTTGGGATTTGGGGGCTATAGGGGTTGCGGATGAGGGTTTCGGAGGGGGAAAAAGAAGGTTATGGATGGGTAGTACCTTGGGGATGAAGTTCCACCGCTAGGAGTCAACACCTAGGGCTCCACGGCGTCGGCACCGTGGCGTGATCGCGGAGGTCCGGGAATCTCTTCTCCAAAACCAGCAATGAGTCTCTCCAAGCCTCTAACACTCCTATTTATAATATTCTAACATTAGGGCAACCCGGATTCGACGGCTATGATTGGCCGACGAGTCCTCGTGCCAAACATAAGCAAATGAAAGTAAAAATAACAAAGTTATATATCAAAAAGATTCGCGGCACGCATCCGGACGCATCCGCGGGGTCGGATCGTCCCTCCGCTCAAGTCTTCCGGCGAGAATATACGAAAGTGGGCCCCGCCTTGTTACGGGCCGATGGTCCCCCATCACATTCCTTCCCACTATTTCTTCCAGCCTCCGGATTCCAACCAACGCATCCACAATTTTCATCATGATGAATCACGCACACCACTGTATTTCCCTACCTGAGATGGTTGTCATACGCACCGACATCCACCCATTGTACCGAGAACTTCGGGCCACCATGTGGCCAACGCGGAGCCTCTCTCTCTAGCAATATCGTTTGCTTTTTCCATGATCAGCTGCACACAACCACCACCTGTCCGAACAATCCCCATCCCCCTAGGCCATCTAGCAATGTCTTTTATGCTTGCTAACCTTCACTTTCTAGCTCCACTCTGCCACAATATTTCCTTCTTTTGTCCCCAAAGTTACCTCTTACCTCTTTCACGTAACCTACCAACCTCATTCCCCACCCCCGTCACATGAACAAGACTCATGCACCCCTCCCGTCTGCGAACCTGCAGTACGCGATCCATGTGCCCCTCATTCCTTCCACCAACCTTCATCCTTGACTAACTTAGCGTCATCTCCACGGCCTCATCGTCATGTCCACACCATCCACCCCATCCATACTCGTCCTAAGCCTCAGTCACCTCCACTGTAGCCACAGTTCCCTGCATTGCTGCACAATCGCATCCTCTCTTTCCAAACCTTGACGGCATCCATATACAACGTTGCACTGCAAGCCCTTTTCTCTTCATTCAAGCATCACTATATAACTTTTTTCTCTATGCTGCTGATTAATATCCCTCTCCCCAACCCGCAAACCGATACTCCATGCTCTAACCCAATCCTTTGTCCACCTGTCAAGCCCAACAAAACCTAATTCACTGTTCCCCAACTTCAACCCATGAAATCAAAATTTTCATACAATCTCACCTAATTAAACGCTACCTTTATCATAAACC
This sequence comes from Platanthera zijinensis, assembly GCA_039513925.1. Classification (NCBI taxonomy): domain Eukaryota; kingdom Viridiplantae; phylum Streptophyta; class Magnoliopsida; order Asparagales; family Orchidaceae; genus Platanthera; species Platanthera zijinensis. The sequence continues at coordinate 32,722,335 of CM077081.1, forward strand.
CAAATACACCAATCTTCTTCATAATAAAGACCCACTCATACCCACATGAATAGTACCATATCACTTTGGGCTCCTCCTCAATTCATGATCCACGCACCAAAATCCACTACACACATTCACACCCTTTCCACCGTTCAAATCTATTTCATTGACCCCCTTTGCAATAATCTTCTCTGCAATCTTCGAGACGCGTCTTGCATCACCGACAACATTCACAATTTTCCCAGCCATCGTCGTGGTCGCGCGGCTCGCGCCTCTATGGAAATTTACACGATAGACACTATCCCATGACAGCTCCACTTCATTATTGTTGCCAACAGCCTGCCCCAACAATGTACACTGTTTGTTGTTCATATTTTCTTCTCTGCTGAAATTGCAAAAGATATAGACAAATTTGCTCAGCCCAATTCCGAGGCAAATTGGACAAGATTGCTCTCTCGGCTTTGGGGACAAGGGTCAATTTTTAAAGTGCAGTATGTTTTTACTTATACATCCCAGGCGGATTCCCCACTAACAAAAAGGGAAGAACCCAAAGTAACCACACATATAATTTAATATTAAATATATTTCCTTTTTTTATTAATTAATTAGTTAATTTTTTTCCAGTGTGCTTAAGAGTCTATATAACCAAGGAGTTGAAATAGTTAAGTTCATCTTATATTCTAGGTTTTGGAAAAGGCTTAGCCGGAGGAGGGAACCGGTCATCTAATGTGTCTTGGTTGGAGCATGTCTCTTGAAGTTCAATGCTAATGTTCGTCTTCTATATGCAAGCTCCTTTGTGATTTAACATTATTAAGAAAGTATCGAGATATTTAACACATGCCTGCTTTAAAATATGGGAGGAACAAACATATTGAATTATGTGTGTTTTTTTAATTCAGGGATAGTGACATGGTTCTCGTGAGAATAAAAAATGGGACGTATGGGAGTCTTGAATCGTTAGTGTAGAGAAGTTCAAATTTGAAGAGAAAATAAATTTATCTTTATTAATTCTCATGAATTATTCCTATTACAAGATTTTGTACAAGTATAAAAAAGAAGAGGGAGCAGAAACAAAACTCCAATCCAAGATGTGGGATCAATTCTCTAGTGTAATGGTCTCTAATAGGCCATTTGTGTGGGCCTTTGTATAATTTATTTTAACACTCCCCCGCAAGTTGGAGCATACAAATTGTTTGAACCAAGCCTGGACAAAACCGGTGATAAAGTGAATGAGGTAAAGCCTTAATAAGAATATAAGCAATCTGTCCGGCCGCAGGGACACGTCTTAAGTTCAGTTTCTTCATCTGCACTTTCTCCTGGATAAAATGACAGTCGAGCTCGATGTGCTTAGTACGTTTGTGAAATACAAGATTTTTTGCAATGTGGATAGCTGTATGACTATCGCAAAAGAAAGTAGCTAGAGAGGAGAGTTTCACACCTAATTCACTAAGAAGATTTTCCAATCATGCAAGTTCAGGAACATTTGAGGCCATTGAGCAATATTCTGCTTATGCAGAAGATCGTGCAACCATGGTTTGCTTTTTTGCTTCTCTAGGTGACAACGTGTCCACCAAAGTAAGTGTAATAACCATTGGTTTAGTAGGCAATGGGAGATAGGGATGAAGAGAGTTTATACACAAGTCTTTGACTAGGAGCACTCTTCAGATATCAAAGGATATGCTTAATTGTCTGAATATGGGAAGTTCATAGAACATTTATGAAACAACTAACAACCCAAACATCGAAGGATATATCAGGTCATGTAATTATAAGATAAATCAGTTTACCTACAAGATGACGATAGTATTTTAGATTTGGGAGTAATAGGTAGGAGTTAGGCTATGCCCACAAAGATTTTGGTTTGCATCCATAGGCGTATCTGCGGGATTGCACCAATAATAGCAAGCATCATGAAGAAGATCTAGACAATACTTCCGTTGAGATAGCACAAGACCATCAGGGCGACAAGATACCTCGATACCAAGAAAATATTTGTGATTGCCCAAAACTTTGGTCTGAAAAAGAGGATGCCAAGTGTTTTTTGATCATGTGTATGTCTTTGAGATCATGGTCTGTGATAAGAATATCATCAACATACAGCAAAAGTATCACTGTGTTTGTCGAGCGATGATGAGTAAAAAGTGAGTAGTTGGTTGAGCTTCGAGTAAATCGAACATCACGAACGACATGACTAAATTTGTCAAACCACACTCAAGGAGATTGTTTGAGACCATAGAGAGATTTCTTGTGGTGACATACTAGTTTCTCCCCTGTGGTCTTAAACTCGAGAGGCTGCAACATGTAAACAGTGTCAACAAGATCGCCATTCAAGAAAACATTTTTGACGTCCAACTAATGCAATGGCCGGTGACGATGAACACCCAGAGAGATCAAAGCCCGACCAGTATTCAGCTTCGCAACGGGCAAGAATGTCTCATAGTCGGTGCCCTGTTGTTGTGAAAAATCATGGGCCACAAGGTGATCTTTCATATGCTCAATAGTCCCATCCGAACCATGCTTGATGGTGAAGACCCGCTTAGAACCTACACGGGTCTGCCTAGGAGAAGGTGGGACAAGGTCCCAGACGTGATTAGCCCATAGAGCTGTCATTTCTTCATCCATAACATCCTGCCACCTTGGTTGTTGAAGAGCTTCTTGCAAAGAAGTAGGGGTTGAAATAGCGACAAAGACGTCGCAAATTTGCGAAGCGCCAAAGACAAGCGATGCAATGAAACATAACTAGATAGATGATCAGCGGTACAGGCTGGTACCAGATCAACATGGCATGGAGTACCATCAGTAGAGGGTAACTGTCACTGGTCTGCCGCATGAGGGGGACGTCAATTGTATGCTCGAATAATAGGTGGTTTGGAAGGGATTGTAGTGGGTGTAGGAAGAAGAGGAGGGGATGTGACAGGAATGACATGGCGTGGTAATCTAGGAGTGTTGATAGTCAGTAGAGGAATAACAAACATAACATTTCTGAGTGCGAGAATATCCAACGAACATACATTTGGCAGCACGAGAGCTAGTTTGTCCATAGAAGGACCAATCCAATGAAACATAGCAAGCGCAGCCAAAGACACAAGGTGTCACAAAAAATGTGGTGTTGATGAGAACAAGAGACTGAAGGGCGTCGCAAATTGGAGAATCGAAGTGGGCATACGATTGATGAGGTAGCATGCAAAAAAGACCGCGAAGTTCCAATAACACTTGAGAACCTACATTTGAAACATTAAGAAGCGAGCAACCCCTAGGAGGTGGCGGTTCTTGTGTTCGACAATGTCATTTTGCTGAGGAGTGTATGCACATGAAGTTTGATGAATGATCCTGAGCTCAGTACAAATGTTTTAAAACTCGTGACTTGTCTACTTACGCGCATTATCCGTACGAAGAGCTTTAATAGAGCCGGAGAATTGTGCGTTGTTTTATTGATAAAAGCACGAAACACACGAGAAAATTCAGAGCGATTATGTAGTAAATATAACCAAGTCATGCGAGAGTAATCATTAATAAAAATTAGAAAATACCGATATCCAAAAATACTAGTTGTTTTATAAGGTCCCAAAATGTCTGAATGAACTAAAATAAAAGGAGCACGACTCTGAGTACAATGAGGAAGAAAAGAAGAATGGTGTTGTTTCACAAAAATGCAAGATTCACAGGTGAAGTCCATGAAGGACAGATCCGAAAGAGCTTTTTTGAGAATCAAAAGAGGAGCATGACCAAGACGCCAATGTCAATCAACAGTCGTCATAGAGGTGAGAATGGTAGGGGAAACGTCCAAGGTGTAGAGATCGTTTAACAGTCGCCTTATACCAATGATACTCCGTGTTCGTCGATCTTGCACAACAAAGGAAGAGGAAGAAAAGGTTACAGAGTAGCTGAGATCTTGAGTTAGACGATTGACAAAAAGAAGACAAGTGAGAGTCTGAAACATGAAGAATTGAGCGCAGAGAGAGAGAGAGATGGAGTGAGGAGCACGTCCCCAGAATTAGAAACATGGGTGGTTTCTCCATTATCCTTCATAATGAACTTAGGGCAGGCAGAGTCCAAGTATTTGTGCGGCTTTTGTGGAGTAATATGATTCGCAACACAAGAGTCCACTATCCAAGATGGACTATTGGAAAAACAAGAGATACCTTTATTTGAAATAAACACCACAGAGCCAGGTGAGTGATTGATCAACCCTTGAAGATGCTGAAGTTGGATGTGCAAGCTGTCAATGTTAGCGTGGGCAGTGGGAGGAGCATCTGTCTCAATGGAGGCATTCTATTGCGGAAGTTGCGGAGGTACACCAAGCTTACAAAAGCAAGTAGACTCCAAATGACCACCCTGGCCACAATAAGTACACACGCGAGTGTCGATACCCTTTGAGTGATTCCATCTGCTGTGACACCGTCCAAGAGAGCCAGTGCGACCTCAACGAGATGGCGTTGAGGTTGGACAATGTCAGAAGAGTGTTGGAGAAGGGCTGAAGAGACAGACCCTGGAGCATTGGGGGGGGGGTGTTACCTTCAACACTATGGATCACACATCTGAGTGGGAAGGAATTGTGGAGGACGAGAGAATGTTTCCACGAATACTATGGAGATATGAGGGACACAGGCCATCATCATGGCAATACCGACTGCTTTCTTTTGAGCATGTAGTGCAGAGAGATCCAACGTTGGAGGCTGATGTTGAATCCAGGCCTCGATGAGAGTTTTGGATTTCACAACCAAGGAGGTTGAGTCTCCATCCACTCTCGGAGTAAGAGATTGAAGGTCCGTGAAAATGTCAAACAAGTGTTGGAGACTGTCCTTGCTAGAATATAAGGAGTGAAGTTCATCCCACATTGTCTTTGCCATCTCATGATACATTGCCATACGATATGACTCAGCGTCCATCGAATTTAAATCCAGGACTGAACGTGCCCATCGTCATAGAGGCATTGCTCGGTGGGATTAGCAGGTGGTGTCCATGAGAGATGATGAAGCAACCCCTTTGTTTGTAGAACACTACGCACCGAGTGCACCCACTCGACAAGAATTTTCTTGCCATTGAGAGAGATAATAGTGATCCACAGTTCATCTTATGCATCCGGAACAAGAGTCGGAGTCAGAGTTGGAAGGGAGGATGAGGAAGAGCCGGCAGGCGTCCCCATGACTATTGAGGGAAGAGAGGATAGTCACACAGTGAGCACAACATGTTGCGGCAAAGCGCCGAGCTACAAAAGAGGTGTGATGTGACTGGGTTGTGCGGCAGGGGGTACGGTCGGTTCTACAAAAATATAGAATGGAGGGATATGCGACAATTAGAAGCTAGTAGAGGGAAAACAATGACAAAGCACCGGGTTGCGGCATGGGGTACGACTGGGTTGTGCTGCAGGGGGTGCGACAGAGGGTTTGCTGCGGTAGGGTTGTGCAACAACAGGGAACAACAATGGAGCTGTTGCGGCGCGCGCAATGGGGCGGCAAAGCGGAGGCAAGAGGGCGGAAGCGGACGCGGAAAAAACTGAGGTTAGAGACGCTTTGACGCATAAAGAGAGCAAAGCGGACACAACACAGCGCGGGTTCATAGTAGAGACTTGCGGGATCAAATGCGGGACGCAGGAGCAATTGCGGGACGTGGATATGATATCTCATGTGTGGAATCAAATGCGGAATGCAGGAGATCGCTCGATGCGGAACGCGTATATGATCTCATGCACGGGATCAAGTTCAGGATGCGGGAGATCGCTTGGGGCGTGATCAAATCCTGTGAAACATTGCGGTGCAGGAGTGCATTTACTTGAATGGAGAGTTTGATCCTATAAATTGTAAAAAGAAACAAGACGATAGCAGATGCCCAATCAAAAAAAAAAATCCCTTTCTATTGGTAGCCTGATTCTGATATCATGTGGAGAAGTTCAAATTTGGAGAGAGAAAAATTAATCTTTATTAACTCTCATAAATTATTCCTATTACAAGATTTTGTACAAGTATAAATAAGAAGAGGGAGTGAAGACAAAAGTCCAATCCAAGATGTGGGACTAGTTCTCTAGAGTGTAATGGGCTCAATAATGTGCCATTTGCGTGGCCTTGGTACAATTTATTTTAACAGTTAGCAAATTAAAATTATAATTTTATATAAAAAACTCCTAATGAAAATAATTAAAATGCTTTTGAATTGGATACTTCTATAGTTGATATAATTGTGTGTATGATGAGAAAACCATGCATATCTTTGATATGTCTTTGATGGATGTTACTCTTAACTATTCGTTCTGTGATGCGACATTTCATTCATTTGTTGGAGGGTTTCTGTTGTTTTGTTCCATACATGATAATCTCGACTAATAGGACTTCGTGTAAAATGAAATATGTTTTGATAATTTGTTCAATGGAGTGACCACTGATCACTGCCATAGTGCCATCCAATGATCATATGTAATCTTTATGTAGCAGTGATCACTTTAACTTGGTATGTTTCATTTACTAGGGATATTAATTTAACAGTAAAATTTATTGAAGTAGGGAGTATGATGCTTGAGCATAAAAGTGGTTATGTAATTTTCTTTTACTGAACTTTATGTACGCAGACTAACATGGTATGAGTTTTGGGCGTGTGACATGTGTTTTATTTTGTTTTTAAGCCATGAGTCAATATTTATATCAATTTATGTCACTGAGTTTACTATTAGTCAATCATGTGTGTCGGGAGTTAATGTATTTTGAGGTTGGATTATTGCCCAAAACACTTTCTTGACCAATTTTTCCTAAAATTCTTCTATTTGACCTTTTAGCTGTTCAACGCCCACATTTACCTTATCACATGAACTCAATGATATCCCTTGGAGTAATCCTGCCACCTCACTCTTAGACCAAATCGTCATTTCATCTTGGACCAACCTGTTTCCCCCACATCTCCTTGTTAGGGCCCCCTAGGCTTGTCCTTCGCCTGGGTTTAACCAGACCAAATCCCAATAGGGTTTTAATCGAGCAGACCTGAGCCGGGCTTTCAAGCTCGGAATTTTTGTGCATGCCTAGACCCAACAATTCATCCACATCTTCTTGAACTGGGGCAACAATAATTCCATAGAAGCCAATAATTACACCACCCACCTTGCCAATCACTTATTAGTCTTCCCACTCCACCATGCCAAACAACCTCTCCCTCTCTCAACTCCTTTTGGTTTATAAACGTAATCTCTTGCATATAATAAGAATGGTTTTTGATGAAATGAAAATATGATTTTTCTTTTGATGATAAATCACTTTTTTGTATTCTTATCCCTTTGTGGTTATTAGAACAATAGATAGCCCTTGTATAAATGGCCCATTTGGCCCTTCTCTCTTAGGCTTCTTTAGTTCCACATTGCTACTTTCATTCTTGCTCCTCCTCCCTTGCTCTATATAAATAGCCTCTTGTTCATTTAATATATGAGATTGAAAATAATATTATTTTGAATATTTAATTATTCTCCCTCTTCTCATGGCTCTGTACATGGTATTAGAGCCATTCAAACCTCGTTTCTTTTCCGGTTGAATCCCTTGCTCCCGGCCGGACCTAAGTCCGCTCCTTCTGCCCTCATGCTTGCCTGCTGCGACCTGGCGACCTCCTCCTGGAAGCCCGCCTCTCTACCTGCTCTACCCCTTGCAACTCCTTACCGTCCATTCCTACTGGCATTATAGTTTTTCTGTACTCTCTCCCGGGTCTACCGACATTCCTACTCCCGTGAACTGTGCGATCACTCTCTACCTGTCTACACTTCCCCTCCTTGCACGACTTGCCCTATGCCATTTACCCTACGCAGTGCTCTCTCCTTCTCTCATCAGGTGTCCTTGTTCGCATGCTCACCGAAGTTGCAACATCTGCCTTATCACTGACTCCTATTCTCCACCATTGCTATTCACATTACTCGCAATAGTTGTACCTGTTTGCTTGCTCACCGAAGTCGTCGCATCCGCCTGATCGTTGACTCCTGTTCACCGCCGCTTCTTTTCGCACTGCTCGCAGAGGATTCATTCAGGTTGGTTATCCTCCTGTTCACTTGGTTCTCCTGATCACTGGGGATTCTCCGCCTAGTCCGCCTGATCGCCATGGACGCCCCTATTGTTCGCACAAACCGGCCATTCTGCCATTCCTTCCTTCTCTTGGGACAATGAGAACGAATGCTGCCCCTACTTCCTCAACTCTTCCAGCCCTTGCTCCAGCTCCTCTATCTGATGCTCAGGATGAACTCCCGATCACTACTATCTCCCTTGTTGGGAAGAAGAATTTTGTGGAGTGGGTACACTCATTGCGCCGTGTTCTTCGGACTAAAGGTCTCCTTCACCATCTTACTTGCACCCCTTCTGCCGTGCCCACCGAGCTCTGGCTTCGTGATGACGACTGCATCCAATCTTGGCTCTTGAGCTCCATGGATAGTGAACCGTATCAGATGACAATGTATCATGAGACTGCCAAAACTATGTAGGATGAGCTCCATTCTCTCTACTCTGTCAAGGACAGTCTCCAACATTTATTTGACATATTTCTCGCTCTTCAACAGCTTGACCCAGGAGTTGATGGGGACCTCACCTTTTATGTCGCCCAGTCTAAGATTCTGGTTGAGGATTGGATACAACATCAACCCCCAACTCCAGAATTATCCACTTAGCGGGCGCAGAAGCAAGCTGTCGGTATCGCCTTAACGATGGCTCGGGTACCTCATCTCCACAGTGTTTAGGCCCACATCTTATCGTTTCTTACTATCCCCACATTCTCCGTTGTCTGCTCAATGTTACTCAAAGTGACGCCGCCTATTGCTCTTCCATTGCTACATCACGACTTAGATCATAAGCCACCGCCACTTCCGCCTTGTGGTTGCTGCTCTAGTTCCCGAGGTGGTGAACGTGATGACCTCTATCACACTAAGGGATAGATCAACCGTCCTTGCACTTTCTATGGTCGGGACGACCACACCGAAGCGGTCTGCTTTTGGAAACATGACTTTCCCTTGCCATACACTTCTTCTATGTTGCATGCTTCACCTTCCGTTGAGGCCCTTTCCACTTCCCGCTCCGACATCGACATCTTACTAGATGACCTCCAGCTTCTTCGCTGATTGCTCTCCCATCCCTCTTCCTCGGGTGCCTCTATCTCCCATGAGGGTATCTCTTTTCTCTTCGATAGTCCTTCCTAGATTTTGGAATCCGGTGCCAACAACCACATCACTCCCAAGAAGCCCACTCAGTATTTCGACTCTTGTCCCAAGTTCATCACCGTGGCTAATGATGACACTACTCGTGTTACTAGCTTTAGACATATTGATGCAGGACGGCGCATCGTGTTTGCGCTCCTGTCGGTCTTTTCTAGGAAACCCTAAATGCAAGCGATGGATAAATTAATTATGCCAATTTTAGGGCAAGCGCGACACTTAAGAAATTACGCAATTTAAATTTTTTTTGAAAGCACAAATTTACCTTTTCATTTCAAAAAAATGAATTTTCTTAAATAATGGTTCAATTCTGAATCCGGGGAGGAAGTTTGCAACTTTCGTTCCGTTCCCCTTGTCGTGGCAAAGCAGAAATCATGAATTCCAAATACATTTCCGTTTGGAGTTTTCGACGTAGCGTTTACTGACAAAATTCGGGCGAATTTCCAACAAGAATCTATTTATCCTGATGAGAAAATTTAGACACACACAAAAAGAAGATAAAAACAAATTACCCAAGGAAAGAGGCGTTTTTCCTTATCCGAAATCGACGGCGATCACGCGAGGAACTCCTCGTCACCTTCGATTTCCCGCTCCGAGGTCGGCCGCTATCGTATACGGGCACCACAGAATTATGTCACTCTCTCACAAGAGGTGGTTCCACGAAATCACTCAACAATGTAAGAAGTCACAAACTAACAACCTAAAGTACACTTGCTCTCTCCCTAGAGGCTCCACGAAGTCTCTAATTACTCTAACTAAGAGGCTCCACGTAATCTCTAAGCACTCTAACAATTAACTCCTCTCGAGGGAAGCAAACAGGTGGCTCCACAAAGTCAACATGAACAGAGGCACCAAGTTTTCCTATGACTGTTCACGGAGTCAATCCAACTAATTTAAAAAAAACATTCACACTCTACTGTTCATCATCATCCTTAACTTCCAACAGGAACACAAAGACATAGCTAACGGGAATTAAACAGTTCACCCTTGTCTCATGTCATTGACAAAAGTGGCCTCTTCTCTACAGGAAATCAAATGCAGCAACAAGCAAGCTTAGAACATTTAATAACGCCAACTCTACAGGAAATCAAATACACTATTCCAGAACAAATGAAACAATAATCCCCCCCCCCACTGTTCATCTTCTTCCGCAATCGAACAACACGCATATTCTATTTTTTCAACAGGAAATCCCCAAAATCATTCAACAATCTCAAATTTTCACTCCCAAGAACAGGTTACAAGGGCCCCCTATTTATAGGGTTACAAAAATAGAAAACACATACAAGCTCGGTCATGGCGAAGCTGGACGTGGAGTTGAACTGCTGGGAATGGGCGTCGTGGCCGCGAAATGGAGCTTGGAGGCCGCTCGATGTGTGGAATGGCGGAATCGTGGCCAGACATCGTGCGAGATCTTCTCCTTGAGCAGCGCCACTGTCGGGAGAGGTGTGACCGAACCCTAGCCGCGCCATGTCTGAACCAGAGAGCTCTACTGTTGCGGGATAGAAGAACAGGACCGGTTTTTTTGGGGAAGAACATGGCCCACAGTTGCCTTATAGGTTTTACAAATACCTATATATGTATATATTTACATTTATAAGTATATATATATATCCAAATAAAAGAAATATATGCAAAACTCAGGGCCAATAGAGGTCCGGTCGGGTGCGTCGTCGGACACTTTTGCGTCGACCTGATCTGGGTTAGTCTTCACCAACTCTCTCTCCCTCGTAATCACTCATCTCTGGTGAGTGCTCCGATCGGTAGTGTTGTATCAGATCATCATTCATACGCTTTAACTCCTCGACCAAGACCCAGCTAGTCTCGGTCTCTGGCCTTTCATGCCAACGAACCAAATATCTCTGAAAACCACCATCAGTAGTGGTCACTGTCTCGTCATCCACTATCTGAAAGCTGTCAGTGGAAATGGGAGGAACTGCAGTGGACATGTCAGTAGCGAAATGAATGTTGGTATGTCCTGAATGTGGCTCCTCACTCTCACTCACCAACCCAAAAGAATCAAATGGAGGAGAAGGCAATGGAAATTCTAAATACTCATGCGGATCATCGAGGAATAAAGTCAGATTAGCTACGTTAAAAACCGGATTTGCTCCTCAAACGGAAGACATCTCAAGTTCATGCGCATTTTGTCCAATCCGCTTTACTACTCAAAAAGGTCCAGTCCTACAGTAACTAGCTTCTTTACGGTATCATCAGGTAACCGTTCCGGATCTAGCCGAACTATCACCAAGTCATTCATTTTTAAACTAGTAGCTCTTTTATGCTTGTTTGCTTGAGTTGCATTCAAGTCAAAGTAGTATGCAATTTTCCGCTCAAATTTTTTTTTAATGCAAATCATGCAGATGCAAAAGATGACTACTAACACGACTAAGACCACAAATCGATGATTTCATATACTAAAGGCAACTCCTGAGATAGGTACATGATCAGGAGGCTCAGAGGGCGGATCATAAAAGAATTCATCGCAGGGGCGATGAACGCTCAAGTGCAAATATGAGACATCAGTGACCAGATGTGTCAACATGGTGTGCGAACTATCTCTGCAAGTGCGGGTGATAAGTATCAACGAATCAACGAGTGCACCCTCAAACTCGATGGTGATACTTCAGATAGATATATCCCAAATGCGCGGTGAACCCATGTGGTTCATTTGGGGTTTCACCGGGAGGGGTATAATAAAACTCACCGCAAATGCGACGCGTACTGACTTAGGCTCCAAAGATATATGAAGTCCTCTCATATAAACGATAATGTGCACGAAGTGTGACAATCGTGACAAATTTACTATGGGAAAGTTAGGCATCAGGTGGCTCACCAGACGGGACATATAAAAACTCATCGCGGATACGGTGATCAGCAGGTGGTACGTCCCATAACTCATCTAGAGTGCGAGTGACCAGATGACTATGATCAAGCCCTAATATATAGATGTCACACTCAAAATCATCTCTCTGAAGCACTATCGACATCAAGGGCGAAAATGGAGCAGGTATCCATGTCTTAAAATTCAAAAGGGTGTTACTCACAGGAATCTCATCCACACATGGATGAGGTGGCTCATCTGGAGGCTCAATAGGAGGTTCGTCAAAGAACTCATCAATAGAGTGATGGTCCTCCATAAGTAAACCATTAGAAGGGGTCGTACTCTTAGAAAGGGTAGGGGTAACTACCTCGAGATCACTATTAAGCTCTCGGCTCCCAATCGTAATGTCACTCGGTGCGCCATCAGGTGTGGTGATGTGACTCGATGCGCACTCGGGTGTGGTGATGTGACTCGGTGCACCACTAGGTGAAGTGTGCAAGGAATCTACACTCAAAAGAGAACTAGTAGATATAGAATCAAGGGCGGGTTCGCTAAGTGGAGCAGACTCACATGAGGGTTGACTCCACACATCCTGTATTAGAATATCAGACAGAGTGGGTGAGGTATCCCTGCTTTGGGCAGTGGAATGCTCTTGCTGACCCTTAATGGCTATCGTCATGTTCGTCTTTGGAACACTAGGAGGATCACTATGTGTGATGTACTCTTGACAATAGTGACCTCTATGGGTATTTCGAGGGTAGTCATAATGATCGTTCATAACATAATCATGTCGTGTTCGTGGATGATCATGTGTCCTACGAACGCATGGTGGTGATCGCACATATACAGTCTTGGGTTCTTTATATAAAGGAGACGTGTAGTATCGATAACTAGAGAGATACTGTGCTATATCCTCATAATATGGTGTCGAAGGACCAATATGATCCACTCGTGTACGAGGATAAAATCGACGATAGTCATTGTACTGATCGTCTCTAACATAATGTGAACGTGCTGGTGGGTCAACACGATCTCTGGAAGTGGTATGTAACATCCGTAATCTGATGCTAGAGTTCAATTTATTTTCAGGGTCTGATCGTGAGAGATTTTTTTGACCAAGTTAGCGATTTGTCAAAGTACAATGTTAGCAAAGTTAAAATCTTTTTTTTTAGTGGATTAGCTTAGTGTTGATTTGTGTTCAACGCGATTTAATTTGGTAGAGCGAGAGCGGATTATTTAAGTTTCCGTTAAGAGTTGAAAGTAAGTGGCATGCTGGTAATTACAGTGAAATCTCGAATTTTTGGAGGGTCGTTTTAAACCTCTCCATCGACGGTTACCAGAACCGCTCCAGCGGTTCGATATCAACCTGCTACCTTCCTTCTCTTCTTCCCGTGAACCCTACTTCTATTCCCCGAGCACGTTTTTCTTTCCCCTCCATTCCGCTTCCCGCACGACACGATCAAGAGGAGGACTAGGGTGGTTCCTTCCTCTTTCTGATTCCAGTCAAGGCGTCGTCTCCTTCGCGCGTATTCAAGGCTGACGGCGGTAGCGGATGACTCTGCCCTTTCCAGGTACTCCAGCGCCGTTTTCCTTGCGTGAGGAGGCAACCAACACATTCCTGTGGAGGTTTGGCTTTGGTTTCTTCCCCAGTAAGGGTTTAGATTAGTCTTCTCCTACACTTAACGTTGGTATGATTCCAGCGGCCTGTTCTTCAACTGAAGTTCAGTCCAGGTTAGGGAAATTTTTTCCCCTCAATCCCTTCAATCGATGTGTTGTTTACAAAGAAATCAGGGACCCTAATTTCGTTTGAGAGATCAAATGTTGTTTTTTCATTTTATTCGATTGCAGAGATTGGAGAAAAGTGACTCCGTTTCAGAAACCCTACCCTTCGTCGTTAGAGGAGTTGGAGAAATATAAAAAAAGGACTTTTAGCACTTTCCAAACATAGAAGCCATGCCGCCGCGTCATGTGTACGAGCGCCACAATCCCGCTGTAAGAAATTCTTATTTTTCTTTGCTAGACATATCAAATAGCCTGTATAATTGTGTTTAGTATAATTCAGAAAAATTGATACGATTTTATAGAAAATTCCTACTGTCAATAGAGATGGCTAATGCAATTATTGTGTAGCTAGTATATGCAGTATGTGTTTAATTTTAATAAGTCACAAACAGTTAGACCATGCGAACAAAATAGTCATTCGGTTAAATTGACGAGCAGGAAGCATGAAAGTTAGAAATGTGGTTCTAGTCATCTTAAACCAATTTGGTGAATCGCCTTTGCACTACGCCTATGTTCACAAGCAGAGTAGCATTAGTCAGAAAATATTGTGTAAGCACGGTGGAGACCTTCTCCGTGATTGATAGAGGCGCACTATCATTCTCGTGGGTGGTAGTATACCCTATGAATAGGGGTGCAATTCGGTTCGGTTCGGTTCCGGTTCGGTTCTCGGTTCTACCATATTATGTAATGTCACATTTTTTCTTCTCAAATCTTCAAATAATAGGATAAATATTTTTATTACTCCAAATTCTGATGTGTTATCTATCTCAATTTACACAAATACTCATTTATTATCTACGATTGAATCTCTAATTCGGTATGCAAAATAATATCTGATCACTAATGACTTCGGCAAGAAATTTTATTTCTTCCTTAGTATATTCAACCTACAAATGAAATTAGAGGCCGAGATGAAGATGAGCATTGAAGAAGCAGTGTTGCTACTTGTATCACAACCCTGTCAAGGTTCTATAGAGCGTTCTATGGTTGAACTTTACTGATTAGTCGACATCAAGTTTGAACCCCTGCTCAGGTTGATTGACTTGATCTCTTAAGAAAACTAAGATGATAAAAATTAATTGAGGGTATTGTTTTAAGTTATTTTATAGGTATGTTGTTATAAATGATACACTAGAATCAGAAAATACAAACTTTAATAATTAGAGCAGGGGCTTACCAAGATCGCAATGCAAGTAACAAAATCTTGAATCAGAAAGGCGAAAGCCACAAAGCCCAGACCCAAGCTAATACGTATGGTTATCTGCTGTTTGAAGGAGCGTTGACGCCAGCGAGGCTGGCGAGGGTTCAGATTTCAGAGGAGACGAGCACTCAAGGTTCGGATTGAAGGAGCGGCGAGCGCCGTCGAGGTTTAGACTTTAAAGCGCCGTGAAGGAGCGACGAGCACTTCTGCGTTTGCCGGTTGCCGCTGCTCGCTCGCTTGTGTTGCTACTCGCTAGGGCAAGCCGCAAAAAAAGAAGTAATGGTTGAGGTTTAGGTCAAGCCGTGGGCGACTCGGGAAAAATGAAAATAATCGGGAGTGGCGGAGCCCTGAACGAATGAACGCCTGAACCTTTCTCGCTGAACCTTTCTCGCTGAACCATGCCTAAATGAAGTAATTGTCCAATTGAGATAATAATATATTATTTTAAATTTTAAATTAATAATTCGGGTCGGTTCTTGGGTACCCGAGTAGTTCTCTAATAACTGGAACCAGACTCGAACCGAATAAAACTGGAACCGACCCGATCCGCCTAAATCGGTTCGGTTTCGGTCCGGTTCTCGGTTCTTCGCTTCCTTTTGCACACCCCTACCTATGAGTCAGATTGTTTTGGGGAATGTATCCCGTATTAGAAATTAGTAGATTCGAGTCTGTGTTCATGAAACACTAGAACACTTGAGTTCGATAGTAAGACTCGGATCGTTAGGTTAGTATTGCGCGTTAGGAGCTACTCTGCCTAGTGCCTTGTCGAAGGACAACCATAAGTGAAATTAGAACTCAAGTTTAGACCGAACCCTAGAAACTCCTAGATAAACAATTTATTCAAAACTTGAGTAAACATCACACATTAGGAGTAATTAGAACAGTCTTTTATTTTTTGCTAGTTTTATTTTTAGCAAACCATGCACAATACACTAGCATACAGTTCTTCCTATAGTACAAAAGTATTTTTTTTCAACATGCAAACTTTTCTTCTAACAATAATTTTAGTGTCACTAGGAGGAATAATTGTTCTTACTCTCCCTTTGGGCTGACCCATGTTTGGGCATGTTTTTACAGGGGATCCAGGTTAGAAACTTCACCTAGGATGAACTTGATTATAGAGTCGCTCCTATAGTTTTTTTTCCTTTCAGTCGTTGTGTTACTTCTAATACCATACTGTTTAGTTTTGGGATACATGTAATATTAATGTGATACTAATGTTTAAGATTTTATTGTACCCGACTTGTTGTAAAACTTTCAGTTATGCAGTTATTGTTTCCTATTTCAAATTTTAGCGGCTCTGTGAAATCACTAGGATGAGGTACTCTTTTAAACCTTAGATTCTTATGCAACTTCCGCTGTAAGCGTACATTTCAGTTCTTTTCATTTATGTCTGCTATATACTAGTTTTAATACTGTTTCTTAGTTGATTTCTTGTCGCTGGACCCGACCGGACGACTGATGGGTTGTTAAACTAGGTTGGGGTGTTACATGGTATATGATGATCGAGGATAGTCATCAAAATGTCGTAACAATCTCCTTAATGGATCTCTATTGGAGTGAGTGTAAGTGTAGTCGTGATCCTCATATAGTGGATTTCTCCTAAATGTAGATCTTTCTACATAGTGATGTGGAACACCGTAATGTGGGCGGACAGAACGGTCATCTTGAATTTGAGGTGATATTGACTCTCGATGGGGTATTTCTAAACTATTCACCCTATCTCTAAAGTTTTCTAACGTTTCTCGCGTGACCATGTTCAACTCGGCTATTTGGTAGGTGAATGGAAGAATCCACGAGGGTGGTTCATTCCCTTCGTTTCCACAACTCGGTTGACCTCGTTCAACTCGACGCATTCTAGCACTACGTCAATGCATGCAAACACACAAGTCAAATGCAATGATGATGCTAAAAAATTCTCTTTTTTTTGAAAAAAAATTAAAATGATATGCGGATTCCTATTCTACGTAGGGCGGATCCCAAAACTATTTTTTTTTGGAACCTCCTCTGATACCAAATTGATGCAGTACGACGGGTAGGGTTTGCGCGCCTGTCGGTCTTTTCTAGGAAACCCTAAATGCAAGCGATGAATAAATTAATTATGCTAATTTTAGAGCGGGTGCGGCACTTAAGAAATTGTGTAGCTTAGATTTTTTTGAAAGCACAAATTTACCTTCTTCATTTCAAAAAATGAATTTTTTTAAATAATGGTTCAATTCTGAATCCGGGAAAGGAAGTTCGCAACTTTCGTTTCGTTCTCTTTGTCGTGGCAAAGCAGAAATCGTGAACTCAAAATACGTTTCGGTTTGGAGTTTTCGACGTAGCGTTTGCTGACAAAATTTGGGTGAATTTCCAACAAGAATCTATTTATCCTAATGAGAAAATTAGAAACAAATTACCCACTGAAAGAGACGTCTTTCCGTATCCGAAATCGACTGCGATCACGCGAGGAACTCCTCGTCACCTTCGATTTCCCGCTCCGAGGTCGGCCGCTATCGCATACGGGCACCACGGAATTAAGTCGCTCTCTCACACGAGGTGGTTTTACGGAATCACTCAACAATGTAAGAAGTCACAAACTAACAACCTAAAGTTCACTTGCTCTCTCACTAGAGGCTCCACGAAGTCTCTAATTACTCTAACAAAGAGACTCCGCATAATCTCTAAGCACTCTAACAATTAACTCCTCTCGAGGGAAGCAAACAGGTGGCTCCACAAAGTCAACATGAACAGATGCACCAAGTTTTCCTATGATTGTTCACGGAGTCAATCCAACTAATTTAAAAAAAACATTCACACTCTACTGTTCATCATCATCCTTAACTTCCAACGGGAACACAAAGACACAGCTAACAGAAATTAAACAGTTCACCCTAGTCTCATGTCATTGACGGCAATGGCCTCTTCTCTACAGGAAATCAAATGCAGCAGCAAGCAAGCTTAGAACATTTAATAACGCCAACTCTACAAGAAATCAAATACACTATTCCAGAACAAACGAAACAATAATCACCCCCCACTGTTCATCTTCTTCCACAATCGAACAACACGCCTATTCTATTTTTTCTACAGGAAATCCCCAAAATCATTCAACAATCTCAAATTTTCACCCCCAAGAACAGGATACAAGGGGCCCTATTTATAGGGTTACAAAAATTGAAAACACATACAAGCTCGGCCATGGCGAAGCTGGACGTGGAGCTGAACTGCTGGGAATGGGCGTCGTGGCCGTGGAATGGAGCTTGGAGGCCGCTCGATGTGTGGAATGGCGGAATCGTGGCCAGACATCGTGCAAGAACTTCTCCTGGAGCAGCGCCACTGTCGGGAGAGGTGCGATCGAACCCTAGCCGCGCCATGTTTGAACCGGAGAGCTCCAATGCTACGGGACAGAAGAACAGGACCGGTTTTTTGGGAAGAACAGGGCCCACAGCTGCCTTATAGGTTTACAAATACCTATATATGTATATATTTATATTTATAAGTATATGTATATATATTTAAATTTATATAATATATATTTTCCAAATAAAAGAAATATATGCAAAACTCAGGGCCGATAGAGGTCCGGTCGGGTGCGCCGTCGGGCACTTTTGCGTCGACCTGATCTGGGCTGGTCTCCACCACTTATGGTGCTCACTCCATCTCTCTCGCTGAGATATGTTCTTTATGTTCCTGACTCTCGCTTTAATTTTCTTTCTGTTAACCGTCTAACCCATGATCATGATTGTCTAATCACGTTCTCCTCTTCGTCTTTTGTTTTGCCGAATTGACAGACGCAAAATATCATTAGTAATGGAAGGTTGTCTAACAGACTCTACATCTTGGATCTTCCTGCTCTTACCCTCTCCTCCGTTAGCTCTTTTGACTGACACCAACGTCTTGGTCGTGCCCCTCTCCTAATGCTCAAGAAAGCTCTTTCGGATTTCCGTTTTTCTTCTTTGATTGCTAATCATGTATCTGTTGAAAACTTCATCGCTTTGTTTTTTCTCCTAGTTGTACTAGGAGCATTGCTTCATTTAATTTAGTTCATTCTGATATCTGGGATCCCTACGAAACTGCAAGTTTCTTTGGCTATCGCTTTTTTGTTACCTTTATTTATGATTATTCTCGCATGAGTTGGCTATATATGATGCGTGATCACTTCGAGCTTCTGTCTATTTTCTGCTCCTTTACTCCCGAAACCCAAACAATGTTTACCTGCACCATCAAAATTCTTCCCATTGAATGCTTCGGCTATACCTTTTAAGAATTCTGCAACTCCTTGGACATTATCCAGCAAAAATGTGCGGGTACATTCCAACAGAATGGTATCATTGAGCAGAAGAATCGCCGCCTGCTCGATGTGGCTTAGTCTGTCCTCTTCCAGATGCAGGTCCCTACATGCTATTGGAATTTCGCTATCTTCACTGCTTGTTATCTCATTAACCGCATGCCCTCATCGGTCCTCAACTTTACCAACCCCTTCTCTCTCTTATTTCCTGTGAGCAAACCCTTTCCAGTCTTTGACTGCGTCTGCTTTTTTCATCATCTGCCCCCTCCCCCCATTGACAAATTGGCCCCTCGCGCCACTCACTACATGTTTGTTGATTATTCACGCACCCAAAAGGGCTATGTTTGCTAATTCTCTCGTTGCTCGAAAGATGATCACGTTCGTAAGCATTACTTTCCTGGAACATTTGTCTTTTCATCCCTTCGTCACCACGACGACACCCTCTATGGTCCTCAACTTACTTTGCTTAGCAAGCTTGACTGACCGAAGACTTAGAACTTGAAACTGACCCAAGGCTCCAGCACGGAGGTCCCACCACACACCCCATTATGGGCGAATGCGGTTCTGGAAGGGTCCCGCACTACTCAGCGCCTAAGAGCAGAAGGCGCTGCCAGGACAAGCTCCACTCGACACCAAGGAACTGAAGGCGTTAAGTGCACTCGCCTCCACTCGACGCCAAGAAACTTAAGGCGCTGACAGGACAAGCTCCACTCGACGCCAAGGAACTGAAGGCGCTGAGTGCACTTGCCTCCACTCGACGCCAAGGAACTGAAGGCGCTGACAGGACAAGCTCCACTCAACGCCAAGGAACTGAAAGCACCGACAGGACAAGCTCCACTCGACGCCAAGGAACTGAAGAATCTGAGTGTACTCGCCTCACTCAACGCCAAGGAACTGAAGGCGCTGAGTGCACTCGCCTCCACTTGACGCCAAAGAACTGAAGGCGCTGACAGGACAAGCTCCACTCGATGCCAAGGAATTGGCTCGCGCGGCTTGCTTGGCGAACACTGGAAGCGTCTCGCTCCTGGAGATCCCGCAAAGCAATAGTCTTTGAGGGAGGGGCCCACTCATCGAATATGGGGTTGTACAACATGGCTCCTGGATACAAAATGAAGAATGGGGGTTTGCCCTGAAGAACCGATGAGGGAATACAGTTGATGAGATAACAGGAGAGGAGCACAACATGACCCCAATACGACCGAGGGACATACATTTGTAGGAGAAGGCTGCGAGCAACATGCAGGAGATGACGATTTTTGCGTTCAACAATGCAATTCTGTTGCGAAGTGTAGGGGCAAGTTGTTTGATGAAGTAAAGCATGGCTTGCGCAAAAATCAGAAAACTGACGGGTAAGATATTTTTTGGCATTATTAGTACGAAGAACTTTAATAGGCATATTAAACTGTGTGTGAATCTCATTATAAAAGGTAGTAAACACATAGAGTAAAGTTCAAAGCGTTCTTTTAAGTACAACCAAATACACCTCGAGAAATCATCAATGAAGGTAACAAAATACAAGTTACCTTTTAAAAGGACGCGAATAACTACGTTCTTGCCTTGTTGGGAAAAAAGAGCGGTGGTGTTTGCCAAGCTGATAGACTTCACAATTCAGAGAGGACTCTCCTTGAGGCAGATGTGGGAGAAGTTGGTAGATGAGGCGAGGAGAAGATGGCCAAGATGAAGATGTCATTGCAGAAGAGAATTAGAAGCAGAAATAGCGATGACATTGTCAAGAAAGAAGAGTCCACCACTCGCAGTCCCAGTAGCAATCATGTACTTGGAGACAGAATCCCAAAAAGAACAAGTATGAGAAGTAAAAGTAATTGTACAGTTTAACTGTTTGCAGAGAGCATGAACAGACAGTAAATTGCACGGAAAAGTGTGAATATAGAGTGTCCTCAAGCTGCAAAGACGGAGTGAGTTGCTCAGTACCACTACCACACATAGGAGATGAAGTACCATCTGCAACAATGGCCGGAGATACCCGGTTATGCTTGTTCAAGCAGGCGAACAAACGAGAATTGTCGGTCATGCGACTAGTGGCTCCAGAGTCAATAAGCTACTTATCCTCAGTGGCCAAATGGGCACTTCTTGAAGAGGAGACAAGAAAAGTCGACCTCTTGGAGAGAGAAAAAGAAGAATCCTTCATAGAAAGAGAGAAAAGCGTACATAAATCCTCTAAGCCTTCATAGAAAGAGAGACCGCGCGAACAAAAAACCGCGCAAACAAAGCGGTTCAGAAGAAACCACAAACAGAGACCACAAGGGATATAGGCGCAGGAAGCGCGAACAACAAAGAGAGAAGTCCGCGGTAAGAAAGAGAGATCACACGAACACAACAGAGGCCGCGCAAACAAAGAACAAGGTCACGCGGCCACAGCAAGACCGCAGGAGCACAAAAGAGGTTGCAAGCAAACAACAAATCGCAAGAAGAGCGACCAGCTAAGGGAGGGCAGGAGGGAGACCGCAAGCGGTAAGAAAAAGATCGCGAGCTCGAATCAAGAGACCGAATAGCAAACCAGAGCAAAGGAGAAAAGACCGTTGTTAAAAGAAAACAAACCGCGAAAAGAGAAGAACACCGCGGTTTAAGAGAGGAAACCACAACGAGAAGAAAGAAGAACTGGCAATTAGAAAACAAGAGCCCGCTTGGACTATCTGAAGCCTGAAAAATCAATCTGGAGCAAAGTATCGGTTAGCTTTAATACCATGTAAAAAAAAGCTAAATAAATGACAAATTTTATTGCTCTAAAAAGGTAAATAATACAAAGGTTTGCCCCCCATTTATAGAAGATGGGGGAGAGAGAAGAATACAACAAGCGATGTGAGACTATTTACAAACCGCGCGGGCTATGCTGTTTGACGGCGATGCGGTTTGACGACGTCAAACCACAAGGCTATAGAATGAGACTAATGCAGTTAGTCTTGGGATGCCATCGAACTGCAACAGAGGACAGCCGCCAGATTGCAACTGTGGATTGCCACTAGACCGCAATTGCGGGTTGTCACCAGACCGCAATTGCGGGTTGCCACCAGACCGCAGTTGCGGGTTGCTCTCCAGACTGCAACTCAAGTAGGCAAACCTCCTGGACAGCATTGCGGGACGCTGGTCGACAACAACGGTTTGCCAAACCGCTAAGACTGCACTGTGGATTTGTCAAACCGCCAGTCTGCCAAGACAAGCCGCCAGAATTGACCGCTACCTCTATCCACCAAGCCAGACTGCTAGACCGCCAAGCTCTCTGTCCGCCAAGCCAGGCCAACAAACCGCCGAGACCAGTCCGCCAAACCGCCAAGCTTTAACAACAACTAACTATAATATATATACCCGACCCGCGGCGTCCGGCTTTGCCGGCCCGCGGAGGCCGACTTCTCCTGCCCCCGACGCGCTACGCCCGCCCTTCACGGTTTTGTTATTTTTTACTTATTTAAAATGAGACAATATTATATATATTTATTATATTATGTTTTAATTATTCATTTAAATTTTGAAATATCATTAATTAGAAAAAAATTTTTTTTTTTTAAAAGCCTAAACTAACCTTCGCGTCTTGATTCTCTTTTTTTGTAATATTAATTATTATTTGTTTTTCTCCCGCCTGAACAGCGGCCTGAACCACGCAGTCCGAACCTCGCGCCCTGAACCATGAGATTTGTGATATTTTCGGGTTTAAATACTAGGAGTAGCTTTCTTAGTTTGAATTTAACGGGCCAACTGAACATGCGGGCTATTGTCGGGCTTGTATGCGCTGACCCATTCGCTCATACCAGATCCGTTAATTTCGATCCGTTAATTTGTTTCAAAATTAAAAGGGTAAAATAGTAAAATCACTTTGTAGGGTAGGAGTCCTATAAAATGTAAAGGTTTATGATGTAGACTTGGGTTAAGTTTTTCAAATTAAATATTTTTTACTCAAAATATTTTATTTGTTTCAAAATAGGATTAGGTTAGGGTTTTAAAAATGATTTGATTTTGACTTTTAAAAGAGAGGCCGAGTGGCCAAATTTGAGACTTCGCGCGCGTAATTTCACTCGTCGTAATGAACGTTTATAAAATCATTGAATTTGTAAAGGCGGATCTTTCGAGCGCTACTGAGTTGAATACTTTGCGAGATTTACACATCCACAAGCAAAATTACCATAACAACTTATGAAATAATGGTAATAGGAAATAGTTTGAACGTTCGAGGTAAACTTAGCAATATTTAATTGAGACGCACAAAATTAATTTGATACTTTGAAACACAGATCGAGTAGATGTTATCCAGGCGGGGAGTAGCGTTCCAAATCACCATAACAACTTACGAAAAAGGTTCGTTTTCCCTCTGAAATTTTTGGTTTGATTTCCTCTTCTGAGCAGGAGAATTTATAACCCGTGAACAACAATTGATTTCCTTTTTTTCAAAATATGGGTTTCCATATTTATGTCAGTGACTTCGTGAATCAGCAAAGCATTTTCCTTTATTTCCCAAAATATAATTGCCTTATTCATAGCGGCATATTTTCTTTCTTAAACTGTCCTCATGTTACTACCAACAGTGATTTCAAAGTATTTGATTTTTCAAATGGTGGCTTTTTTTAATTTCAAGAAGCTAATTCCCAAAGTGTTTTTTAGGTTGATTTTTTTATTAACTTTATGTGTTCATTAAATAAGTTATGTTTGCCCCTTACATCCTATCTACTCAAATTACCGGATCTTTTTATTAAGGGTTTCACTGGCCGGTCACACCAATGAGCCGAGACTAATAACGAGTGCATGGAAAGATACATACATGAAATAAATAACTGAAAAGAAAACGATTGACACAAAATAACTGCATTAAATAAAAAAAATGCTGCGTGATGGAGTCGCGTGTCCTCGGATGCGGCGAGTGTTGCATCAATTCCCTCGGGCAATTGACGATTTTGAAAAAGTTTTCGTATGTGTCAGCAATTGCTTCCTTGGAGCCTTGCTTGAATGCCTCATACTTCTGATTCAGAAGGGATCTTCTGTCATCCCTTACTTCTTCTGTGCCTTCCATCAAGATGATAAGAGACTGGCACATTTCCTTGGTGGATTGACAGTGAATCAAATTCTACAACATAGAATCATCGACTGCACTTGCGATGATATTTTTGGCTTTCTTGTCTAAAGAGACAAGTGCAATCTCATCTTTGTCGAGGTCCATCAATTTCTTTGGTACCTTCTTAGTAGGATCAATAGTGGAAGTGATCATAGGCACATGAGGGCCTTCTTCCACTATCATGAAGATGCGGGGGTCAACAGCTTCCATGAATAACTTTACTCTTTCTTTCCACATGGGAAAGTTTGTCTTATTGCACACTGGAAGCTTAGTGGAGTCCTTGGATCTATCCATGCTTGTATAACTCAAAAGACAACTTGGGGCAGATCTGATCAAAGTGTTAACCTTTAAATGATCAACCTCCCTCTGATACCAATTGAAAAACGTCTAAGTTGTCAACCTAAATCACCTAGTGGGGGATGAATAAGTGAGTTGTGCGTCTTTTTGCGGAAGTTGTGTGCGTGAGTGTACAAGATTCCATTGTTTTATATTCGTCCAAGTGAGACGCTTAGGAAGGCCCCTCATACTTTTTTCAACGGCCTTAGTCTGCTCATCAGTTAGAGTGTGATAGGTTGTACAATCCTCGAATTTGATTCTCAATCGACCACATGATATGTTCTGCAAATATGATAGAAAATATTTAATATATCGTTCTAACTCTATAAAGATGTTTTTAATCAAATGATAGTGAAGTGAAATAAGAGTGTAGTCTCTAAACATGAAATCGACAGAGTGTGGTGTGCGGAGTATGTGTTCTTCAAATATGATATAAGAAGACTAAGAAATGTCAGGTGGCACGTCGGGTGTCGCTAAATATGGGGTGAGTGACACATTTAAATTGTAGCTTACCCCCTAGGGTGGGGGCTCAGGAAGGAGTGCAGTGAGCAATAGCGTGGTGGAGTCAATTCTTCTGGAGTAAAAGAACAATCTTGTGCCCGTGGTGCTCGAAAGAGTGAGAGTTTCTCGTGCCGTCGTGCATGACACGTCGGTCGTACTGTCAAGCTCGCCCTAATAGGATGTGACAGACATTCATGGCAGCGACGTGACATAAGACTCTATCTGAATATGTGCTCCCTATAGAAAACTCTACTATATTGTAGTGTGTGACGGGCATAGTAAAATGACTATTGACGCCGGATAAGCTGTAGGGTTTTTCTAATGGGTGCATCTCAAGTTCTAATATGTCGACCATGCATTGAGAAACGAAATTCTTCATACTGCCGCTATCGATGATAATGGAACAAAACTGTCCCTGGATGCGTGCAGTAGTGCGGAAAATATCGTACCTCCTATAGTCATCCTCAGTGGGCTTGCTTGGGGTAATGAAACTATAACGTAAGACGCAGACTAAGTGTTCGGCGTGTTCGCCTTCCACTTCGATGACATCCTCGGACTCGAGCTCAGGGCAAGACTCATTTATGTAGACTTCATACTCAGGCTCACCGCCTGGGGAATCGATAATATAAACGAAATGGCGTCGCGGACAATCAAATGATTTGTGCCCCGGATCCATACACTTGAAGCATCAGAATACTCCAGTGTTGGGTTTGGCCCCGATTATCTCCTTACCCTTGGAGGAGATAGTGGATGGGGTCGGAGTCCCGACAGTGACGGGAGGGTGAGGGGGCTCCGAAATCCTATCAGTAGTGGTAGTGGTGACGCTCATTGTAGATTTGTCAGTAGATCTCGCTCATGTTGTTCGTTTCTGTAAGGACTCCAGTCTAAGAGCTCTACTAGAGACTTCCCCTAAATCACGATAGTCTTGCAACTTCAGCTGATCCCGTATGGAATAGCGTAACCCATTAAGATAACGGGATACAGTCATGTCATCATCCTAACGAAGATCTAGCCTCGACTGTAGGACAAGAAACTCATCAGTGTACTCGTCTACCGTGGACTTCTCCTGTCGTAGATTATGGAATTTACGATATAGGGTTTGTAGATAATCATGGGGAACGTACCGCTTCCTAAGTTGAGCCTTGAATTCATTCCAGGTTGTGATGGGAGGCAACCCTAAATTGAATCTAGAGCGCTCTAACTGTCCCCACCAGACTAAGGCAGATCCTTTTAGCCTAGGACGGCGTACTCGACTTACCTAGCTGGAGGCAATTGCTTCCAAACTAAGTAACGATCCATTCTATCACACCAGTCTAAGCAACCCTCAGGCTTTATCCTTGCCTCAAAATCTCCGACATCTAATTTTATTCCTACATCCCAATGACGGTGATTACGTGGTACAAGTTGTGCAGGCTCTAGTGGTCTAGGGACGTGTTCCTCTTGCCTGTGATTTCTGCAAGGTGGTTGATCTAAGTGACGTTCAACTTCTAAGTTATTGATGGAGGTCCTTAAGCTGTTTACGTCGTGGTTCGTGTCTCTCACGTTGGCAGTGAGTGCTTCTACTATTTTCATCAGTTCACCCATTCAGTTGGCTAAGTCACCTATGCTTGCGTCAATGCGGTTTATGCGGCTCTCCATTTAAAATAAGTTGATCTTAATTTTCTTAAAAATTATAATTGAATTTAAAATAATTTTAAAATAAGATAAATATTTTAAATAAGACAAAGATTTTTAATTTTAACTAAAATAAAGTTTTTAAATTGAAAGGGCATAATAATTTTTTGAATCTTTTTGATTTTTTTTTTTATAAAAAAGAAATCTGGATCGTCCGACTCACGATAGGAGTGAGTCGACTACCTCTGATACCAAACTGATGTAGACTAGGGTTAAGTTTTTTCAAATTAAATATTTTAACTCAAAATATTTTATTTGTTTTAAAATAGGATTAGGGTTTTAAAAATGATTTGATTTTGACTTTTAAAAGAGAGGCCGAGTGTCCAGATTCGAGACTTCGCGCGCGCAATTATGCTCGTCGAGATGAACGTTAATAAAATCGTTGAGTTTGTAGAGGCGGATCTCTCGAGCGTTATTGAGTTGAATACTTTGCGAGACTTACACATTCACAAGAAAAATCACCATAACTTATTAAATAACGGTAATAGGAAATAGATCGAACGTTCGAGGCAAGATTAGCAATATTTAATTGAGACGCACAAAATTAATTTGATACTTTGAAACACAGATCGAGCAGATGTTACCCAGGCAGGGAGTAGCTTTCCAAATCAGATGGTGGAGGCTTGTTGTGATCGACCGGGACAGTAGACTGTCGCAATACGCGCCGAAGTCGACGACAGGCAATCACATGCGTAGCAACAAGCTCGTCGGATCTCTGTTGGGCGGCACCATCGGCTGACGGCAACAATCGGGCGTGATGGTCTGCGGTAGACGAGGATCGCTCGTCGAGAATCGTCGCAGATGAGGCTTGCCGGAGAGGCGCGTCTGGATGGCGTTTAGTGGGGCTTCGTCGACTATGATGGCACGGGCCGACGTCACTGAACTGAGGAAAACGATAGAGGCGGAAGGTTGGGGCCGACAACAGAGGGGAAAACAAAAAAGGTTCGTTTTCCCTCTGAAATTTCCGGTCTGATTTCCTCTTCTGAGCAGGAGAATTTATAACCTGTGAACAACAACTTATTTACTTTTTTTTTCAAAATATGGGTTTCCATATCTATGGCAGTGACTTCCGTTAATCATCAAAGCATTTTCCTTTATTTCCTAAAATATAATTTCCGTATTCATAGCAACATATTTTCTTTCTTAAACTGCCCTCATGTTACTACCAACGGTGATTTCAAAGTATTTGATTCTTCAAATGGTGGCTTTTTTTTAATTTTCAAGAAGTTAATTCCCAAAGTGTTTTTATTAACTTTATGCATTCATTAAATAAGTTAAGTTTTCCCCTTACGTCTTATCTACTAAAATTACCGGACCTTTTTATTAATGGTCTCACCGGCCGGTCACACCGATGAGCCGAGACTAATAACGAGTGCATCGAAAGAGACATACATGAAATAAATAACTGAAAAGAAAGCGATTGACGAAAAATAACTGAATGAAATTAAAAAAAATGGCGCTTGATGGAGTCACGAGTCCTCGGATGCGACGAGGGTTGCATCAGTTTAGGACACAACTATTCTAGGTTTAGGAGATCTACGAAAATATATATGAACGGTCCTGATTCGTTTTGATGATCGAACGATTGGGATGTTATGATCCAACCAGATCAGACGATCTAGATTTATATACCGGGGCATCGATGTTACACCGCGAAATGTGATTGACTGGTGATAAATATTTGTATATAATATATATATATACACACACCTAGACACGAGCATCTTCACATGGGCTATGCCCGTGCTCAATGCTCTCGGGCGGCCTTTGGCCGCATTCTGGCGGGCTTCGCCCGCCTTCGCACGGGCTTCACCAGTGCTTGATGCTTTGGGCGGCCAAAGGTCGCATAGAAGTGGGTTTCGCCCGCTTCCACAAGATCCACCAGCTCGGCGCTGCAGCCTCCACTTGCGACCCCCTGGAGCACGTATGCAAAATCAAACAACAACCATAGGGATCCAGGGGGCCGCGAGTGGCGAGTGCGGCACCGAGCTGACAGATTGCATGGAAGCGGTTGAAGCCGCTTCTAATTCGGCCGAAGGCCTCCCAGAGCATCAAGCACTTGCAAAGCCAGTGCAAAGGCGGACGAAGTCCTCCTGGATGCGGCCAAAGACTGCCCGAGAGCATCGAGCGCGGGCGTAGTTCATGCGAAGATGCTCATATATATATATATAAGTGAATGTTTATATGACGATCACTCCAGGCGGGCTTAACGGACTCAACAAAGTAGAATAAACTTTAGAAGGAGGTCATCAGCTTGATATGAGTACATTTAAATAAAATATATAATTAAATGATTATAATTATAATAACATTAATTAAATTAGGGTTTCCTTTCTGCCCGACGGCTGACCGGCGGTGGCCCTGCTGGACCGTCTCCAGCCTACCCCCGCCGATGCCGCCGGCATCCGGCGACCCCGTCGGTGAGGTCCGGTAAGGCCTCCGTCGGCTCCTCCGGCGGCGGTGGCCTCCACCCTGAGCTCATTTTTTTTAATGGCGATGCATCACACGTGCGCCTGCTAGTGGAAGGAACCCCCCTCTATCGCACCCTCACTGCCATCCACGGCCCCGCCCTACTCCTTCAATTCGGCTCCCGCCCCATCCTATCCATCTCCTCCCCCTCCACTGCCGAGGACCTCCTAACCGTCAATGGCATCACATTCTTCAACTACCCTCCCCTGCTCTCTACCAAGTACCTCGTATTCGCCAGTTCCATCCTCGCCTCTACCTCCTACGGCCGGCCGGCCACAATGTGCAAAATAATAAATGTTACAGGAGTAGTTGCAGAAGATACGAAGAAGGAAGTGAGGATGATCCTCCAGGCAGATCCAAGTGGTCCAAGTGGAGATGAGCCTCTAAGCATCGCTGATCCAACCATGCCACAATGTGCAAAATGCATGGACTTTCCACCGACACTGTTAGTAGGAAATAACACTAAAGACACATTCCATTAATTATTCTCCTCCACACCATACTTGCATTTTTAGTACTAATTTGTTATTGAGAAACAACTTAATTTATATATATGCACAAAATTGTAATATTAAGTATGCAGCAATTAAAGGATTGTGTCGCCGGCATCATCTTGAAGGCCATGCCTTAAGCAATGCTTCCTCTTGAGTGAGAACTGAAATAGGTTGTGTTGGTCAATAGAAAGAGTTCCAAAATCGCAGGAAAGAGCAGTTAGAGCCGGTAAAATCGGAGATAGTAGCAGAAATCGAGATGTGCTAGTCGAGTAAGAAAGCGCCGATGGAGACAGAGGCAGTGACGGAGGAGACCAGTGGCATGCTCGTGACCCGCTTTGGCGTGCCGATGATCCCCGACAACACTTCGTTTCTCTTCTCATCTCTCTCTCTTCGTCTCCCTCACTTTCTCTCTCATCGCCGCTCTCTCTCTCCCCTCCCTCTCTCTGAATTTTTTTACTGTAGCAATCCGAACAAATACAACATCCCCTCTCTCTCCCCGCCGTTTCTCTCTCTTCAGCTTTTCCCCTTTCTTTGTTTGCCAATGACAAAAATCGTTGTTGATAGGTATTCATATCTTTATAATATAGATATACACGAGTAACAGTGCACGGGGGCCCCCGTGTACCTCGCGATAGGCCGATATTACCCCGACCCCAACAGTACATCGGCCACGACACTGTTTTCGCTGATACTTACCTGCTCTCGGGTACTCGTTCTTCGCATGTTGTTACTCCACAATTCGCAATCCCCAAAGCGCATTACGAACAATGGTATTTGTTGAGCCATTCCTTTGAGGGGGTTGCGAGTCGTGGAGTAATGACGTGCGAAGACCGAGTACCCGAAAGCAGGTGAGTATCGATGGTATTAGCATCGTGGCCGGTGTATTGTTGCGGGTTTATTGTCGCGCGGGACACGGGATCCCCCGGTGCATTATCACTCGTATTATAAAAATTATGTCTTCTCCCTCTTCCCGTCTTCAAAGCTTTCTTTGTTTCCTTTCCATGGTTTCGTTTTTAGGAGATTTCAGCACTTGGAACTCGAAGCTTCATCCAATGCTTCCATGAAAAATTAGGTTTTTGCTGAAGAAAGGCAAAAAAATTAAACCTAATAAAATTTCTCATATGCTCCTCCTTTAATCCTACATCTTGATTTTGTATTTAGCTCTCTCTCCCTATTTTTATAATAGGAGTCCCATTGTACAATGTATGCTAAGAAGATGATTTTATGAGGATAATAAAATATTGGCCCATTTTATTCTCCATTTCTACAAAAATGAAGAGGATGGATCTCTGATTTTCTAGAAGATCCACATAAGGGATCTCATCTCTTAGTGGGGGAGAAAGAGTGAAGGAATTAAAAGCTATTATATAGCTTTTCCTCTCCCAAATCTTTTCATTCTGCTTACACCAATTTCTTCAAGAAAATTTTATCAACGAAAGGAAAAATGTAAAGGATAATAGAAATTCCTTCTAATTGTCTCAGTTAAAATGATAGTTTTTTTAACATTTGAGTTGAAGAACCATGGCTACACCATCGTTGTAACTCTTGTAAAGCAGTGGATAGACCTTTAGTCTGGATCCTAGTTACTTGAAAATGCAGAATCAAATAAATCCATGGAGACATTAATTAAGTGTTGAATATGATCTAGTTTATACAGACAATTAAAGAAAATGTTTTCATCTGAAGCTTTTAACAGTTAGGACCAACTTCTTTTTCATGATAAATTTCTGTTTCTTTGGGATGAGGGAGGCAACTAAAATATAAGCATAGAAGAGAAAGAAAGAAAATCCCTTTTACAATCAATGAAATTGCACATGGCTTACCTAAGTTGCTCTATCTGGCCTTGAAAATGATGATCAGTAATTTATACAATTAGCGGTACTATAGCACACCGAGTGCGGGGGAGTTGGAAATATGCGGCCTTGTTGTAAAACTTGGCCTGTCTTGTGAAGGGAAATGAAGAGTCAACAAATGACAGTGAAGAAGCATTTATTTAATGGTTTTGATGTCATTGAGGGAAATAAAGAGTCATAAACTCTTGTAGATTCCTAGGCTGGAGGAGTGTGTGGAGATGATGGGGTTGCAAAAGAGATTCTAGAGGCGCAGTGGAGATCAAACGTGTGTGACCGACTTCTTGTCACGATGTGTTCGTCCTCCTAGAGGGCGAGAGATGACGCGACGTTGTCGGGTACCGAAGATGATCATTGGTTTCGATGGGTAGAGGATCATTGCCTGGAGCGAAGAGCCGAAGATTAACGGGGGTGGAAATGCACGCGGAAAACCGAAGCGTGGAAGGTGTTTGGATGGCAGGAATCGGCGGCGGCGTTTCCATCGGCTTGGAGGAGAGACATCAGGTGTAGCGTTACCGGCAGGTGAAGCGGAAGGAATCGCTTCACATCGTTGAGCGAGTGAGAGCGAAAGTGCGAGTTATGAGCGAGACGGGGAGGCGGCATGGGTTTTATCGGTTCTCTGCCCTAAGAGGCGCGTAAGGATTGTGTGACTAATATCATGTGTATATGCAATCGAACAGTCCAGATTTTTTTGTTTACCGGGTTATTGTTATGAATATCTTTATATATAGCATATATGTGTGTGTGTGTGTGTGTGTGTGTATGGTTGAATCATTCTTTTTAAACTGTATGGAGTGATAATTATCCTTATCCATGCATCATAAGGCTAAGGAATTTCTATGCTTGCTTAAAATTATTTGTTGAATTTTTATCCTAATTCTAATATTTGTAATTTACAAAATACCTTTTTGCCAGTTTGTTCACGCTGTGCACTTTCATGACTATTCTTTATATCCTAACCCGGACTTGTGTTCCTTGGTTCCTTAAGCTGATGATAAGTCTTTCATCTCAGGTATGTTGACTTTAACTGAGTACTACTGTAAATATTTTGAATTAGATATATATTTATGATATCCAGTTATTTCTAACAAATTTTCTCAACTGCAGACCAATGAACTCTATCAATTAGCATCTGTTGCTTTCTGTTTGCTTGTTGCTTGGGTTTGTACTCTAAACTCTTACACTTTTCCTACTTTTATGGTAGTATTTTCTTTAGAATATATGATGCATGATGCTTCAAATTATAAGGCTTGCGGTATCCCACAGGCATGCCAGACAGCAGTTACAGGTGTGGTGTGCTCAATTTTAAAATAAAATGCAAATAATTTCCGTTATGACAGTATTTTATGCATGATTAGTATTTTTATCCTCACTCTTGTTAAGCCTTAGCGAGGGAGCATTTTAGTATTTTGCTGGGACTATTTTTCCCACCATATATGTGGGTTTTGACTTTGAAAAATGGAAGCATGAATTAAGTATCAAACTCCTCCTCTCTCTAATTATCTCTCTCTCTCTCTCTCTCGTTCTGTTCTGTCTGACGAACCCTAACCGCAAGCCCGACTCCGTCGTTCGCCCGCAAGCCCGACTGTAGCCGCTCGCCGTTCCTCCTCTCCACCATAGCTTCCTGAGGATCCAAGAAGGGTCTCTCCTCCTCTCTCGAGGACTTCCCTCCCCTTCCCCCTTGCACGCGCTCTCAATCTAGGGCTCGTAACAGAGATCTAACGTAGACAGATTGTGGGCCTTGTGGCTCCTCAAATGGAGGATTAGGATAGTGACACAACCACTATAATATAACATTGAGTGATGTATAATTTAGTCCAGCGTATTTTAAACAAAGCTCTAGCCTGGGCTCGAATACCATACTGATGCAGGACGGGCCGTGTGACGTGGGTGTGCTGACACTAATGAAATTATATGTCAATCACGGTGGGCTCAAACAATCCCAACCTAAATATGCATGGACAATTTTCACCTTAATCCGGAAATAAAATCTCAGTTGTTATATTTATATAAGTTTGTCAAATTAATCGCAATGTGAACTTTGGAGTTCAAGTGTGCAAGCAATATAATGTTCGATTACGTACGAAGTGTTGTCAACTATGAACCTTCACAAATGAGCTTAATAGGAAAATATGAAAATGAAAGCAACTGCACAAACGAGTCGAATTCCCAAACAAACATGTGGTGTTTTCCAATATTCAATAATGAGATAAATAAACACAATACAATAAAATTCACATAGCAATGAAGATTCAGTGGCAACGAGTGTAGGCAAGAAAATGTTGCTTGGAAGGCAAGGGGGCTGGATACAGTCGTGGATAATTTTATACTTGCTGATTGAATTTGAAACCCCGATCCTACACCAATTAGGCCAATTTTCTGCAATAAATGTGTCTTATGAGGTTAAGGTTCACTGCTGGAAGTTACGAGCTTGCCTGGGCGTGAGGGTTGAGCTTACTGAGACTCAATAGGGGGGAGACAGGACTTCTCAGACGGAAATGAATCAGAAGATGATCTCATTATTGAATAATGTACTGAAAGTAGTTTGGATCAAAACACATTTATTGCAGAAAATGTGTTACAGTGATGTTTACCAGGATCAAAACAGACGGGGACGGTATTGGACGAGGCGAGCGGCAACATGGATGTTTACCAGGATCAAAACATGTTGAGGATTGGGATTAGGCGATGGGACACTCGATCGACGGGAGGAAGGAGATGCACAGTGGAAGTGGCAAGTAGTTTGGAGACGGTTTGGATAGTTACAGTGGTCCCCACGACAAACAGACGGACACGAGTAATGTACTGAAAGTTTGATTGAGAATGGGAAAATAAGGGAGGATAACTGAAATGAACCGAAATTTCAGGAAAATAAACCGAGACGTCGCACCCCGGAATCTCGCGACATCGTATCACGAATGATTGCCGGTTTGGAATCTCTCACAAATAAACAATGAAAATAAATGATAGCCTATTCCCCTATTTATAACGAGAAAGGCGGTTGGTCACCCGACGTGAACGACTATGATTGACTGTTACGCCCGGGTGCCCTAAAACACAAAATACAAGTAAAAAAAATACATATAAATAGTAAAACAACGATTTGAACGTGCTCGCGGTCTCGGATCGCCGATCCGATCAGCGTCTGCTGCGCGAATACACGAATATGGGCCCCGCCTAATGGTGACCCGAAGTCGAGCGTTGATCCCCATCTCATTCTTATTGCATTAATATCCGATTTAAAACAATTATATTATGGTCTAGAAAATATTTTTTCTTTTAAAAGAGTAAAATTGCACATCTGGAAATTCATGCAATATTTACACTTAATGTAGATCCTTGGCACCTTCACCTACAACCAATTGGTTTTAGCTTAGATTTGTATGTTCTAATATGATATCACCTTCACCCCGGAATCTCGCGACATCGCATCACGAATGATTGCCGGTTTGGAATCTCTCACAAATAAACAATGAAAATAAATGATAGCCTATTCCCCTATTTATAACGAGAAAGGCGGTTGGTCACCCGACGTGAACGACTATGATTGACTGTTACGCCCGGGTGCCCTAAAACACAAAATACAAGTAAAAAAAATACATATAAATAGTGAAACAACGATTTGAACGTGCTCGCGGTCTCGGATCGCCGATCCGATCAGCGTCTGCTGCGCGAATACACGAATATGGGCCCCGCCTAATGGTGACCCGAAGTCGAGCGTTGATCCCCATCTCATTCTTATTGCATTAATATCCGATTTAAAACAATTATATTATGGTCTAGAAAATAATTTTTCTTTTAAAAGATTATGCTTATATACATTTATATATATGTATATATATATATAGTTGAAAATAAAAGAGTAAAATTGCACATCTGGAAATTCATGCAATATTTACACTTAATGTAGATCCTTGGCACCTTCACCTACAACCAATTGGTTTTAGCTTAGATTTGTATGTTCTAATATGATATCAGAGCATTCTAGGATTAACGAGCCACTCAGAAGTTCACGTTTTAGAGGCCAAACGGCCTACACGTAAGAGGGCGAGTTGAGAATATATTCCCATATCGTGAACTTCATGTAACAATGTGCACTTAATAATATGTAGTCATTTACTTGGATCTCCCTTGTAAGTTTGCAAAATTACATATGGCACCTCTCTATCTTTTAAATTACAAAAACCTCTCCTCTAAGTTTACATTTCATAATGTTAGAAAATACTAGGATAAATGATGTATTAACTCATGTAGGAGTTAGTGTTTAGTTCCACATTGTTTGTATAGCTAGATCTTATTCTCTTCTCTCCTATATATTTGTACTCATACTTGTTTTTCGGTATTCAAGAAGTATATACAAGGTTTGGAACTTTCTCTACATGGTATCAGAGGCATATGGTCCGGCCTGTTTTTTTCTAACCGCCTGCTTACTGGGCGGCTTGTTCTCCGGTCTAGCCGCAGTATCTTGCGGCCTGCTCCCTTTCTAACCGCTTCCGGGTGGTTAGTTTTTTCTGTTAACCGCAGCTTCCTGCGCGGTTACGGTAGTTCTTACCGCTACCTCTGCTCTCTCTCTCTCTCGTGGCTTCCATCCCTTCTTCTCCTTCTCCTCCCTTTTATAACCTTTCTAACAGGTGGGGCCTTCCCTCCCTTGTTTCCTCTGTCCGCGCGATTTCATCCCGGCTAACCGCTTCCCTCTACTCGGTGCGGTCTCCCTGTCTACCTGCCGAGATCTTCCCTTCTCGCTGCTCTCCATCCTTCTCTCCGCGACTTCTGATGGGGGACCATCGGGCGCACTTCGGCGCAAGGCGGACTCCACCTTCGTATATTCGCGCCGACGAACTTGATCGAACCGGCGATCCGTTACCGTGGATGCGTCCGGCTCGTCGTTTAGATTCATTTTCATATATAGCACTTTGTATTTCAGATATTATTTTATGTAGTTTTGGGGACGGAACCGCCGGCCAATCATAGCCGTCGATTCCGGTTGCCCTAGCTTGGATTTCTTATAAATAGAATAGGAGGGCTGCAGGATGGAGCATTGCTGAAGTTAGGAGAAGATCATCTTCCTCGCTTCCGGTGGTCATTCCGCGGTGCCGACGCCGTGGAGCCCCTTGGTGCCGATTCCTTGGGTAAGTTCCGATACCTTTCCTTGTGTTTTCCTCTACCAAGCAGCCCCGTCGCCCACCTATCTCAGATCCAACAGCTGCCCCCCCCCCTTTTCTCCCAGCCGCCGGCCGCCCAACTGCCGCCCTCCCCATACAGCCACCCGCCGCCATCTTACCCCCTTACAAACCCCACGCCGCCGGCCTCCAAGCCCCCACCCTACAGCCCCTTCCGCCGCCCCCTCTGCCCCCAACCTGCAGCCCCCGCAACAGCCCTGCTTCAGCCCAGCCGCAGCCCCCCTCTCAGCCTCCCTGCACCGGCCGCCCAGATCTGGCCAGATCCGGCTAGATCCAGCCCGGTAGCCTCCAAATCCGCCATCGTCCCTTCTACTCACAGCCACCATCATTTCCCCACGTGGATCCACCTTTCCCCTTGCTCGATCTAGTCTCGCCACCACCCGGAAGTCCCTTTTAGCCGTCCGAAACTTCAGATCTTTATATAGTTCCTGCAGCCCTAATCTTTAATTCAGAATTTTATACTTGTTGTTGGTGTGGATTTTTATTGTTGTTTGGTATAAAATATTGTGCACGTTGTGGACCTTTTGATTAATGGAATTATAGCACGTTATATTTGCCTGTGAATCTCTTGCTTTGCAGGACGCTTAATTCGTCGTGCGCTTAAATTAGCCCTCCGTGCGGAGGAGCGCTATTGCCTAAATAGCTGAACTGAAATTGCCTCCCTTGTTTAGAATGAATGTTATGTTTAATATTTTGTCTTGCTGCTTAAAGTGATTCATCGCCTGATTATTATTATCTTGCATATAGTCATTGTTTAGGGTGAGTCTTTCCCCTTCACGTCACTAGCAGGCGTCTTAGGATTTCACTCCACAGCCTACCCTACATCAGTTGGTATCAGAGCCCAGGTCGGGCTATTTTGCATGCTCCGTAGTGGTAGGACATTTAGAAGCATGGTAGATCCGCAAGTCACCCACGAGCGAGCGGCCGGCTCGAATTCGAGCGCCGCCACCACGGATTTTGAGCGCCTTATCTTAGATCGCTTTGATGCCCTAGGCACCCAATTTGAGACCGTGCGACACGACATCACTGCGGTGAATCGCCGCCTAGATCGGCTAGAGCACGCTAGGGAAGCTCCTTCCTTACATGACGATGAGATCGCAGATGACCCAGACGACTCTCCCCGGCGCGGCCAGCGAGTCAGAGATGACCCGCCTCCGGCAGACCGTTATCGTCGTGAGATCCCTGTGAGAGGCCCCACCCCGCCTGCGAGGCGGAACCCAGAGCCGGCACGTGATCGACCCCCGCCCCCGCGGGAAGATTACCGCATACCACGTCAGCCTGGCCCTAGGAACCGTATACCTCCACACGATCGTTATGACCAGCGTCGAGACGAATATTATCCACCGGGTCGACGCGAACGCGGACCCCCACCCGCTCGACACGATTATGATCGCGACGACGATCCTGACGATTATCCTGACCCGCGGAGAGGCGACCGTGCCTTTGATATTACCCGTAGGATTCGTCTTGATGCCCCGACCTTTGATGGCTGCCTAGACCCGAAGGCCTTTAGTGATTGGCTCCTAGACATGGATCACTACTTTGATTGGTACGATATGAGTGATGATCGATGTGTCCGGTTTGCCAAGATGAAGTTGGTCGGGCAAGCCAAGGTGTATTGGATTAGTGTGGAGCGAGCCTTAGAGCGTGATGGTTATTACCCCATCACCAGATGGGATGATATGAAGGAGAGGCTTAAGGAAAGTACCTCCCAGCCTCCTACCGTGATCAGCTACTTGACCAGCTGCAGAGTTTACGCCAGGGGACGCTTTTCGTAGCCGAGTATATGGCTCGGTTCGACGAGCTAGTCGTTAGGAGTGATATTTCGGAGGAGCCTATTGCCACTGCCTCTCGATTCAAGGCTGGCCTCCGATCGGATCTCCGGAGAGAGCTGATTCCCCATCGTCTGGAGACTGTGGACCAGATATTCCAGCTCGCCCTCGAGTACGAACAGTATCTTCGTACGCCTGGTACGAGGCAGTTCCCCACCCGGACGGAGTCATCGACGTTTAGGAAACCCGCTCCAGCCCAGACGGCTACAGCCGCCCTACCCTCACGGGTCACTACTGACTTGAAGGGCAAAGCTGTCGCTACTGAGGGCCAGAGGCCTGGGGGTATTCAGTGTTTTAGATGTTCGGGTAGAGGACACGTGGCGGCCCACTGCCCCACGAGGAGTCTGTTGATCGAGGATGAGGAGCACGGAGTAGAAGGAGAGGAAGAGGTTACTGAGGAGATCACCACCACCATTGAGGAGGGATGGGAGAGCGACGCTGAGCGCTCATTAGAGGTGGGAGTGGTCAGACGCCTCCTACACACCCCCCGTACCGATGAGGACTGGCGCCGTACCACCATTTTCTACACGTATTTCCCGAGTGCAGGCGGACCCTGCAAGTTGGCTATTGATAGCGGGAGTTGCGTGAACATCGTGGCCCAGAAGGGTCTAGACCGTATGCAGGTGAAGGCGGAGCCCCACCCACATCCTTATCGTATCATCTGGGTTGATAAGACAGCTATCCAGGTTACCCAGCGCTGCCTCGTTCCTATCACCATCGCATCCTTCGAGGACCAGGTTTGGTGCGATGTCATCCCTATGGACGTCGCCCACGTTCTGCTAGGCCGCCCTTGGCTATTTGATCGCGATGTCACGTGCTTCGGTCGATCGAACACGTGTGTCTTCTATGACAAGGGGCGGAAGATCACGTTAACTCCCACCCAGCCCAGAGAGAGGCCTAAGGGCCGGGTCGAGCCGTCCACTAGCACGATTGCCTCGAGACTCGTGCATATCCTTCGATGTGGTGAGTTCCTGAGAGACAGCACTGATGCTGGTATCATGTATGTGGTGGCCGCCACTATGGCTTCTGATGGCCCCACATCTGAGGCTCCTCCTGCCGTGCGACCTTTACTTGATGCGTTTGCAGACATTATGCCAGAGGAGCTCCCTGACGAGTTACCCCCTTTGCGGGACATCCAGCATGCTATAGATTTAGTCCCGGGGGCCTCGCTCTCCAATCTGCCGCATTATCGTATGAACCCTGTTGAGCACGCTGAGCTCAAGAGGCAGGTTGATGAGCTTCTTCGGAAGCAGTTTATCCGGGAGAGCCTGAGTCCGTGTGTCGTACCCGCCCTTCTTACTCCTAAGAAGGACTACAGCTGGCGTATGTGCATTGATAGTAGAGGTATCAACAAGATTACGGTGAAGTATCGTTTCCCGATTCCTCGTCTAGACGACCTATTAGATACGATGTCCGGAGCCCAGATCTTCTCGAAGATCGATCTCCGAAGCGGGTACCACCAGATTAGGGTTCGAGAGGGAGACGAGTGGAAGACGACGTTTAAGACGAAGGACGGTCTGTATGAGTGGCTGGTCATGCCATTTGGGCTCTCGAACGCCCCGAGTACGTTTATGCGAGTCATGACCCAGGTCCTACGACCCTACATGGGCAAATTCCTAGTCGTCTACTTCGACGACATTCTGATCTATAGCCACACCGAGCCAGACCACCTCGAGCACTTGAGGCTTCTGTTTGATATCCTCCGAAAGGAGAAACTGTTTATCAACCTGAAGAAGTGCTCCTTCCTAGCCGAGTCTGTCCATTTTCTGGGATTTATTATCTCCGCCTCAGGCGTGTCAGTTGACCCTGAGAAGGTCCAGTCCATCCGCGAGTGGCCCATACCATCGACCATTCATGAGGCCCGTAGCTTCCACGGACTTGCGACCTTTTACCGGAGATTTGTTAGAGGTTTTAGCTCGATTATGGCCCCATTCACTAGTTGTCTGCGCAAGGGAGATTTTCAGTGGACCGCCGCGGCCACTCGAGCATTTGAGGAGATTAAGGACAAGCTGACGTCAGCCCCCGTTTTGCGACTCCCCGATTTTAGCAGAGCCTTCGAGGTCGCGTGTGACGCGTCGGGCGTAGGTATTGGAGGAGTGTTGAGTCAAGAGGGACACCCGGTTTCTTACTTTAGTGAGAAACTGAATGAAGCCAAGCAAAAATACTCGAATTACGACCGAGAATTTTATGCTATTGTCCAGTCGCTGCGATATTGGAGACACTACCTCCTTCTCCGGGAGTTCGTGCTGTATTCGGATCACCAGGCCCTACGCTATCTCGACTCTCAGAGGAAGTTGAGCCATCTCCATGCGAAGTGGGTAGAGTATTTACAGGATTTCCACTACGTTCTCAAACATCGCGCCGGTGTTGAGAACAAACCCGCCGACGCACTCAGTCGTCGAGTCTCTCTACTTCACACATTGAGGGCCCAGGTGGATGGTTTTGAGAGGGTGATTTTGGACTACCCCACTTGTCCAGATTTTGCTGAGATTTACACCGCGTTATCGAGGGACCCTCCAGATCCTGTTGAGGGGTTTCGGATCATTGATAGGTATTTGTTCCGGGGCTCCCGTTTGTGTGTGCCCAATACCTCATATCGTGATTATTTAGTTTGGGAACTACACGCCGGGGGTGCCGCCGGCCATTTCGGGCGAGATAAGTCGATTGCTATAGTAGAAGATCGTTTCTATTGGCCGAGTTTGAAGAGAGATGTGACTCGTATCGTTCGACATTGCCGTGTGTGCCAAACGGCCAAGGGAACAAAGCAGAACACGGGTTTATACACTCCTTTACCCGTTCCCCATCGTCCTTGGGAGGACATTAGTATGGACTTCGTGTTGGGACTTCCGCGCACCCTGCGGAAGCATGATTCTATCTTTGTTGTGGTCGACCGGTTCTCTAAGATGGCGCACTTTATTGCGTGTAGTAAGACCGCCGATGCCCCCCGCGTCGCGGCCTTATTTATGAGCGAGGTCTTTAGATTACACGGTCTCCCAAAGTCCATTGTGTCCGATCGGGATGTGCGGTTCGTTAGTTACTTTTGGAAGACGTTATGGCGGAAGACTGGGACCACGCTTAAGTTCTCTTCCGCATACCACCCTCAGACGGACGGTCAGACTGAGGTGGTAAATAGAAGTTTAGGTAACCTACTGAGGTGTCTAGTTGGTGAGCATGCGTCTAGCTGGGACTCCGTGCTCCCTATACCTGAGTTTGCATACAATAGTTCCGTCAATAGGTCGACCGGTCTGAGTCCGTTTCAGGTAGTGTCGGGTTATGACCCGAGGAAGCCTATTGATCTATTACCAGTCCCGACTGAGTCACGTCCTAGTGAGTCTGCTGAGTCCTTCACACGTCATTTGCATGAGTTGCATGAGTCTATCAGGCGTAAAATCAATTTAAGCAACGAACATTACAAAGAACTGGCAGACAGACATAGACGGGAGAAACATTTTCTGGTTGGCGAACAGGTGATGGTGCGAGTTCGTGCGGAGCGGCTCCCTCAGGGGCCTGCTAAGAAACTGAGCGCCAGGCGAATTGGGCCCTACACTGTTTTGAGGCGAATCGGGTTGAATGCTTACGAGCTGGACATTCCTGCGAGCATGGGTATCCACCCTGTGTTCAATATTGAGGACCTGACACCTTACTTTCCACCCCATGAGTACCCCGATCCCTACCTTGGCGGCCCTCCCGAGCCTCTACCACCACCCCGTTCTCCCACCACCCAGCCTCCCCTTGACTCCCACTTCCCCAGGAGTTCCCCACCAGTGGCTTCACCTGTGGCACCACCACCATCACCGGTAATCTTCCCGCGGGGGCGGGGGTCGGTCACGTGCCGGCTCTGGGTTCCGCCTCGCTGGCTTGGACATTCTTCATCCGACGATACTTGGGTTATTGCAGCTGAGCTTGATCGACTCGCCCCCGGGCTTCGACTACAGTACGACCATCTCCATTCATCGGAGATGAAGGCTTTTCAGTCGGGGGGAGTTGATGGGGGACCATCGGGCGCACTTCGGCGCAAGGCGGACCCCACCTTCGTATATTCGCGCCGACGGACTTGATCGAACCGGCGATCCGTTACCGTGGATGCGTCCGGCTCGTCGTTTAGATTCATTTTCATATATAGCACTTTGTATTTCGGATATTATTTTATGTAGTTTTGGGGACGGAACCGCCGGCCAATCATAGCCGTCGATTCCGGTTGCCCTAGCTTGGCTTTCTTATAAATAGAATAGGAGGGCTGCAGGATGGAGCATTGCTGAAGTTAGGAGAAGATCATCTTCTTCGCTTCCGGTGGTCATTCCGCGGTGCCGACGCCGTGGAGCCCCTTGGTGCTGATTCCTTGGGTAAGTTCCGATACCTTTCCTTGTGTTTTCCTCTACCAAGCAGCCCCGTCGCCCACCTATCTCAGATCCAACAGCTGCCCCCCCCCTTTTCTCCCAGCCGCCGGCCGCCCAACTGCCGCCCTCCCCATACAGCCACCCGCCGCCATCTTACCCCCTTACAAACCCCACGCCGCCGGCCTCCAAGCCCCCACCCTACAGCCCCTTCCGCCGCCCCCTCTGCCCCCAACCTGCAGCCCCCGCAACAGCCCTGCTTCAGCCCAGCCGCAGCCCCCCTCTCAGCCTCCCTGCACCCGCCGCCCAGATCTGGCCAGATCCGGCTAGATCCAGCCCGGTAGCCTCCAAATCCGCCATCGTCCCTTCTACTCACAGCCACCATCATTTCCCCACGTGGATCCACCTTTCCCCTTGCTCGATCTAGTCTCGCCACCACCCGGAAGTCCCTTTTAGCCGTCCGAAACTTCAGATCTTTATATAGTTCCTGCAGCCCTAATCTTTAATTCAGAATTTTATACTTGTTGTTGGTGTGGATTTTTATTGTTGTTTGGTATAAAATATTGTGCACGTTGTGGACCTTTTGATTAATGGAATTATAGCACGTTATATTTGCCTGTGAATCTCTTGCTTTGCAGGACGCTTAATTCGCCGTGCGCTTAAATTAGCCCTCCGTGCGGAGGAGCGCTATTGCCTAAATAGCTGAACTGAAATTGCCTCCCTTGTTTAGAATGAATGTTATGTTTAATATTTTGTCTTGCTGCTTAAAGTGATTCATCGCCTGATTATTATTATCTTGCATATAGTCATTGTTTAGGGTGAGTCTTTCCCCTTCACGTCACTAGCAGGCGTCTTAGGATTTCACTCCACAGCCTACCCTACATCAACTTCTCTTAGTTGCTACTCGATGCGGTCTCCTTGTCTACCCGCCGAGTTTTGGCCTTCTCGCTGCTCTGCTCCTTGCTCGTCGCGACTTTTTTTAGTCGCCGCGTCTTCTCTTCTCGCCGCGATTTGTTCTTTTAGTCGTTGGGGCTTCCCTCATCCCGGCGAGCTCCGCATCTAGGTCGCGGCATCTTCCCTTGCCGCTGGTGTGCTCACCGTGACCGTGCGGCCTTATCGACCGGCTTGTTCTCTGCTTAGTCGCTGCGGCTTATCTCCTCGAAGGCGGCTTCTCCTCTTTGCTGCGGGTACCGTTTTTTTTGGTCGCGACATCCTCCTTGTCGCGGGTGTGCTGACACCGAGACCGTGCGGACTTCGGTATTTTGTCATTGCAGTTTCCTTACCGCCGCAACTTGTCTTCCCGCTGCAGTTCCCCTGTTGTTGCGTGCTTCTCGCCCGGGCTTCGCTTAACCGCTGCGGCCACCTTCGTCGTTGCGGCTTCTCTACCCGCCGCGGGCTCCGCATTTTGGTCGCGGCCTCTTGTCGCTGGTGTGTTGACACCGAGACCGTGCGGATTCTCCTTTTCTCTCTCCAGGTGGCCTCTCTTCTCTACCCGCTTTGGGTTGTTGGTTGCGGTCTGCCCCTATCCGCCCGGTCAAGTACCTGTTCGTCGGCTTGTGCTCCTATTGCGGTCTGCCTCTAACCGCCCGGTGCTTCTCGTTCACGCCACTCTTCGTGTTGCGGTCTTCTTCTAACCGCACTACTTGCTCGTTTTTTTAATCCGCCGCATCGTGTTTCTATCTGCTGCGGGCTCTTTTCTTACCGCGCTGGTCGTGGCTGTCTTTTGTCGCTGGTGCGTTGTCACCGCGTCGTTGCGGTATTTTCCTTGCACGATGATCAGCTATCCTCCGGGCTCCATGGTGTCTATTTCCGATGGTGGTACCTCCTGCCTTGCTTATAACTCATCCTGGATTTTGGACTCCGGGGCCTCTCACCACATTACCTCGCGAAAATCACCACAATATTTTAACTCCGTGCATCCCAAGTTCATTACTGTTGCTAGTA
Source organism: Platanthera zijinensis (assembly GCA_039513925.1). Classification (NCBI taxonomy): domain Eukaryota; kingdom Viridiplantae; phylum Streptophyta; class Magnoliopsida; order Asparagales; family Orchidaceae; genus Platanthera; species Platanthera zijinensis. The sequence continues at coordinate 32,767,230 of CM077081.1, forward strand.
GGGACACAATTCCCGTTTCTGGCGCGAAAGATATTCACCTCACTCCCTCTATTACTCTTCGCTCTGGCCTTCATGTTCTGGGCTCTCCTTTCAACCTTCTCTCTATTGGTCGACTCACTACTGACCTCGATTGTGATGTTATTTTTTCTTTTAACTTGTGTGTTGTGCAGGATCGCAAGACGCAAACTATCATTGGAAAAGGGCATCTATCGAATGGTCTCTATATCCTTGACCCCTCTCCCCCAACGGTGTTGTCCTCTATTAGCTCTGTTGATTGGCATCGACGTCTGGGTCACGCTCCTCTAAACATCCTCAGAAAATCTCTCCCCGACGTGTCCCTCCAAGAGTTCACGTGTGAGTCTTGTATCTATGGGAAACATCATCGGTTTACGTTCTCACCACATCTTACTCGGAGTCCTGCTCCATTTGATCTAGTACACTCCGATATTTGGGGACCATACAAAATTGCGAGTGTTTTTGGATATCGTTACTTTGTCACATTTGTAGATGACTACTCTCGGGTGACCTGACTGTATCTCCTTCGTGACCACTCTGAATTGCCCGGTGTATTCCATACCTTTTTCATTGAAACTCGCAACCCGTTTTCCACTACAATTAAAACTCTCTCGATAATGCCCGTGAATACACGAGTCATGCCTTCGCTCACCTCTGTGCTGAGTTTGGGATCATCCATCAAACCTCTTGTGTCTATACCCCCAACAAAATGGCGTTGCTGAACGCAAGAATCGACACCTGCTTGAGGTCACCCGTTCTCTTATGATTCAAAAGAATGTTCCCAAACAGTATTGGAATTTTGCGGTATCTACCGTCTGCGCTCTTATTAACCGCATGCCTTCCTCCTATCTCAATTTTGTGGTTCCCTTCAATCTTTTGTTTCCCTCCAAACCTCCTTTCTCCATCACCCCTCGCATGTTTGGTTGCGTGTGCTTTGTTCATCATCTTGGCCCGTCCACTGACAAACTTACTCCCCGTGGCATTAAATATATGTTTGTACTTTGTAGGCTATTCTCGGACTCAGAAGGGCTACGTTTGGTTTTCCCCCAAGGATCGCAAGGTGGTTATTTCTGCTGATGTCACCTTCCTCGAAGATCAGCCATATTACTCTCAACTAGCTGATTCTCCCCTTCCCCCACCTCTTCCGCGGCCTGTTATTCATGTTCATTCAAACCTTCCTCTTCTTCCCACACCAATCCCACCTAAACCACCTACACCACCTTTCATCCGTGTGTACACTCGACGTCCTTCTTTGTCTACTGCCCTACGGGAGCTGCCCTGCTCTAATGATGTTTTGCAGCCTGCGGATCCGACAACAGATTCCACTGCCCACCCACTGGCCAACTATGTCTCTTTTCACCCCCTCTCTCCGGAACTCCGACAAAGTGCTTTACTTTATCCTCTATCTCCACCCCTAATTCTGTACAGGAGACTCTCCAGCATCCCGGGTGGTGGGCGGCTATGGACGAGGAAATGACTGCTCTTTGGGTAAACCACACTTGGGATTTGGTCCCGCTTCCTCCTGGACAATCTTGTGTGGGATGTAAATGGGTGTTTGCCGTCAAACAGGGTCCGGATGGGACGGTTCACCGTTTGAAAGCTCGTCTTGTAGCTCGCGGCTTCACTCAACAACAAGGCTTGGATTATTATGGGACTTTTTCTCCAGTCGCTAAACTCAATACTGTTTGTGTTGATATCCCTTGTTGTTCACCGCCACTGGCCCTTACACCAACTGAACGTCAAAAATGCCTTTCTTAATTTCGATTTACAGGAGACCGTTTATATGCAGCAACCTCCCGGGTTTGAGACCACGGGGGAGTCTCTTGTCTGTTGTCTGAAAAAGTTTCTTTATGGTCTCAAACAGTCTCCTCGAGCATGGTTTGACAAATTTAGCAAGACCGTTAGTGATGTTGGTTTCACTCGGAGTTCGACCGACTTCTCTCTGTTTACTCGTCATCGTCCAACGGACACAGTAATTCTTTTGGTTTATGTGGATGATATTCTGATTACAGGAGATGATCTTTCAGGAATACGGATGATCAAACAACATCTAGCAACTGTGTTTCAAACAAAGGACTTTGGAAGCCTTCGATATTTTCTTGGTCTCGAAGTGGCTCGGAGACCTGATGGGCTTGTGCTATCTTAGAGAAAGTACTGTCTTGACCTACTTCATGATGCGGGCTATTCTGGATGCAAGCTATTCTGGATGCAAGCTATTCTGGATGCAAGCTATTCTGGATGCAAGCTATTCTGGATGCAAGCCTGCTGACACTCCCATGGATATCAATCACAAACTTTGTGCTCATGCCTTGGATTCCGATTTGCTCCTTCCGAATCCAGAGTATTATCGTCGTCTTGTGGGAAAGCTGATATACCTCACTGTTACTAGACTTGATATATCATTTGCTGTTGGAATTATCAGTCGATTCATGCATGAGCCACGTATCTCTCATTTTCAGGCTGTCGAACGTATTCTCCGTTACTTGAAGACTGCTCCTGGCAAGGGCTTGTATACAAGCCCTCTTCGTCTCCCTTATATCTGATTGCTTATTTTGATGTTGATTATGCTGGCTCTTTGGATGACCGTCGGTCCACAAGTGGATACTGCACTTATTTTGGAGGACATCTTATTACATGGCGCAGCAAGAAACAGTCCGTGGTTGCTCGCTCATCTGCTGAGGCTGAGTATCGATCTATGACAGCTGTTGTGTCTGAGCTCACGTGCCCTGAGGGTCTCCTTGATGATCTAGGAGTCAAGCTCTCCTCACCCGCAACTTTATTATGCGACAGTCAAGCTGTTATACACATTGCCAAGAATCCGGTCTTCCATGAACGAACAAAACATATTGAAGTTGACTGTCACTTCATTCAGGAGAAGGTTCAGTTGAAGAAGATAGAGTTAACACATGTTCCTGCTGCTCAGCAAGATGCAGATATCCTCACCAAGGCCTTACCTCGGCGTCTCTACTATAAGTTCTTGTCCAAGCTTTATGTCTATGATTTGTACGCTCCAGCTTGCGGGGTAGTGTTAGAAAATACTAGGAAAAATGATGTATTAACTCATGTAAGAGTTAGTGTTTAGTCCCACATTGTTTGTATTGCTAGATCTTACTCTCTTCTCTCCTATATATTTGTACCCGTACTTGTTTTTCGGTATTTAAGAAGTATATACAAGGTTTGGAACTTTCTCTACACATAACATGCATGTACAAAAAAGTACACCCATGGAGTGATGCAACATGTAATTATGTCAACTCCCCGAGAACGTTTGGGTAATTAATAGTATATAACTATGTATATATATATTATAAAGCACGACCTTGTCCCCATTCATGTTTAATAGCTTAGAATTTATCATTTCGTGTCTGTTCCCTTGCTAATGATAGCTAACAATTCTGTGCACATTCTTTTCTCAAATGAATAGAAATGTTTTACATGAACATTGGCTCATTAATTGCTTATTAGATATTGGGATTGGAATCATGATCACTAACACTCAAATAAATAAATTATCATCTAGTTTGCCTGTATTCTATCGATATGTTAAATGTGATTACTTCCAATCAAAAAAAGTAAATGTTGCCTTTTTGGCTTTCTACTTTAGCGTTTAACAGATCTCTTCAAACTGCATTGGATGATTATTGAATTGATATATCTGAGATAATGATCCGTTTAGTTCTGAATTGTAAAGAACATTATGAGGGTAATCTGTATATTATATTTGGCATTAGCATAATGTCAATATGCAGCTTTAAACAAAAAGACAGTTATGTTTTATCTTGGCATCTGTGGCTTTTGGTTATATTTAAGATTTCAGCAAGTTTTCTTACACATATTTATTTGTTAATGTTAGCCTTAGTGACAGTCAATCGAGTTTTGTCTAAGGAATATATTTTCTCATTGACATCCATTAGAACTTTGGCTTACATTCCTTCTGGTTAATTTTCTTCTGATTGTTGTTTATGCTTATAAAAATATTATGTAAGTGTGTAATGAGAAGTTTATACTTGGTTGCATACTTGTTCTTTTATTTCACGTTCAATTATCTTTGCAGTGCAGTGATAAACTGGGACTAAGCCTTGAACTTGGCTCTTTTGCTGCTGGGGTGATGATTTCTACAACTGATCTTGCACAGCATACACTTGAGCAAGTAGGAAAATGTTTTTATTCATTAAATTGTTTTATGGTGTCCCGAGGAGTAAAAATTCTTAACAAAAATTTCCTTGTTTATTCTTCATCAAGATTGTCAGTGTCAAAATGCAATGCTACGCGTAGGTGCAAACAATGTGCACACTTTATTTATTTGAAGCACAAAACTAACAACTTCAAGGCACCCCATACTTTAATTCTTAGAAAACATTGTAATAAAATATGTAACAAACTCTACAGTACGTAAATCTATTTTAAGCTTTAAAACATATGCAATTAAATATTAGCAATTAGAGTCATATAATATGGTACTAAAGTTAAACATCCTCATGTAAGAGATGAAAAAGATCTATATCATAACTCATAAACTTATTATGAACATAAGTATGTGTTGATTGAGATTCGGAAATGCAAAAAAAAGATCTATTCATTCAAATCAATAAAGAGAGAGAAAGATATAAAGTATGGAAATAATTCCTAATGAGGAGGTGTCTATTTCTTGAAATTGGATGGGAAGGAAGAGTGGAGAAGGGTGAGGAGGGCCGTTATTACTTGAGGTGATAGAAGATTGCCAGTGCTTGTGGTTAGAAGAAGAGCCAGGATAAGAGCAAGATGCACTCGAGCAAGTAAATTAAAGAAGAGTAGAAAATAGGAGCATGAATGTATAAAAGAGTAGTGGTCAGAACAAATAGATTCATTGATGTATCATGGCCTAATATCTACATATTGAACTGCCACATGCTGAACTAGACACACTGAATCACTTAATTGGCACGTTGAATTGCCAAGGACAAAAGAACTTGCACGAGTGGATGCAACATACTCTAGAGACAAAGTGCATACCTTTGTTGCCTAGCAAAGTGCATGCACATTTATGCAATGCAGCGTCATTGTTTCCTTCAAAAGCTCCCTTTAATGTACTTTTGTCAACATTACCGTGAACTTGTAATTGCACCTTTATCCTAAATATTTTGACATTGAAATTTGATATAAATTTATTAGCTTAATATCCCATGTTTAATCTTCCAATGCCACATCATTTATGCAATGTAGCATCACTCCAAGAAGTCAAGTTTATGAATAATTTTATAAGCGACCAGATACAAAAAAATGGAGAACGTGACATATACAAAATTGCTCGAGCTATTGAGAGGAAGACAAGAGATTTAAGCCAGATTAAATGCATAAGGGGTGAAACAAATACAATTTTTTCAAATGTGTAACTATTAAAGAGTGATGAAAAAGATATTTTTATCAACTCTATAATAAAACAAAAGATAATGAAATGAACTTGAAAGAATTAAGTAAATTTGAGCAGTATAGAAACATAACGTTTTATCGTAAAATTCAAATATCAGAGGTAAATAATGCTCTAAAGAAGATGAAAAATAGAAATACGGTTGGGTCAGACGATATGCCCATCTAAGTAATGGAAATGTCTAGGGAAAAAAGGAATTTTGTGGCTTACATGTTTATTTAATAAGATATTAAAGTCAAAGATGATGTCAGACCAATGAAAAGAAAGTATTTTGGTACCTTTGGCTTACATGCTTATTAGTGCATTTTATTTTATTTTTTTTATTTTCTCTCTACACAATCTTTACATTCTCATTTTTGTCACACAATCAATTTAAATATCAACTGCTTTTTACTGCCAAGCACTCAAATTGATACAAAGTCTAGTTTTTATTGTGACTTTTTTATATGTTAATGTGTGATTACACTCCAGTACATGTTTATAGTGGGGCATCTTTGGCGATCATCTTCATTTTCAATATCCTTTTTCAAAATATTTGGAGCTTGCCTTTTGATTTCTCCTTTTATTTTCATTAATGCCCAATGTTGTTTGAGTGGTTATACTTGGACTATGCAAGAGACGCTAGATGGAAGGGCTTGGTTGCAAGTGGAAATTACTGGGAGGGCTCTAGTGTTTTTGGAGTGGTTAGGTTGTAGGAAAAGGTATCACAGGGGCTGGTTGTGTTGTTGAAGTGGGTTTGCTGTGTTATTGAATTGAATAGAGGATTCGAATGTTTTGGAAAGGATCTCCAGGAGGGGGGGGGGGGGGGGGCGAGTTGGTTGTAGGGGTGAAACTTGTACGGTTTGAGTCTAAACCGCAACTGCACCAAAGGGGGTCGGTCATGGACTGAACAAAACCACACCGCACTAAAACCGTGCGGTTTGGCATTTGTGCGGTTCAGAGTCGGTTTTTGTCCCGCGGTTTCAGCTTTTGCTTAGTTATATTGCATTTTCAATTTTATTCACATATTGTTATGAATTATTTTGTGCTAAAAATATGCATAGCATACAACAACTATTTAATAGTAATCATGAAAAACAAATGTAATTGTAGCAGATAAATTAGCCAAACAGGAATTGCTAATTTGGCATTGTTGCTGTTAAAAGTCGGTTTTTGTAGTGCGGTTTCAGTTTTTGTTCAGTTATAATGCATTTTCAATTTTTTTCACATATTATGAATTATTTTGTGCTAAAAATATATATAGCATACAACAACTATTTAATAGTAATCATGAAAAACATATGTAATTGTAGCAGATAAATTAGTCAAATAGGAATTGCTAATACATTTCTCTCGATGCAGTTTCAGAAAAGACAAAATTGGAGACTCGATATCTTTCTCTGAACAGTAAATATAAGTTCAGAATTTATTTTTAGAAAGATTTATTTATGTAATAAATATTAAAATACAATATTAAGAAATAAACATAGAATACTAGGCCAAAAACGAAACCAAATATTTATATATTGGTTAGCTTTCTATATTTTAGTTCACCGGGCAATAAACATTTTGCTGAGCCAAATAAATATAAAATCATTTTAAGTACATCTTCCGGAAAGATTCATTTATGTAATAGACATTTTGGTTCACCTAGCAAGAGGTAAAGTTGTAGTTGGGCTTATTCATGGTGCGTCAGTGCGGTGTGATTTATTCGGTTTTGCGTAGTCAAAAATTGAACCGCACGGCAAGCTGTTCGGTTTTTTAATCACCAAAAACACACCACAACCAAACCGTTCTGTGCGGTTTGAATTCGGTGCGGTGTTGTTTTGCGGTTTAATGTGATTTCAGTTTTTAACTTTCAAACCTAGTTGGCTGAGATGGGGAAGTCCTAGATGGGGTCGATTTTGGTGTGGGCTGAATGATTTTGGGCTTAGGGAAGGGAGGCGATGACTGGATGAGAAGAAGTGGACGGCAACAAGCTTGGGGAGGGACATGTGAAGACTGGATGGGAAGAAGCGGGCGGCGGGTGGCTTGGGAGGGCCTTACGAAGGCTGATGGGAAGAAGAGGGTGGAAACCAAACTTGTAGATTGCTGTCGACATGTTTGACATGTCGGCCGACTTGGTATTTTTTGGGGGGAATCGCCATGTTACCGCTATAATTACCAAATTTGGTGTTTACTAGGATTATGGCCGACATGTCGGACACGTCGGCCCAATATTACGGATTATGGTGGATTATTACAATTGACATTGCGTTAATAAATAATATATTATTAATTATTTAATTGACTTATTATATTATAATATCTTAATTTTTATCGACGTTATATCTCATTTACGCGCTCGACTCCTCACATTTCGCCAGCGGCTTGCCCTAATCTCCGTCTCTCACAATTTCTTCTCTTGTCTTCTTCCTGGCTCTCTGGTTCAGTGTTTCTGGTGATTCTCGCATCTAGGTTGTGTTTTTCTGGTTGTTTGGTCTTTGCTGTCGGTTGTCTTCGGTCTGTCGTCTTTTTTCGGCATTGGTTCTCGACACATTTCCTCCTCTCCCCTACTCTTTTGTGGCTCATCCCCTCGGCATTGTGAGTTTGATTTTTATTTTTTAAGTTATTATTTGTTAATTTTCTATGGATAGTTGCTATTTCCTCATGCGCTCTTGCCCTAGTCTGCTGCATATTCCTCTATTTCCTCTATTTTTTGATCTCTCTTCCTCTATTTTCCTATTCCTTCTTCTCGGATGGCATTGTGGTTGTGTGGCATTGTTGGTGTGGCGGCAGTGGGTTGTGGTTGTGGCAATCCTTATTCTCTATTCCTCTATTTCCCTCCTCCGTACTTTATTTCCTTGATCTTTCTTCCTCTATTTCCCTCTTCGTTCTTCTCGGCTGGCATTGTGGCATTGTTGGTGTGGCAAAGCCTTATGGTAGTGGGCTGGCATTGTGGAATTATAGTTGTGTCCAGTCCAGCAATCCTTATGACAGTCGGCTGGTATTCTGGCATTGTGGTCCTTGTGGTTGTTGCAAATTCTTATGTGAGTTGGTTGGCATTGTGGCTGTGACAAATCCTTATGGCAGTCGATTGGCATTGTGGTTGTGGTCAATCCTTATGGCAGTCGGCTGGCATTGTGGCATTTTGGCAATGTGGTTGTCTTTATTCTTAATCCTCTCTTTATTTCTATTTCTCTCTATTTCTCTCTTCCCTCGTCCTCTACGATTGCGGCATTGTGGCTACATATGATGCAGAAAAAATTTATTATGCTATGCACTTAGGTTTCAACATTATTTTTGCAACAAATGATGAAGATTGTTTATGATACCCAATCTAAACTACTTGGTTGTTATCGTAGTTTACATTGAGCATGTATTATTGAGTAATGGATTATTGGTGCTCCATGCAGTCGTAGTAAAATGACAATTGACAAATTTGCAAATATGCAATATATAATATTTATGTTGTTGAAATATATAATTATCATTTAATTAATAAATGAAAAATATTATGAAATATATATATAACTATAATATTACAATCTGACATTTTGAAATGCCCCTAATATATCCCCGCAATCTGACATCTGACATAAAAAACCCAAACTGACATGAGTCCGACACCCGACATCTGCAACCTTGGTGGAAACAGTCTTGGGAGCATATGAAGGCTGGATTGGAAGGAGAGGTCAACATAGGGCTTGGGGAGGACTGAAGGCAGCAAACGACAGAGCTAGCAGCAACCACGAGGAAGGCCTGTAGAGTCGGCACTACAGGTGCGAAATTGGCACTGTGCACGCGCTTGTTATGATAGAAGGGGAGATATTTTTTTTCGCAAAATCTTCAATGTTTGCTTGTAACATGGTAAAGACGTATATCAGAGGAGCTTTAGATTAAGGTGCCATCCGACGGCCATGATTGTTTGATTAAATAACTTAACCTAGCTCTCAAAATAAAGCTCTGAAAATAAATGAAAATACATAAAAATAGGAAAACTGACCTGAACGCACTTTCAAACTTTGATCGTCTGCCTAACGATCCAAAAATGTCAGTAATGAAAAATTTCCCAAACATGAAACAACAATATCCATCAGTTTTTAACGCAGGACGGTACGTGAGAAGGGCAGTGTCGACACGCTAATACAAACCTACATGACTACGCGAAATGGATGTGATCAAGCCCAATCAAATGATGTGTGCATGTTTTCAAATAATTATCCAAAATCAAATTATAACAATGATAATTTTATAAGTTTAGCAAACCAACACAATGTGTTTTCACTTTCTGACCACGCGAACAATATCAAATATTTTCTCTGCAAGTAAGGTTTACAACCACAATTTGCACGAATCTGTTTTATAGGATAAAAAGAAATCAACGAAACAATTATGCTAATGAGCCAAACTACCCAAATAAATATGAAGTGTTCTCACAATATTCAATACAATAAAATAAACACAGTACGATAATACTCACTTAGCAATGAAGACCCGACAGTGGTGGTGGGAAGAGATCCCAGGAGGATAGTCCGCGGCTGTTCTTGGCTCTGGAGGTGGTCCGGTGTGTGCCTGTGTGGAGTAGGACTAATATTGGGTTGTGGGGGGTTTCTGGATAAATAGGATCATCAAAATATTGAGGAATACACTTACGGTCCGTTCGGCCCCTTGGAATTGGAATTGCAGAATTGGAATTCATCTAATTCCAATTCCCGTGAGAATTGGAATTGGTCTGAATTCCAATGAGGTTATTCGGCTGCAGGATGGATTTCTAGAATTGGAATTGGAATTGGAATTTTTTTTACCTCATGCCTGCAGGATCGGGCGACATGACAATTTGAAGTTGGAGTCTTGTGCCACTCGGGATGAAGTTATTGCAACAAAACCAAGTGGTGGAGGGAATTATTCTTTTACAATCTCTAAGAAAATATAGAAGTTGATAAAAAAGGAACACAACACCAGAGAAATCAACTTCAAGTAGTGTACCAACAATTAATTATGATTGGGCGGCTGCAGCGAGATCGGGCGGTGGCGGCAAGATCGGGCGAGATCGGGTGACGGCGACGAGATCGGTCGACGATGGTGAGATCGGGCGACGACGATGAGATCGGGGGCGTGATCAGGCAGCGATAACGAGATCGGGCAGTGGCGGCGGCGAGATCGGGCGGCTGCAGCGAGATCGGGCGGTGGCAGCGAGATCGGGTGGTGGTGGCGGCGAGATCACAAGGCGGCGGTGACGAGATCGGGCGGTAGCGAGATCGGGCGGCGGTGGCGAGATCAGGCGGCGGCAGCGGCGAGATCGGTCGGCGGCGGTGAGATCGGTCGTCGGCAAGATCAGGCGGTGGCGGCGGTATTTGCGGCAGCAGTGAGCGGCGGTATTTGCGGCGGCAGTGAGCGGCGGCGAGATCGGGCGGCGGTGGCGAGATCGGGCGGCGACAGCGAGATCGGGCGGCGGCGGCGAGATCGGGTGGCGGCTGCGAGATCGGACGACGACGGCGAGATCGGGCGACGGCGACGAGATCGGGCGACGACGATGAGATCGGGCAACGACGGCCATAGTAAAAAACTGAATTCCATGAAATATCTGTCTTTACCCCTAAGAATTGGTCATAGTACAAAATTGAATTCCATGGAATTGGACCAATTCCAATTCCGAGGGAATTCCTAACATCCGAACGCTGGAATTGGAATTCTGTTGCCCCAATTCTAATTCTCAATTCCAATTCCAAGGGGTCGAACAGACTGTTAGTGATTTGATTAGGAAGCTTCTGGGAGGAATCACAAGGAAGTCACGGGAAACCAAATGGAGGAAATTAGGAAGATAGTGGGTGTTGAAGATGAGGGTTGGGTGGGGTTCACGTGAAGGGTAACATGAGGATGGAAGCCACGGTATGTGGGGCTCTTGCAGGTGACAGGATATGGGAAGGTGTTGATGATGGGCGGCGCTAGTAATGTGGAAGGAAGGTGAAAAGAGATTGAAGGTTGCGTGGAAGGGGAAATCGTCGGACCTGGGGCGTTAGACGAGGGATATGAGTGGAGGGAGGGGTGGTGTTGTCGAGTAGTTCTGGATGCGTAGATGGAGAGAGGCGAGCGGCTTCCGTTGAGGGGGAGGAAGGAGATGTACAGACGATTACGGATAAATCATGTGAAAACAGTGGATCCACGATAGAGATAGGTAGTTTTAGGGAGAACCGTGGGGCTGAAGAGTGAGATGTGTGGAAAATTAAAATAAAGAAAAGTAATAACTGAAAATAGTTGGTACGTCACACCCCAAGGCTCGCGGCGTCGCACCACGAGTGATTGTCGGATCTGGAATCTCTCACAAATCAAGAATGAATGAAACAGAGAACACCCACCCCTATTTATATGGAGAGGGGCGGTTGGGCACCCGGCGTGAACGGCTATGATCGTCCGTTACGCCCGGTGTCCTAAAACACTTAATACTAACCCCCCAAAAATACATATAAAGTATAAAACGACGCTCCAGACGCTCTCGCGGTCTCGGATCGCCGATCCGATCAATGCATCTCAGGCAAATATGCAAAAACAGATCTCATTGAGTGGTTGCCCGATCTCCTCCATCGAACACAATCATGCGGCTGACCTCCATCAGCTTCCCTCTCAAACCCTTGTAATTTACCACCAGTAATCCTCCCCCCTTTTTTCTTACAGTCTGTTCGACCCCTTGGAATTGGAATTGAGAATTGGAATTGGGGCAACAGAATTCCAATTCCAGCGTTCGGATGTTAGGAATTCCCTCGAAATTGGAATTGGTCCAATTCCATGGAATTCAATTTTGTACTATGACCAATTCTTAGGGGTAAAGACAGATATTTCATGGAATTCAGTTTTTTACTATGGCCATCGTTGCCCGATCTCATCGTCGTCGCCCGATCTCGTCGCCGCCGCCCGATCTCGCCGTCGTCGTCCGATCTCGCAGCCGCCACCCGATCTCGCCGCCGCCGCCCGATCTCGCTGTCGCCGCCCGATCTCGCCACCGCCGCCCGATCTCACTGCCGCCGCAAATACCGCCGCTCACTGCTGCCGCAAATACCGCCGCCACCGCCTAATCTTGCCGACGACCGATCTCACCGCCGCCGACCGATCTCGCCGCTGCCGCCGCCTGATCTCGCCGCCGCCGCCCGATCTCGCCACCGCCCGATCTCGTCACCGCCGCCTTGTGATCTCGCCGCCACCACCACCCGATCTCGCTGCCACCGCCCGATCTCGCTGCAGCCGCCCGATCTCGCCGCCGCCACTGCCCGATCTCGTTATCGCTGCCTGATCACGCCCCCGATCTCATCGTCGTCGCCCGATCTCACCATCGTCAACCGATCTCGTCGCCGTCACCCGATCTCGTCTTCACCGCCCGATCTCGCCCGATCTCGCCGCCACCGCCCGATCTCGCTGCAGCCGCCCAATCATAATTAATTGTTGGTACACTACTTGAAGTTGATTTCTCTGGTATTGTGTTCCTTTTTTGTCAACTTCTATATTTTCTTAGAGATTGTAAAAGAATAATTCCCTCCACCACTTGGTTTTGTTGCAATAACTTCATCCCGAGTGACACAAGACTCCAACTTCAAATTGTCATGTCGCCCGATCCTGCAGGCATGAGGTAAAAAAAATTCCAATTCCAATTCCAATTCTAGAAATCCATCCTGTAGCCGAATAACCTCATTGGAATTCAGACCAATTCCAATTCTCACGGGAATTGGAATTAGATGAATTCCAATTCTGCAATTCCAATTCCAAGGGGCCGAACGGACCGTTAGAGAATTTTGGGGAATTTATAAAGAGAAAGCAAAAAGAGTGTTGGAGGTAGTTTTCCTTGTGTAAGTTTCCCACCTAAGCACCGCCGATTGATAAACTGAATCTTCTAAATCTTTATATATTGTCTTATTTTAGATGTATATGTATATTCTCTTATTTCAGGTTTTTTTCTGCAGATTGAACCCATTAGGAACTTCTTCGCCGCTCTCTTTCTTGCAAGTATCGGGATGCTAATTCATGCCCATTTCCTTTGGAATCATGTCGATATTTTGCTTGCTGCTGTTATTTTAGTGATCATCATAAAGACCATCGTGATAACCATTGTTGTCAAAGGATTTGGCTACTCAAACAAGACATCACTTCTTGTAATTTCTTTTTCATTCATATCTTCCGATTTTTGAATTTTTAGATGTTTAAAGGCTAATTATCACATTTGTAGGTTGGCATGTCTCTGGCACAGATAGGAGAATTTGCTTTTGTTCTTCTAAGCCGGGCTTCAAATCTTCATCTTGTTGAGGTTATTATCGAATTTGTTGTTCTTACTTATATTTGTCTACACCTGAATCAAACAATCTCTATTCAAATGTACAACCGCATTGTGTTAGAAAATATACTGTTTATACATTATCTCTCAATTCATTGACATTTTCATGGCATTTTTTGCAAATATGCATTTAGCAATAAAGGCAGCTTGTTGCGAGGCAATAAAAATGTTGCTTTGAAGCATTCTGTGTCATATCGTGCTAGCATCCAGCTTCCCTTGAGTGATAAATACACATGCCACTGTTTATAGAAATTGTCTACAATAGTTGGAAAATGCTGCACCAGATAAATGAATATATAGAGTTAATGTTGAAGGACTTGGTAGGAGTATGGGTCGTAGACTCTAAGCGTGTGTGCACACAAACACGCACATGTGCATTGATGTTAGAAAAAGCACTAGTTACATGAGTTTATAGAATTAGTGTCGAAGGACTAGTTTGGAGCATGAGTAGTAGACTGAAGGCACCCTTGCACACAGAGACATGCACACATACAATGGAAGTTAGAAAATGCCCAGTTAGATGAGTTTATAGAAGTTAGGATCACAATAACCTTCATTAGCTCTGGGAACCTACGTCAGACCGTTACACCAAATTTAGGCTTTGTTTGGTAATCCGTTTTGGGGCGTTTCGTTTCCCTAAAATGCACCGCCGGGTTATGTTTCCATTTGTTTGTCCGCCTCCCGCTCCAATCGCCAGCGTTTCTCTCCTTCAGCATTTCCGCCCTCTGCAAACGCCTAACAAGACCTCCAGTTAACCGCGTTTTCAGAAATATCAACCTCGCTGGAACACATCTCCGGAACTCAGGCATATTCCGAGCTCTAGCTCCTCCTCCTACTGCTCCTCCGTCTGGAGGTCACCGCCACCGCTGCCGGAACCGGCGAAACCGCCGCCTCCGCCTCCTCTGACGGGAAAACATGGGTTGTTGCCCGGAGCCGCCAACGGCCTGCCCGGAGCCGCCGCCGGCCTGCCCGAAGCCCACCTGGGTGCTCGCCGGACCCAGGCGAACCCGCCGGGGGTATCCCGACGGCGCTTCGGCAGGGCCCCCACCGTAGGTGGCCCTAACCGTGAGGCCCAGATCTGGGCCTCACGGTCAAGCGGTGGCCCTCCCGGAGCGCCGACAGGATACCCCCGACGGGTTCGCCGGGGTCCGACGACCCTGCCTGTGGGCTCCGATCATGCCGCCGCCGGCTTAGGCGCGCAGAAGCTCGGCGGAGACTGGGCGGATACAGTGCGGAGGCAGGCGGAGGCGGGAGTTAATACAGTATCATTAAAATTTTTATGTAAAGTTTATACAGTAACATTAAAAATATAATAATAATTTAAAATAAATAAATAAATATATATATATATATATATATATATAAACTAGCATCTTCGAACGGGCTCCGCCCGTTCTCGATGCGTCGCTGCAGGCTTCGCCCGCCCCCGGCGGGCTTCCCAAAGGGGGAATATAATTAGATTAACTTAATTTAAAATAAATTTCTGTTTAAACTTTAAATAATATAATTAAATAAATTATATAAAAAAACAAATTTAAAAAAATTAAAATTTGAAATCCCGCAAACAGAACCCGCTTCCGCCGCCCGCTTTCTGCCCGCCTATTCCGCCGGCGGTGGAGCCGCCGGCGGCCTGCCCGGGACCCACCGGGGGTTCGCCGCCTCCGGCGAACCCGCCGGGGGTTGTCCGGCGGCGAGCGGGCTGGGCCACCGCCGGCGGTGGCCCTGCCCGTGAGCTCCAAAACCCGCCTGCTTCCTGCTCGCCTATTTCGTTGGCGGCGGAGCCGCCGACAGCCTTCCCGGGACCGACCGGGGGGTTCGTCGGCCTCCGGCGAACCCGTCGGGGGTTGTCCGGCGGCCTGCTCGGGACCCACCGGGGGGTTCGCCGGCCTCCGGCGAACCCGCTGGGGGTTGTCCGGCGGCGCGCGGGCAGGGGCACCGCCGGCGATGGCCCTGCCCGCTCGCCGTCGGACAACCCCCGGCGGGTTTGCCGGAGGCCAGGGAACCCCCCGATGGGTGTCGGGCAGGCCGCCGGCAACAGGTGGTGAATCGTGCGTTCACGGGAGGCGGAAATGGTTATCGGGATTTCTGGAGGCGTGAACATTGTTTAAAAGGGGGATTTGGATATTGGCAGCCCTCCTCTCTTGAATCCAACGGCCAGAAATCAAAGTTGCTTGATCGGACGGTCCGGATTCATTCGGTGGTGTGCTTCAAGAATGCTATATTGCTTTATATAATAAAGATATGTATATATATATTAAAATTTTAAAATATATATATCTTAAAAAAATAATTAAAAATTTATATTTTAAAAAATATTTTATAATAAAAAATATTTTATAATAAAAAATATTTATAAAACGTCACCGCAGATTTGCCAAATGATTTTTTGTTCTGAACAGCTCTGCAAACACAGACTACCCAAACAGATCTCAATTTCCAGCATCCAGTTTTCATCAGCTTCATTTACAAACCTGCATTTACAACAGCTCCTTTAACAACCGCAACCGCTCTCCCAAATGAAGCCTTAAACTACGATGACTTGATAATGACTTTTTGAATAAATTTATCAAGAATTGACCCCGGTCAGTGACAATGCATTGGACTTGTAATAGCGAAGTTGACTAAATCGGATTGAATCGAACTACGTCATAGCCCCTACATGACTTGACTAGCAAACGAACTTCAAATTGACGACAGTCAGTTGCATTGGACTTGTATGATAAATACGAGCTCGATATTGTTGATGTCTTTTTTACCCAAATAACCGTTTACTTTATTTGAGATGTGTGGCGAGACAGGGTTCCTAGTTCTTCGAGCTGTTGATTGGAACTAGGTTCATGCTTGAGAGTACACGCGAGGGAGGACGAGAACTTTTCGGCCTTTTTTGAGGTCTTTGTCCTGGGTCCTTTTTGCTACAGTTCTGGTCATTTATAGAACTGGTGGCTGCGCTACAGCCAGTCCTCTTTATTCAGGCTGCCCTGGTTTCTAGATGAGTATAGCGAGTTCCAGCACCTTCCACGACATTCTAGCGATTTGGGTTCTGCTTCATGTGTACCCTTCTTTGACGAATTTCTTCTGAATAGGCGAGTACTGATAGAGTGGGGGTGAGTGCTCTGATAGCGAGAATCTTACCTACGAGAACTTGCCGCCATAAGCGAGAGTTAGTGCCGAAAAATTATGGAGAAGAATGGGCAGTAAACCCAAGGTAACATTGATGAGTGCTTTAAAGATGGCTTGTGTATACCATGTTTAACTTCTTGCACCTGATAGGTTGAGATAGGTTTTTTGATGGACACATACGCACGGCCCCGACCGCTATTACCAAGATCGAGGCGGTATTATCATTGCCAGCTTTTCTTCCAGTTGGGGAAATGTCAGAAATAAACTTATATAAGGAGTTCTTATTTATTTTTCGGCAAAGTATACAAGATATGCAGTTCACCTATGAGATGTTTGTCCGCGCATGATAAGCCGACACCAACACAGTAATCTCGTAACGTATATATGTACAACAACAACACTCAAGCCTTTATCCCACTATAGTGGGGTCGGCTATATGGATCCTTTGCCGTCATTGTGCCCTATCTTGTGTCATAATCTCACTAGTGCATCATGTCTTTCCTTATAGTTTCATTCCAAGTCTTTATTGGTCTACCCCTCCCTCGTTTAACATGCCTAGTGACTAGACTCTCACAACGCCTAACAGGTGCTTCTAATGGTCTCCTTTGTACGTGTCAAAACCATCTTAGTCGAGTTTCTCGCATCTTCTCTGCAATTTGTACTACTCTTGTCTTATCCCTGATACATTCATTCTGAATTCTATCCAGTCTCGTGTGTCCACACATCCACCTAAGCATTCTCATCACCGCAACTCCCATTTTTTGCTCATGTACACAATTCACTACCCAAGACTCAGAACCATAGAGCATCGCTGGTCTAATTGCAGTACGGTAAAACTTGTCCTTGAGTTTTAATGGTACTTCACGATCACATAAGATCTCTGACGCGCCTCTCCACTTCAACCAACCCGCTTGGATTCTGTGTCACATATTTATCAATACCTCCGTTTTTTGAACTATCGATCCAAGATATTTAAAACACTCACTACGGGAAATATCTTGATCACCCAACTTATTAACGAAGTCATCCGTCCTTCTTGCACTGCTAAATTTAAGCTCCATATACTCCGTCTTTGCCCTGCTCAACCTAAAACCCTTCTTTTCTAAAGTGTCTCGCTAAGATTCATGTTTTGTGTTTACACCCTCGCGCGTCTCATTGACCAAAATGATATCGTCCGCAAATAATAAACACCAAGGTATTGCTTGTTGGATATGTCCGGTGAGCTCATCTAAGATAAGGGTAAAGAGATAAGGGTTTAAAGTTGAACCTTGATGTAAGCCAACATTGATAGAGAATTCATGTGTTAATCCTCCAGATGTCCTCACCCTTATCACTGATTTTGTATACATATCTTTGATTATGTCAATGTATGATACATTTACACCTTTCTTTTCTAAGACTCTCCATAAGATCTCTCTTGGAACTCTATCATAAGACTTCTCAAGGTCGATAAACAGCATATGCAATTCTTGTTTTCTTTCTCGGTAGTTGTCAATGAGTCTCCTCAAGAGATGTATAGCTTCCATGGTCGACCGCCCTGGCATGAATCCAAATTGATTCTCCGAGATGTTAGTCTCCCGTCTTATTCTTCTTTCTGTTACTCGTTCCCATAATTTCAAGGTATGACTCATCAGTTTAATTCATTTGTAATTAACACAAATTTTTATATTTCTTTTGTTTTTATAGAAATGTACCAAGATATTTTTTATTCATTTGTTTGACATCCTCTTTGACTTCAGTAACTTATTGAAAAAAGATAGAAGGCACAAAATTACTTCATTCTCTAGACATTTTCATACTTCGATGGGTATATCGTTCGGCCCAACCGTCTTTCCTATATATATATATATATATATATATATATAGACATATATATATATATATATATATATATATATATATATATAGACATATATATATATATATATATAAGTATATATAAGTATATATAGATATGTCTATGTATATAAGTATATATATATATATAAGTATATATATATATATGTATCTATTATACATGTATGTATTTATATATATGTATATATATATTTGTAGGGTTAATTACTAGGACCTCCCCTGGGAGTTTCCATAATTACAGCTTTCACCCCTCTATTTTTCGAAATTCATTTACCTCCCCTCTAAGTTTTCACATTTTACAAAAATGTCCCGTTAGAAATATGAAGGGAAAATGATAAAATCAATCAAATTATTTTATGATATTCAATTTTACCCTTTGTAATGACTCTACGTTGAAAGGTGTGACATTTTCCTTTAGAAATATAGATGGAAAGCGATCAATATGCCAATTATTTTATGATATTCCAATTTTACCCTTTGTAATTGCTCTACATTGAAAAGGTTGTGGTATATTTTACCATTTGCAATGAATCTAGAATTATTATAAAAGGATAAAGTATAAAATCATAAAATAATTATGCTTATTTTATCATTTTTCATCCATATTTCTAATGGAATGAGTATTTTTGTAAATTGAGGAAACTTAGAGCGGGAGTTAAATGTAATTTCGAAAAATAGAGGGGTGCAACCTGTAATTATGCAAACTTCCAGGGGAGGTCCCCGTAATTAATCCTATATATACACCACTCACAGAAATCAATACAATGGAGATTTCAGTACGAGTCATGGCACATTAGCACTGCAAAGAGATTGTTTGCTAATTGTTTTCTTAGTAATCTGCACATATATATTTTTTTTGGCCTGGAATTTGTCTACCGTCATTTTACTTTGATTTGTTGTCTTTAACTGTCATTTGGGATTGCTTCACAGGGGAAACTGTACCTACTACTTCTGGGGACAACAGCTTTAAGCCTGGTATTTACTCTTACATGAGAGCTCACTGTGTGTATTTGCAAGTTTCCTGTATCTTTTTCAAAAGCTGAGTGAGAAGAGAAACTTCTATAAGCATTTATCTCGATTAGCAATTCCAATCTGAGAATTTTCATGTTAATTATGTTAATATATATATAAAAAATTATGATATATATAAAAAATTTATGAGATGAAATCACAGGTGACCACTCCATTGCTTTTCAAGCTGATACCTGCTGTTATTCATCTCGGCGTTCTTCTCCATTGGTTTCAACCTGATAGTATTCCAGCAGAGGTACCGCATTGGCCTGTCACCATATCGTGCTCCCGCATCAATATTCATCAAACTTAATTGTTTTCGTTTTCCAGACAGGATACAAGAGCGAAAATCATCGCTCGGACAGCGCTAAGCGCATTACTCTGATGGTCCAAACCCCTCATGTTTCATGATGGAGAGCTGAAAATTCATGGAATCGCGTGGAAAATCGGTATTTCTTTTCCCCCTGTTGGATACTTGTACTCCGGACGAAGTATATAATCGACCGATGGAAATGTGACTGCAAAGTTGCATCATATCTCAGTCAAAGTCGACCTAGTATGGCTCAGGGAGAATTTTGATTGCACGCT
Organism: Platanthera zijinensis; assembly: GCA_039513925.1. NCBI lineage: Eukaryota > Viridiplantae > Streptophyta > Magnoliopsida > Asparagales > Orchidaceae > Platanthera > Platanthera zijinensis. Next base: position 32,787,506 of record CM077081.1, read on the forward strand.
TTAGGTGCTGTCGTTATCGTTAACACACGGATATTGTGTAAAGTAGCCTTTACCAAATCATGTATCCTGATTCTCACTGTCAGCATTGAATTGTTTGTAGTTGTAGATGATGATACCAATTCAATTTTAATTCAGTGGAGGTGATTCTTGTGCAGAAATGAATCCTTTTATCCCCTGAAATTGCTACGACGAAAATGGGAAAGAATCTTGCGGCCTTGTATATAGAAGAAGACTCGCGCAATTTTCATTATTCGAACTTTCCTTCACAGGTTATCTACACAGATTATTGCATGCTCCAGCGACAGTTGATGTTTCAGGTGGCAATTGTAGAGCGCCAGCGAAGAGGTCAGAATCATTTCAAAAACTAGTTCATAATACAGTTTTTTTACTTGCAAGAGATTGTCATCTTACTGCACAGCGATTCCTTCTCTTTTTAAAGGACACAACCCTAAATAAGTATGCGTCGTAAGCCGTTTTGTTCTGTTTTTTAAGGCATGAACCGAGATGATTATACGTATGTATCTTTTACTAGAGCGCCTACCTTAAGTGAGCATCTAGTTGCTAGTAGATTGAAGATCTGTCAGCGGCTAATTATGTTCCATGCAATAGTGGATTTGTGCATTTCTATGATTTTATAGAACCTGTTTATTTTTTATATTTTACTTGAGCCTTACAATAGTTTCTGTTTTTTTTTTGCACTCATAAAATGAATGAGAATATAGCATTTGGTTAATTCATCAGCCCCAAGCTCTTCTTGTGTTATTACTGGAAGCGCGTGTAATGGCACCTAAAATATTGAAATTTCCATTTTTAAAGGAGGAAGACATAAATTTTAGTGGACCAAATTTCAATCATTTGGTATTATTTTGATTTTTTTTTTAAGGTTGTCATTCCCAACATATTCTTTCACTTGATAAAGATTTTTGTGCTTCTGCTATGTTTGTCACGGTTGCGGCGGTAAGAAACACGGTGGTTACAAACTATCGTTTGTGAACGCATGACCTCATGTAAGAAATTTCATCCGCTTGTATGTTCAAAACTAGTTTTCTTTTTTGATGACAGGCATAACCGTTGTCATGACATACATTCTGGAGCGGTGACATTTTTATCCGTACTCATCAGATCAAAAAAAAGTTGTGCCAAATGGAGCCTTAGGCTGTCGTTTGTTTGGACATTTTTTTAAGAAAATGAAAACTTCATTTTCTGACTGTTTGAATAACCTTCATTTGGAAACACCAATCCCCAAAACAAGGGTTTATACTTGATTTCAATTGCATCGAGGAAACTCCATTCAAAAATGTTGTTTTATCTTCATCTCCAACTGCTGCAACCAACTAAAAGAGGCCTTGAGTATAATTCAATCTCTTTCTTGTCAACCCGATCTCTCGGAAATTTATGTGTGTATTCATACTTCTTGTTGGTCAAGGAGCATCTCACTTGAGAACTCATATGAAAAAGAAAAAAAATTGAACTTCAAGCTGATTTATGCTTGGCCTTTAGTTTGTAAGCCTTTTTGTGTAGTTTCTTCTTCAATTGTAGGATGAGTTGCATGTTGGAAGTAGGTTATTTGAGAGGATAGACATCCAAATCCCACCGACCGTATAGATTCCTCCTTATTTTGGCTAGAGCACATACGTAAGCTATTGACCCGAATATGTTCGATCAAATTTTTGATTGACTTTACTAAGGGAGAAGGTTTTAAATCAAAAAACTCGGGAAAGGAAAATGAAATTTGACAATTTGATTTTTGAACTTCCCCTTTGCGTAGCTTATCACCCTCATCGCCTATTGACTCAGCGTCTTTGACCCCTTTGGGCTCTTTGTTGCCATCGCTACTCACCATATACCCTTCGCCTATATATTGGATGCTTGGTTTGATGCCGGTTCTTGCTTTTACGAGAGTAAGATTCCTAGCACTTCTCCTCGGAGTTCCCTTCAAACCAGCCAACAAAGCATGAGAAAAATGCACACAAAATGTGTCAAATCTTTGGTCTTTAGTATGCTTGTCATAATGATTTTATTAATTGAAGTCATTAGATATGCATCCACCTTCATCATATCTCTTCAAATTTTAATGAAATAAATGTTTCATTTCAACATGAGTGTTGAAGTTCTTAAACTGGCCCAAAAAAGTATTTTATTTGTAATAGATAAATTCAAATACTTTTTCAAAATGAAGGCGCTCTTTGGGGCGATGCTTTTCCTCCGTTGAATTTGAACAAAAAACACTATCGTCATAAAATGTACTTGGCATAGTAACCGCCACAAAAAAAATGAATTTTGAACTTTTATGTTGGGTCAAACTTTCATGAATGACAGTTTATAATCACTGCGTTCACAACGGCCAATGATGTACCAAATGAGGCCAAAATTTTCAATAACAAACGACACCAATAAAATTCTAATAGGCAAAATAGATAATTCAGGCTATGTTTGGCACGGTTGTGGCAAAATAGATCATTTGTTAACACTCACCAAGGAACTTCATCCACTTTTATGTTCAAATGGATGATAATTGTTAGGCGATCCTTAACGAATGACGTTTTAACCCATGCATTTATGACTGCCACCACCGTGTCAAACTGGGAAAATTTTTAGGTACAAGCTTGCACCATCCTCTACGTACAAGTGGAATTTTATAAGCTTAAATCGTATTTTTCCGTAACAAAAAATTAATTGTAACAAAAATAAATTACGGAATATTAATTATGATATTTTTACAATCAATTTAAGTACTTATTTGTCCATATTCTATACAGTTCCAAAAAAATTCCAGTTGTAATTTTCGGGATTGTAGCAAAAATTTCAACTGGAAAATATGTCAACATTCCAGTTGGAAATTTTCAATTAAAACCAAAAAATACAACTGGAATTTTTTTAGAACTGTATAGAATATGAAGAAATAAGTACTTAAATTGATTGTAAAAATGTCAGAAATAATATTCCGTAATTTATTTTTGTTACAATCAACTTTTTATTACGGAAAAATATGATTTAAGCTTACAAAATTCCATTTGTACGTAGAGGATAGTGCAAGCTTATACCTAATTATTTCTCGCCAAACTGAGCCTCAATGTCCATGATTTGGATAGGTTTTGAAATAAGCTCTTAAAGTTTCAATTATTTGAAATAGGTTTCAAATATTCCAATTTTTTTAGAAACCAATCTCGCTTAACTTTCTATTAACTTTTTTAATGACGTGCAAATAAACTGAAAACACTGCAAAAAAATACATGTATATTTTTACGTTGTTTCACAAAAAGAAATGATAAAATACAAATACAGTGCCACGCAACATCACCGATATTACAGAATCCGTTGATAAATTGGATGAAAAAGTTAAATGAGACTAAGGCTCTGTTTGAGACAATTTATGACGATGAATAAGCTGATAATTGAAAATTGATGCTTGGATAGAGATTTTATAAAAATAATGATAAATAATCAGTATACTGTTTGAATAGTTTGTCCATAAGTGCTTATCTAAAGTTTCATTCATTCATAAAAGTCTGTTTATTTGAGCGCATTTTTCCGTCCAAACGCGATTTTTTCACTTAGCCACGTATTTTTGCATGAGTGCGAATTTTTCACAATGGCGCAATTTTTTCTTAAGGCAGCGATTTTTTCGACCGAGCGCAAATATTTTGTCCGGACGCGGTTTTTTCTCCAGGACGCGGTTTTTTCACCTGGGCGCGGATTTTTGGCTCCGACGTGGTTTTTTTGTCCGGGCGCGAATTTGTCGACCGGGATCGAATTTGTCGCCCGGGCGCAAAATTTTCACCCGGACGCAGTTTTTCACACGGGCGCGATTATTTTTCCAAGGTGCGATTTTTTCCTGGAAGCATTTTTTTCGCCCGGACTCGAATTTTTCGCCCGGGCGCTATTTTCCGCCAGGGCACGAATTTTCCGCCTGGGCATGATATTTTTTGCCTTGAAGCGATATTTTTGCTCGCGCGCGATATTTTTGCACGGAAGCGAAAAAAATGCATTCAGTCAAAAAAAAGCGCGTTCAGCCGAAAAAACCGCTCGCGTGCGAAAAATTCGTGTCCGGGCAAAACAAATCGCGCCACGGCTAAAAAACAGCTCCCGTGCGAAAAAATCGCGTCCTGGCGAAAAAATCACCCCTGAGCGGAAAAATCGCGTCCGGGCGGAAAAATTCTCCCTCCATCGAAAAATTCGCTACCGGGTGAAAAATTCGCGTCCGAGTGAAAAATTTGCGTCCGGGAAAAAATTCGCGCGGGCAGAAAAATCGCGCCTGGGCGAAAAATCGCGCACGGGCGGAAAAAACGCGCCCGAGGGGAAAATTCGCGCCCGGGAGAAAAAATCGAGCCCGGGAAAAAAATACACTTTCGGACGAAAATACGCGTTCAGGCAAAAAAATTGTGCTATGGCGAAAAAATTGCACCATTGCAAAAAAATCACGAAAAAATCAATTTTGAGTTTTCTTAAGGGATAAACGTTTATGAGAAGCCATAAGCTGGACTCGAATAGCTTATGTAAAATTAGCTTATCATCAATTTTAAAATAAGTGATTTTCTATAAACTGCACAAACAAACACCTGAAAACAGTGTTTGCATTTTGAATAGAGATTATTCATCAGCATAAGTTGTCTCAAACAGATCCCAAGGCATTGCGGCTTATGGCAGATTATTTGCTCTCGTGAGGTTGGACAAAAATGTCATTGTCATTTCAAAATCTTATGTTCCAAACTAGTTTTTTTTATAACGGTAGTAACATTTGTCATTTCAAACATATATTTTATGACAATGACGTTTTTATCCAATCTCAACGGAGCAAATAAGCTGCGATAAGACGTAGCCCAACGGAGCAAATAAGCTGCATGAACGGGGACTTAATTAAAGTCTGATTCATGCGGTCATAACCGCTTGACCGGTGAAAATAAGTCCCACCAAACGGGACCTAAGGCTTTGTTTGGCGCGGCATTTTAAGACCGGGGGACTGCCACTTTTTAAAACGCCGCATCAAACCTCTTATTTGAGATCTCACGATGGCATCAGCTATCGTTAAAATGGGCGGCACACAACCGATTTTGAGTCGCGGGATTTTTCCCATGACTCAAAATCGCAGCTGCAGCACTGCTGTTTTTTTTTTTTAATATATATTACGTTATAATTATATAATAATATATATAAACATATATATTAATATATAGGGGGCACTGAATTTCCGCGCAGCGTTTTTTGGACAAAAAAACGCGCTTCCCGGAAAAACGAAAAAAACACCCTCTAAACAGCATTTTTAGAAAAAGTGGTCAACATGAAAGTTGTAGATCTCGTCGATTTTCAGGGGGTCTATTTTCAAAAGGCGCGAAGGGGGTCCGCGCAAAAAAAAAATCGTAATATTTACCGGGCGGAACCCCCTTCACGCCTTTTGAAAATAGACCTCCTAAACAGCATTTTTAGAAAGAGTGGTCAACATGAAAGTTGTAGATCTCGTCGAGATCTACAACTTTCATGTTGACCACTTTTTCTAAAAATGCTGTTTAGATGGTGTTTTTTTCGTTTTTCCAGGGAACGCGTTTTTTTGTCCAAAAAGCGCTGCGCGGAAATTCATTAATCTGTAATATATATATATCAGATTAATGCAAAAACGCGCAGCGCGTTTTGCTCTAAAAAACGCGCTCCCCGGAAATACGGAAAAAGCACCCCCTAAACAGTATTTTTAGAAAAAGTGGTCAACATGAAAGTTGTAGATCTCGACGTAGCCGTTTTTATCCAATCTCAACGGAGCAAATAAGCTGCGATAAGACGTAGCCCAACGGAGCAAATAAGCTGCATGAACGGGGACTTAATTAAAGTCTGATTCATGCGGTCATAACCGCTTGACCGGTGAAAATAAGTCCCACCAAACGGGACCTAAGGCTTTGTTTGGCGCGGCATTTTAAGACCGGGGGACTGCCACTTTTTAAAACGCCGCATCAAACCTCTTATTTGAGATCTCACGATGGCATCAGCTATCGTTAAAATGGGCGGCACACAACCGATTTTGAGTCGCGGGATTTTTCCCATGACTCAAAATCGCAGCTGCAGCACTGCTGTTTTTTTTTTTTAATATATATTACGTTATAATTATATAATAATATATATAAACATATATATTAATATATAGGGGGCACTGAATTTCCGCGCAGCGTTTTTTGGACAAAAAAACGCGCTTCCCGGAAAAACGAAAAAAACACCCTCTAAACAGCATTTTTAGAAAAAGTGGTCAACATGAAAGTTGTAGATCTCGTCGATTTTTAGGGGGTCTATTTTCAAAAGGCGCGAAGGGGGTCCGCGCAAAAAAAAAATCGTAATATTTACCGGGCGGAACCCCCTTCACGCCTTTTGAAAATAGACCTCCTAAACAGCATTTTTAGAAAGAGTGGTCAACATGAAAGTTGTAGATCTCGTCGAGATCTACAACTTTCATGTTGACCACTTTTTCTAAAAATGCTGTTTAGATGGTGTTTTTTTCGTTTTTCCAGGGAACGCGTTTTTTTGTCCAAAAAGCGCTGCGCGGAAATTCATTAATCTGTAATATATATATATCAGATTAATGCAAAAACGCGCAGCGCGTTTTGCTCTAAAAAACGCGCTCCCCGGAAATACGGAAAAAGCACCCCCTAAACAGTATTTTTAGAAAAAGTGGTCAACATGAAAGTTGTAGATCTCGACGAGATCTACAACTTTCATGTTGACCATTTTTTCTAAAAATGCTGTTTAGGGGGTCTATTTTCAAAAGGCGCGAAGGGGGTTCCGCCCGGTAAGTATTACGAAATTTTTTTTTTGCGCGGACCTCCATTCGCGCCTTTTGAAAATAGACCCCCTAAACAGCATTTTTAGAAAAAGTGGTCAACATGAAAGTTGTAGATCTCGTCGAGATCTACAACTTTCATGTTGACCACTTTTTCTAAAAATGCTGTTTAGGGGGTGTTTTTTTCATTTTTCCGAGGAGCGCGTTTTTTTGTCCAAAAAGCGCTGCGCGGAAATTCAGTGCCCCCTATATATATATATATATATAAACATAAAATATATTATAATATATATGGGGCACTGAATTTCCGCGCAGCGCGTTTTTGGACAAAAAAACGCGCTCCTCAGAAAAATGAAAAAAACACCCCTTTAACAGCATTTTTAGAAAAAGTGGTCAACATGAAAGTTGTAGATCTCGACGAGATCTACAACTTTCATGTTGACCACTTTTTCTAAAAATGCTGTTTATGGGGTCTATTTTCAAAAGGCGCGAAGGGGGTCCGCGCAAAAAAAAAAAATCGTAATATTTACCGGGCGGAACCCCCTTCGCGCCTTTTGAAAATAGACCTCCTAAACAGCATTTTTAGAAAAAGTGGTCAACATGAAAGTTGTAGATCTCGTCAAGATCTACAACTTTCATGTTGACCACTTTTTCTAAAAATGCTGTTAAGGGGATGTTTTTTTCATTTTTCCGAGAAGCGCGTGTTTTTTGTCCAAAAACGCGCTGCGCGGAAATTCATTAATCTGTAATATATATTACAATAAGTTATAGTTATAATTATATTACGTAATAATTATAATTATATTCTATTATAATGGCCAAGTGGTCCACTCTTCACTTAATCTCGTGAGGGTGTGGGTTCCGGCCCACCTATCCGCCGGCCTGATTACGGAATTCTTGAGCGGTTCGCGGATGGAGCGGGTTGCTTACCTGAACCGGCTCTGTGTCAATCCGATCCGTGATCTGACCGGCCGGTCCAGCCGATTTTTAAAAGCTTGATTCATGTTGTCTGAACCGGTCCAGTTTGAAGCCAAGAACCAAAACCAGCACATGGGAGTGTGCTCAAGATTGACTTGATGCTATCGGAGATTAATAATTTCAATCATTATCTCTATTATTATTATTATTATTATTATTATTATTATAAATAATTAAACTTATCTTCTCACCAAGCTTTGGTTTATAAATATTAAAAATGGGTTCAAAATTAAAGGGTGACAGTGATGAACGTTGGTGTGGTTATGATCACCTTATTTATGGAACTTCGTCCATTTTAATGTTCTAAACTAGTAATATTTTCCTGATGGCACGGTCATAATTGTTGACTGTTGTCATGCCAAACACGCATTCTACGACATTGGAGTTTTTCGCCAAACTCATCGGAGTAAAAAAACGTCACGCCAAATAGAGCCGTCGTGGGGCCCTTGTTTATTAGTCGCCTCAATCAGTTTTGAAAATCCTTAAGCATCATCTTATCAAGATAGGATTTGTCTGGCTACCACCTTCCTTCTTATACTTCATGAATCTTCTATGGACTTTAAATAACACGATGAATTATCTCTAATTTATTTATATTATATATTATGTTTTTTAATATTTGACGATGACATCATCAAACTCATTATTATGATTATTTTATTAGGATAAAACAAATGTGCGATACTATTGAAATTTATAAAAAAAACTTAAGGAATCTTTTGTAATTAAATAGCCCTTATTCAAATGCATAGCGTGAATGTGATATCACTGGTGGGATGTGATAGACGTGAACTGATTTTGGGTACCCTTCTATAATTTTTTTTGAAACCTGATCGGTTCGATTTGGTTTGATTTCACATAAAATCAAGAACAGACTCATATAAGTTTGGTTCTAAATTTTTGGAATCGAAACCGACATACGGTCCTAATGTATAGAATCAGGTCCGAACCGTTTGATTCGGTTCGATTCTCAGTTCTACCTATATCTTAAAATAATTTAAAAATTAATTGTCTCTATTAACTCATGTTTCAATGTCTCAAAATAGTTGGATCATGACTCTATAAAATATTGAAATCATACTACACAAGCACACAAAAATATATTTTTAGTCATACAACTATATTCTCAATTATTTTCGCGTATTTGATCATAAGACATCGGTTCTGGGTACATAACCCTTAGAACAAGGAACCTAACCGAATTATCGGTTCTGATATTATGAAAGCCAGACCCGAACCAAATCTATTTGGAACCGACCCAAACCATTCAGTTATGTTCCATTTTGGTCCGATTCTCAATTTTCGGTTATTTTTGCACATCCCTACTTCTTATGATTTGATTTATTTCTCTTATCTTATTTGTTTTATTTTTGTGTGAGATGAAATGAACATCAATTAATTAGTTTTTTCCCTTTTTCAGCAATGATGAATAGTGTCGCTCCTCGTGCCTCACATGTCGTCAATCACTTCCACCCCTATTTTTTCAAGGTTCTCTCCATCATTTTAAATCAATAAAATATTAACGTATAAAAAGATAAAAAAATAAAATTTGAGGATGTGTTACCGCCCTTAAATTGTGTGATGACTTAGGTTTCGTATTTGACATGGCTTATTTGCTTCGATAAGTTTGATCATAAATGTTATTATTATAGAATGTATGTTGGGTGAGACAAAGCTTATGACCGCTATCAAGAAAATAAACTAATTTTGAGCATAAAATGCATGAATTTTTTAGTTGAGGTCGGGCGTTCACGAACGACAATTTATGACCATTATCATAGAAAGTGCACTTTTTGTAACGACCCGGAAGGCAATCCGGCATCGCTACAGGGCTGCAGCCCGTGCCACCCCAACGCCTCTCTGGCATGCTTCTCCACAAACAGCGCGTTGTTGGTGCTAGGTTCAGGGCTGCAGTCCGTGCCACCCCAACGCCTCTCTGGCATGTTTCTCAGCAAACAACGCGTTGTTGGCGCTAGCCGCTAGGTACGAAACCTAGCACCAACAACACGTTTGCTGAGAAATAGGCTAGAGAGGCGTTGGTGTGGCACGGGCTGCAGCCCTGTAGCGATGTCAGGTTGCCTCCCGGGTCGTTACAGTGGTAGTGGAGGACAGGTGACGGAAGCTTGGCGACGGTCGAGTAGCCGGCCATAGTCGTGTTCAAAAAGCCCGAGCCCGAAAAGCCCGTTGTGGCCCGGCCCGAAAAAAGCTCGGCAAATCCCGTCCTTGGAAAAGCATGGCAACATAATCGAAGGGCGTTCGTTTGGGAGCATTTCGACAAGGTTAAAGTCGGCGACAAATTCAAGGCGCGGTGCAAGTTATGCTCAAAGTTTCTAACTCTTACCGGCCGCAACTCAACACTAGCGAGACACATTAAGTCGTGTTATGCGAAGCAAGCTCCCGAGTCTAGTTAGGGACAAATATCAACATCATGACAAATTTGGACGTACGATCAAGCAAGACAGCGAGACCTACAGGTGAAAAACGTCATCAGACGTGAGTTGTCGTTCAGTCACTACGACAACGATGAGACGATGGAGTATACATACACGAAGAGCTTCAGCCCAAATATCAACAGGTACGTAGATCCACTATTAGTTGGTTGCCCAGCCCGATCATGTCCGGCCCGGGCAAAGCCCGGGCACCGGGCCTAGCCAGGGCCCGACACAAGGCTTGGTGGGATTTCCTGCCTATTAGGCGAGATTTCCTAAAATCCTGCCTATTAGGCGAGATTTCCTAAAATCCTGCCTATTAGGCGGGATTTCCTAAAATCTGGAAATCCCGCCTAATCATAGGCGGGATTTTAATCCCGCCTACCTAATCCAGGCGGGAATAAAATCTAATCTGCCCAATACGGGTCCGGCCCGGGCCACAGTGGCGGAACTAGGATTTAAATCAGACTCGGGCACCATAGCAATAATATTAATTTATGATATCTTTTAATTCAAAATTCAGAGAAAATATTGCAAATGACAGTAATAAAAATGAAATCCAGAAACTAATGCACTTAACATTGTTAAGAAAATCATAACATTGCATAAACGAAAAAATTGTAACTGATCATAACAGATAATATATAGTAAAGCTAAACAGTACATAATGGAAAAAAAATTTGATAGTAAATTGTTAAAAAAAGAACTTACAAATCAAAAAAACACTTTTCTTGGACACATGTTTTGAAAACGCTGAATAATTTCATCATTTGTAATGTTGTCTGCAATATCTTTCTCAATATATGCTATGAGACAATCATTCATCCATTCATCTTCCATTCTATTTCTCAAACGATTCTTTATAATCTTCATAGCATAGAACATCCTTTCCACAGTAGAAATTGCAACCGGTAAAAGACAAGCCAATTTCAATAGCCGATACACCAACTGGTAATGATCATGTTTTTTCAGCTCCACTAATTTTGCAGTAAGCCCACTTATGTCAATAACTTGTGAGAATTTTTCATTAGAGTGAACATTAAAATATATATGAATCTAGTTGTCCCTCTAGTAACTGCAAGTACAATTGAGAAAGTGAAAAAATGAGAAGAAATGTGAACAAGAGGTAAATAACCGCAAATTTTATTGTTCCAAAAAAGTAAGTAATACATAGGTGTGCCCCCTTATTTATAGAAAATGGGGGAGATGAGAGAATACAACAGACGAGTGGGACTAAATACAAGCCGAGCGGAATGAGCGGTTTGACATACACAAACCGCTCACTATACAAGCCATAACATTACAACCTCCAAACACAAGAGAATGGCCGCCAGACAAGCCGCTAAGCCGCACCTGCGGATAACCAACAATCCGTAGTGCGGCTAACCATTACGGTGAAGCTGCGACAATACATCTGACCGTCTACCGCGGGTTGCCACCAGACCGCTGAGAGGATAGCCTTGGACCAGAGCTTCACGACTTCACAAGACTGTTGCAGCTTGTCACCTAACCGCTGAGGTGCATACTGGACAGAACACTGTGGCTTCTACTAAAAACATCAACCAAACAGTCCGCTGAGGACATCCACTAGAAGACCGGCAGGACAGGCCGCTGCGGTTAGTTCGGCTAACCGCTCGTACTGATTTCCAACATACTGAATCATCCCAGCAACCTACTGAGGCTACCCGCTAGAAGGCTGACTGGACAGACCGCGGCGGCTAGTTTGGCTAATCGCCCGAACTAAGTTTCAACACTCTCCCTAAAGCTGGAGCATATATATCAACCATGCCCAGCTTTTCACAAACCTCTGTGAACAAAGTAACCGGTTTCGTGAAGTAATCATCCAGCTCTTTATCAGAAGTAACGAAATGAGTGCATATCTGATTCTTCAGAATCTCTTCTCTAATAAAGTGGCAATCAACCTCGATATGTTTCGTTCTCTCATGAAAGATCGGATTCTTCGAAATGTATATAGCTGTTTTATTGTCACATAACATTGGTAGGGGGTGATCATAAAACTCTCCCAGATCCAGTAAGAGAGTTCGAAGCCACTTCAGTTCACAAGCAGTCAAAGCCATGCTTCTATACTCGGCTTCTACACTCGATCTAGCAACCAACCCCTACTTCTTGCTCTTCCAACTGACTAGATTTCCTCCAACAAAAGTTCAGAAACCTGATGTTGACTTTCTGTCACCCTTATCATCTGCGTAGCTCACGTCAGAATAAGCCTCTACTTTTAAATGTCACCTTTTCCGTCACAAGAGCCCTTTACCTGGTGCACCTTTCACGTATTCAAGAATCTTCCGAGCTGACTGCATATGACACTCCCTAGGGACTTGCATAAACTGACTTACTTTTCCAACTGCATAGCAGATGTCTGGTCTAGTAACTGTCAGATAGATGAGTTTACCAACAAGACATCTGTACCTCGTGACATCTTCAAGAAAAGGAGAAGACTCACTCCAGATTTCGTCATCTCCAATAGCCATAGGAGACCGGATAGGTTTAAGTCCAAGAAGACATGTCTCTTGTAAAAGAGCCAGAGCATACTTCCTCTGTGAAAGAACGATAGAACCAGGTTTCCGAGATATCTCAATCCTTAGAAAGTACTTAGGAGACCACATATCCTTTGTAACAAAATGTCGGAGCAGATGCTTCTTTGTCATATCAACACCTTTCCTATCATCCCCAGTAAGAAGTATATCATCCACATACACTGCAGGAATAACCAGCCCAGACGAGGTTTTTCGAATAAACAAAGAGTGATCTACAGAGCTCCGAACAAATCCAACAACAGAAATAACCTCATTAAACTTTTCAAACCAGACTCTCGGACTCTGTTTAAGACCATAGATGGCTTTCTTCAACTTACACACCTGAGACTCCCTCTGAGCAACATACCCAGGAGGTTGCTTCATATAAACTGTCTCATTCAAATCTCCATAAATAAAGACATTCTTGACATCTAACTGAGACATTTCCCAATCTCTGTTCACAGCCACTGAAAAGAGAACACGGATCGTAGTAATCTGGGCAATAGGAGAGAATGTATCAAACAAAATCCACACCATAAGTTTCTGTAAATCCTTTGGCTGCTAGACGTGCTTTGTAACGATCAACAGTACCATCAGGAAGGTACTTGATTACAAAGACCCAACGATAACCAACCATATCAACACCGGGAGGAGTAGGCACGAGAGACCAAGTACCCCCGTTTGGTCAGAGTTTTCATATCCTCATTCATAGCAGCTTTCTAATGTGGAATAATCAGAGCCTCATGATAAGACGCTGGAAGAACATTGGCCGAGAGGGCAAAAGCAAAACTCTGCGCCCGAGGAGACAAGCTGGTGTAAGACACCACAATCGCAAGAGGATGCTGAGTGCATGATCGAACACCTTTCCTGAGAGAAATAGGAAGATCAAGGTCACCCCTGTCTACTTGTGTAGATCCATCCGAAGGTGAGACAGACAAATTAAGAACCATGGGCATCGGCTCAACAGCGGAAGCAGAAAGAGCAGGAGAGTCATAAGAAGAAGCAGGAAAAATAGCAGGCTAAGGACAAGGTGCAGAAATAAGAGGAGAAGGACTGAAACATCAGAAGAAGGAAGAACGGAGGAGGACAAAGAAAAGAATGGAGCATTCTCAAAGAAAGTTACATCGGCAGATACATACTGCCGGCGGAGAACAAGATCATAACACATATATCCTTTATGAGTCGGACAATAGCCCAAAAAGATACATTTAATCGAGCGAGGCGACAATTTGTTACGAGTAGAAGAAGGAGAATGAACAAAGGCAGTGCACCCAAAGACACGAGGAGGCAAATGAAAAGGGTTCGCATCAGGATGCAGGATTGAAAAAGGAGTCTTCCCAGCGACAACAGAGGAGGGAACGCGATTAATAAGAAAGCAAGAGAGAAGAACTGCATGCCCCCAATAAGACTTGGGAACATGCATCTGAGTAAGAAGGCTCCGAGCCACATCAAGCAGATGACGATTTTTTCGTTTAGCAACACCATTTTGTTGCGACGTATAAGGGCAAGTGGTTTGATGAATAATACCATGATCAGTACAAAACGACGTAAACTGATGACTAAGGTATTCCTTAGCATTATCAGACCGAAGGATTTTAATAAAAGTAACAAACTGTGTATGAATCTCATTATAAAAAGCAGTGAAAATAGAATAAAGTTCAGAACGTTGACGTAACAAATATAACCATGTACAGCGGGAAAAATCATCAATAAATGTCACAAAATATAAGCTACTCCTACTAACAGTTTGAGTAGGAGCAGGACCCCATATATCAGAATGTACAATATCAAATGAACAAGAAGAACTGCGTCCTTGGCGAGCAAGAAAAGTAGAACGATGATGTTTCCCAAACTGATAAGCTTCACAATAAAGAGAAGAATCGCCCCGAGGAAAATCCGGCAGTAGCTTATAGAGGATTCGAGGAGGAGGATGTCCAAGTCAAATATGTCACTAAAGGAGAGAAGAGGAGGCAGAGAATGCAGAAGAAGTATCAAGATAAAACAAGCCGCCGCTCTCAGTCCCAATAGCTATCATCTCCTTGGACTGAGGAACCTGAAAGGCACAAGTAGAATCAGTAAAAATCGCTTCACAGCCGAACTGCTTACAAAGAGCAGTAACAGAAAGAAGATTGCAGGGAAAGTTGGGAACATAGATAGTGTCCCGAAGCTGAAGAGAAGAAGTAACTTTCATAGTGCCAGACCCGTGAACTGGGGACGGTGAACCATCAGTAATAATAATAGGAGGTAAGTGGTTACTCGTTGTAAGAGAAGAAAAAAGCTGAGAATTTCAGGTCATATGAGTGGTAGCACCAGAGTCAATAAGCCACCTACCCGTGGTAGCTAATTGAGCAGCACCCGAAGTGGCAAGAGATACAGTAGACTTCTTGGCAGAATCAGCAGAATCAGGACGAAGATGAGGGTGTTTGACCCAACAACGATCAATCAGGTGGCCAGTCTTGCCACAATTAGAACAGAGATATTTTGAATAACCACGGCCGCCAGAGCGGCCACCTCGACCACCAGAATGTTCATGAAGGGCAGAATGAGCAACAAGATCAGGAGAGGGAGAAGAGAGCAAAGGACGCTGAAGAAGAGTAGTAATAGCGGAAATCCGAGTAGTAGTAGCATCAAGAGTCGGAGTATCCGCTTCTCCGAGAATCTGTTAGCGAATCAGGTCATATGAGTCAGGAAGACGAAGTAAGTAGCAAACCACCAAGAGCTCCTGAAAATGTTTGTGTTCTTCAGCAAGATCTGTAGAAAAGGGACGATGTTGAAGAAGTTCAGCCCCAAGACTTTGCACCTCCTGATAAGCTGCAGTAGGGGTCATAACAGAACGAGCAAAGAGGTCAGCATACAGAGTGTAAATACGCGAAGTCTGAGCCCCTTTAGAATATAAAGCAACTAGATGAGTTCACGTGGCTTTGACCGTTTGATCATGTCGAATGACAGGAAGACACTCATCAGACAAATTATTGGCCAACCAATACGGACCAAGGCATCAGAAGCGTCCCAATCATCATAAATAGCAGAGCCAATAGGAGGAGGGTCATTAGTCAAGTGAGAGCGCTTACGTTGAGAACGTAAAAGGATGACAAAAGATACACTCCAGTCAGGATAATTTGGGCCCGTAAGCTTGGACAAAGTACCCAAATTACCTGAAAAAGAAACAGAGGGAGAAGAATGAGAGAAAGGAGCAGGGAAAGTCACAGAAGACGACGGAGTATCCATGAAGAAAGCAAGCAAGCCGCGCGGACAAGGCAGAAACCACACGGTCAGGCAACCAGAGAAGAATCCACGCGAATAGAAAGAACAACCGCCCGGTCTCGGTGTCCATACACTAGCAGCAGGGGAAATGTTGCGACCTAAGGGCAGAGAATCCACACAAAAGGAAGAAGAGCACGAGACCGTGCGAATAAGGGGAAACCACGCGACCAGAAAGCAAGAACGGGAGGGAAGAAGCCGGACAAAATCGGAAGAAGGGAGGGACAGAAAAAGAACAACCCGCGCGGTTTCAAAAAACAAACCGCAACAAGCGCGAAACAATTTTTGAGCAAAAAGGACCGGTTTCCCTCTGATATCAAGTGAAAAAATGAGAAGAAATGTGAACAAGAGGTAAATAACCGCAAATTTTATTGTTCCAAAAAGTAAGTAATACATAGGTGTGCCCCCTTATTTATAGAAAACGGGGGAGATGAGAGAATACAACACACGATGTGAGACTAAATACAAGCTGAGCGGACTGAGCGATTTGCCATACACAAACCACTCACTATACAAGCCATAACATTACAACCTACAGACACAAGAGAAAGGCCGCCAAACAAGCCATTAAGCCTCACCTGCGGATAGCCAACAATCCGCAGTGCGGCTAACCATTGTGGTGAAGCTGCGGCAAGACATCTGACCGCCTACCGCGGGTTGTCATAAGACCGCTGAGAGGATAGCCTTAGACCAGAGCTTCACGACTTCACAAGACCGTTGCGGCTTGTCACCTAACTGCTGAGGCGCACACTAAACAGAACACTGCGACTTCTACTAAAAACATCATCCAAACAGTCCGCTGAGGACATCCACTAGAAGACTGACAGGAAAGCCTGTTGTGGCTAATTCGGCTAACCGCACGAACTGATTTCCAACATACTGAATCATCTCAGCAGCCCGCTGAGGCTATCCACTAGAAGCTGGCTGGACAGACCGCGGCGGCTAGTTCGGCTAACCGCCCGAACTGAGTTCGAACAGAGAAAAATCACTCGGGTAATATTCTCCAAGGCGAATCAACTTATTTTTATCAAAAGAAATGAACTTGTCGCTTGGATCAAGACTTGAAACGCAGAGAAGTAATTCGGTATTTACTTCATTAAACCGATCATTTAACTCGTTTAACTTCCAATCAATCACGGTATTAAAGATCTCAACCCGGAAATGATGATAATTTGTAATATCTCTTGCATTACGTCTTGATCTTCCTGCTTGAATAAATTTTTCCTCCATGTTTGAAAAATAAATGTCGTGTTTATCACAAAAGTTTGAAACTTCCTTTATGAAGATTTCCCACTGTATGTCAACATTTCGCATGTTAAATAATAACAGCTTGGACAAATTTACGAAATTCATTGCGTTGATGATGTCTTGATCCTTCTTTTGTAGCGTCTGTGATAACACATTTGTTATCGACAAAATATTTTTCATTAAATAGAGAAGAAAGATGAAATCATAAGTTGTTATGCTTTTTAAAAGACTGCTTGCAGTTCCTCTTTGATTTGCATCTATTCCATCAACTCTAATAATTTCAAGAACATTCACTATAGATAAAAACATACGAATGAAATTCAAAACAGTACCATAATGTGAACCCCATTGCGTTTCTCCTGCCTTCTTAATTTCAAGTGGTTGATTTAATCCCGGCCACTCTCCAATTCTCCGCAACCTATTTCCTGTGCGACTCTTTCGACTTTTAGTGCTCTAAGACAGTCGCGTCATTTGCAAGATCCACCAACCACATTCAACATCATGTTAATGTGAAAAAAAAGCTCAGCAACTTTAGAATGACCCTTTGCAACTGCTATTAATATAAGTTGTAGTTGATGAGCAAAACAATGAATGTAAAATGCAGAACTATTTTCTTTCGATATCAAAGTTTTTAAACCCTTTAATTCACCTTTCATATTGCTGGCTCCATCATAACCATATCCCCGTAATTTTGAAATACTTAAATTGTACTTGGCAAATAGCTTATCAATAGCAATCTTCAGTGATACAACAGTTGTATCAGATACATGGACAAAACCAAGTATTCTTTCAACAATTAATCCCATTTTATCAACATAGCGTAGAACAACAGCCATCTGTTCTTTGGTTGCTACATCACGAGATTCGTCCACTAAAATAGAGAAACAGTCATGTCCAATATCACTAATGATTGTGTGACTATTATGTGAAGCATTAAGTGGAGCATTTTTCAGAACCACAGCTTTAATGTCACTATTATGTGAAGCTAGAAAATTCAATAGTTCAAGAAAATTCTCTCTGTTGATTGATTCACTGGATTCATCATGACCACGAAAAGATAGCCCTTGTCGTAGTAGAAAGCGGACACAAATAGAAGTGTTTAAACGAGTTCGATATTTAAGGATTTGACTTTCTTCTTGTCATGCAAAAATAATTTGTATACCATGTTTCTGATTCATTAAAGCTTCACACATTCTAGTAGCAATACTATGTGGAGTTGTGTGGTTGCCAACGTGTTTTTCGATTATAGTCATATCTTTCCAATACCGAAATCCACGAGAAACAAAAGTTGGATCATAACCTCTTTGAGAAAAGACAACAGAAAAGACAAAAGGCTGCATCCTTTTCAATGCTGTATTCTAACCAGTCTTTAAAATCATTAAACCAATTTTTGTTGAAATGACGGGCTTTTTTTCCAAATTCAGTTTGAGGAAAACTCTCTAAAAATGGTTACAAGGTCCTTTCTGCAGATAAAATCTTCATATAGAATCATGAAGATTAACATCGTATGATATTATAGATTGTCTCAGACCCGGATAAAAAGATAAATCCTCAAGCTTGAAATCAGCTCGAAGTCTTTTACTATACGTGGCATTTGACTCATATGCACCTACTTTCGAAAAAAACTTATCCTAAAAATGGATAGCAAAAAATATTTCTTCTAAAAATGAGATATAAACATTAACAAATAAGAAAAATGCATAACAACATTCATTACCATATTAAATTGTCGATTGTTGTGTAGGTTTTTGAGATTTGTGAAATCTCTTCCTTACTTTATCATGAAAGTGGAATCAATTTCTGGACATACATATAACAATAAGTGGAATAAATTCCTAGACATACGTAGCACATCAATAAATAAATAGAACTTCAAGCTTACATTTATCTAAAAGTTCGTATGTCTACAACATTGATCTAGGAGTGTACAATCATTGAAAAATCTATTTATAGTAAAAGACAAGGGAATATTGTAAGTAAAATAATATATTTTCTAGAACCAGCAATTGAGGAGGTTATGATGTCCTCAATCTTGCTACATCAATGTTTATGTCATTAAATAGTTTGATGAGAAAGCAGAGGTTGAAAAAAAATCACGTTCTTAATGAATCTAAATGCTCATCTGTCTACAATCAGATCATCAGATAAGCATAAGGCTATTTAAATTGCATTTGAAGCTAGAAGAACCCAGCTTAAGCCAAAATGTAGCTAATAGAACACATCAAATGCAGCAAATGCAGCTAACAGAACACATCAAATACAACTAACAGAACACACAAATAGGATTAATCAAATTTAGTGCACTTCTAGAAAATTTAGCTAAGCATCAAATTTAGAACACATAAGACAGAACACACAAATAGAATTAATCAAATTTAGTGCACAAATCGGAGAAGACTAAACACACAAATAGGATTAATCAAATTTAGTGCACAAATCAGAGGAGGAGAAGAAGAAGAAGGTTAAAGTTACCAGCGGGAGCCGATTCAGCACTAGGGCACGCGATAAGTTACCAGCGGGAGCCGTTTCAGCACTAGGGCATGCGATCAACGGCAGGCTACGCAGCAGCGGCGGGCTAGGGCACGATGGCACGCGATTCAGCGGGAGCAGCAGCGATTCAGTGGGAGCAGCGGCGGGCTAGGGCTAGCGCAAAAATGAGAGCGAGATGGAGTGATTTGTTCTCCACCGGTTAAAATCGCGGAAAATCACACCCGGGCACGTGCCCGGGTGTGTCCGAACCTGGGTCCGCCCCTGCCGAGCCGGCCTGAAGGGCCTTATCGGGCCCCTCTTTGAGAGGGAGCCAACCCGGCCCGGTTCAAGTTGAGCCCGGTCCGAGCTCGGTTGGCAAAAAGCTCGGGCCCGATCGGACTTTTTGGACACGACTAGCCAACCGGGGTGCGGCCGCGGCGGCCAGGCGGCCAATGCCAAGCGGCGACCAAGTGGTCATGCGGACAAGGGGCCGCTCCGTGTGCAATCGGTGCGGTCGTGTGACCAGTGTGTCCGGGTGGCTTGGTTGTTGTGTGGTCGGGGCGGGATGGCGGAGCGGCCTAGTTATTGAAAAAGACACTATGAAAAGAATCCTGACGTAATTTTTCTTGTATCTGTTATTCAAATACAATCAACTATTTATACATGAAAAAGAAATTCAAATTTACATGAATAAGGAAAGAGAAAGGTGTTTATGGAAATAATAAATTCTGATTTTGAGTTTTTTTTCCATTCGTGATTCCAGGTCTTTATGGAAATAATAAAAAGTTGTAACGATTGTGGTATGAAAAACTTCTAAAATTGATATTTCCATAAAAGTACCGTCAATACTCCCCCTCAAGATGGAGCGTGGGGATTTATAACGCCCATCTTGGAAAGAAGGTGCTGGAAAGGTAGTTGTTCAAGCGGTTTTGTCATGATATCCGCGAGCTGCATTGCGGAAGCAACATGAGATGTGCAGATGGACCCATCTTGTATGCGCTCATGAACCACATGACAATAAATTTCAATATGTTTCGTCCGTTCATGATAAACATGGTTTGCGGCAATATGCAATGATTATCACAAAATAATTGCATGGGAGAATGATGCAGCACACCCAAATCATGAAGAAGAGCACGAAGCCAAATTAGTTCGCAAGTAGCCGAGGCCATGGATCGATATTCTGCTTCTACAAAGGATCATGAAACTGTGTTTTGTTTCTTTGATTTCCATGATAGGGGACATGACCCTAGAAAAGTGATATAACCAGAAACTGACCGACGAGTAGTGGGGCAAGAAGCCCAGTCTGAATCACAAAAAGCAGTTAGTTTTACGTTGCTTTTATTAGGGAAAAAATTCCTTTTCTTGGAGCCGATTTGAGGTATCGAAGGATTCGTAACCCAGCATCCCAATGGGGTTGACGTGGTTGTTGCATAAACTGGCTTAGATTGTTGACACAATAAGCAATATCTGGACGGGTAATGGTGAGGTAGAGTAACCGCCCAACAAGACGTCCATATATTGAGGGCTCGGTCAAGAGTGGCCCAGTGTCGGGATCAAGCCACAAATTTTGCTTCATAGGAAATGTGACAGGCTTAGCAGCTAACATACATGTCTCTGAAAAAATATCCAAGGTGTACTTTAGTTGGTTCAAAAATATTCCATCAGGACTATGTGCTACTTCGACGCCAAGAAAAAATTTAAGTTTGACTAAATCCTTCAATTTAAAATGATGATTTAGGAATGCAATAATGATGGCGACAGTTATGCAATCAGACCGAGTACCGCGGTAGCGCAACGGAATTAAATCGAGCAAAACAATCGCGCAAAATAAAAACAGAACAAGATTCCAAGCACACAGACGACAAACAGAAATTTACGTGGTTCGGAGAGAAGCTCCTACGTCCACGGGGAGAGCGCGCTGGAAAAGATCCACTATAATGATAGGAGTTACAGATTACAACTGAGACCGCAAAGCTCGAGCAATAAAGAGAGAATTGAAAAACTGAAAATTAGAACTGTCGCTCGGAATCGTCATCGCCGCGTCGCTTGTAATCGCCACCGTCGTCTGGAACCACTGCAGGAAGCCGGCCTGATGTCGATCCGACTGGATCCGACCGGATGCCGCTTATGCTAGCTCCGCCTTCAATCGCCGCCACGCCTGAGGCCGGGATCGCCCGACAGAATATATGCGCCGCCGCCGCCTGGATCTGCCGCTGGCTCCGCCTGGAGTCGCCGCCTCCTGGATATGCCGCCTTCGTCGGGTTGAATAACCCGATTTATCTCTCTCTCTCTCTGTTTGAATGAATCTCGCGGATTGCTAATTGCTTGAATGATGTGAGAAAGGGGCTACCCGGTATATATGTAACACCCCGAAACTCAAAAGAGGAACGGGTGACGTTTTAAGTCAAGTCTGGGTTTTGGAGCAGGTGTAACGGGCGTGACATGGGCGTGTCACGGGCGTGACACGGGCGTGTAACGGGCGTGTTCGGACACAGGTCATGTGGTCGACGTTTTGACGATCGGCGATCGTCGAGTTGAGGCACACGGCCTGGGACACGGGCGTGTCCCAGGGCGTGTCACGCTAGGGAGTTTTCTGAGTCATGTACACGGGCCATGACACGGGCACAAACACGAGCGTATCACATGTGATACGGGCGTGTCGGGTGCCGTGTCGCAGGCCGTGTCCTCCTCGGGAAACAAGTGTTGACAGTTGCACACGGGGCATGACACGGGTCGTGACACGGCCGTGTCGCATGCGACACGGGCGTGTCGGAGGCCGTGTCGAATGTCGTGTGCTGGTTATCGCGTCGGTCGAGACGGCGAATTGGCGACACGGCCCTGGACACGGGCGTGTCGCAGGCCGTGTTCGGCCCAGATTTTGTAAAATTGGGCTGAATCACAGCCGTTCGATTTCTTGATTTGGGATCCGACGGCTCAGGGCTGTTGCTAGTATGTTTTATCCGGGGAATAGGGTTTAGAAGCCCTCATTTCACTTGGGCTTTATCTCTCTAAGATCTAGAGAGAAGGGAGAGCTAGGAGGAGGAATAAGACCAAAGATCCGGTCACCGGCGGAGCTTCGGAGCTCCAAATCACGATCCGAGTCCGGATCCGCGAAGGCGAGGCCGATACGGTGCTTTCCATCCGACTAGATCATCATGGCACCGAGGAAAAGCGCAAGGGTAACAATTCTCTTCTTAAGCATGTGAAGCTCTTCTTCTTTTGCATGGGAAAACCCTTCTCCCGCGAGTGAGCGGCGAGATTGCGGTATTCCTTGGGGTAGATATGTAAAGTCCCCCTTGTTAGAGTCTGGAATCGTAGTACGGACATAGGCATGATGTGTGAAGCCTACCCGGACGTGTTGGTCCGGATCGGTGATGATTTTTCTATGCATTGTTGGCCGGAGAAGACTCCGAGCATTTTGTTTGTTTTCGGGTTGCTATGCGGTAGAATGTATCAGAAAATCTAGGGGATTAACCCCGAGGTGCACCCAGAAATCTGGACGGAAACGTATTTCTGTCATATCGGTGGCCTGGGAGCCACCGGGTACATAGCGGGGCTATGTACCATGTTTGATCGTTATTTGGGACTGGGGAAGCTTAGTCCGCGTCAAAGGCCAAATGGCAATGGCGGGGTGAGCAATGGGCTGGTGTACCCCTAACCGCTCCACCTACTCGGTTAAAGCGACCTAAAGTTTTACGTGGGACTTACCGAGGTTTGGAGATCGAGTCTAGCTGTGGCTGAGAAGACTAAATGCTCACAAGATTGCCACCCTGGGGGTGGTGGTGGAGTCGAGGACCGGACGAGGTTTGGACTGGCTTCGCCGAGTAAGTGCCCTGAGAGCACGGGGTGTACGGCCGTGTGAGCGTACACCTGTGATGTGATGCTTATTTCGCTATGTTGCTTGTTTTGCTAACAAGTGCAGGGAAGAAGTTTTGTCGCCCCGGATTGGGGGCGGAATCGTTATAATTTGGTCAGCATAGCTGACCGTTGCCTTTGTTTACCACCGTGCGGTGGGTTGTTGCTTGCAGGTGCTGCGAAGCCGAGAGGTAAATAGCGAGCTAAAGCCCAAGTTGTTGTGCCGGCCCTCGAAGGCCAAGTTTTGAGTATTTTCCTTTTGTACTCATGTGTGACCGGCCTGCGTGCCGAGGTTTGGAAGATACTTTTTTATTAAGCAAACTCTTGTAAGGCTATAAGGCCGTTATTCGTGTATTAAACATTCCTGTTTTATTTGCGTAGTGGACATTCATGTTAGATGGGTTCTTAATTGTGCAACTTAATAATTGCTTCCGCTAGGTGCTGTGTAGGACGTTGTGGTTGGTTGATTGGTTTCAATACGTAACCAACCGGTCTGTTCGTAGTATATGGCGTCGGGCCCCGGCCGGACCTACTGTTATATGCTATGTGACGGATAGGGGTGTTAAAATATAGGAGAGAATCAGTCTCTTAATTTGGAGAATATCGCAAATTAGGAATAGGCCCAATAATTGGGTAGCCGACCAAATATAAAAGATTCTCCTAATATCTTTCTAAAAACTGGGCTCCTCTGATTAAGGTAATTTTTATCCCACGGATCGGTGAGGTGTCACCAATCCAACAATCTCCACCTTGACGCATCACAGAACATAACTCCACCTGCAGCTTGGATCTCCTCCCTCCGGCAAACTACCCCCTCTCCCTGGGGTCGCCCTAATTAACATGCACCAATATGAGCCAAGTCAAGGCAGTGCTTGAACTTGACTCCCGTCACTGGTTTGGTCAGCATGTCCGCAATATTATCCTCTGTGGGCACCTTCAGTAACTGAATGTCTCCGCCAGCAACGAACTCCCTCAACTTGTGGTAGCGCACATCAATGTGTTTTGTCCTGGCATGATAGACCGGGTCTTTGGCCAGACAAATCTCACTCTGACTATCACAGTGCAGCTTCACCGCCTCCTGAGAAATCCTAAGTTCTTTGGCGAGACCTTTGAGCCAGATGGCTTCCTTTGCAGCTTCTACTATAGCAATATATTCTGCCTCCATCGTAGATAGAGCCACGATGTCCTGGAGAGTGGCTTTCCAACTGATGGACCTCCACCTAGAAGGAAGATGTACCCGGAAGTAAATCTTCTTCTATCGAGGTCTCCGGCGTATTCGGAGTCAACGTAGCCCTCTAGCATACCGACATCCTTGCTCTTCTGAAATACTAATCCGATGTTTGGGGTTCCTCTCAAGTACCTTAGAATCCACTTGACGGCTTCCCAATGTTGTCGCCCCGGATTCCCCATATACCTGCTGACAACGCTCACAGCCTGAGCTATATCTGGTCTCGTACAGATCATTGCGTACATCAAACATCCTACCGCACTAGCGTACGGCACATTGAGCATCTTTTGGCGTTCCTCCTCGGTGTCTGGACACTGTTGTGACGACAGTCTAAACTGTTGCCCGAGAGGAGTGGTAACAGGTTTAGACTCCATCATACTGAACTTCTCCAGCACTTTCCGAATATAGCCTGCCTGAGAAAGCCAAAGCATGCCTCGCTTTCTGTCCCGCTTGATTTCCTTTCCAAGAATTTTTTGTGCGTGACCCAGATCCTTTATTTCAAACTCAGCATGCAGCTTCTTATTCAGTAATTGAATCTCCCGAGCTGATTTGCAAGCTATCAGCATATCGTCGACATATAACATCAGAATTAGAATGTCACCATTCGCCAGGAACTTGTGGTAGACGCAGCTGTCGTACTGGCTTCTGCTGAAACCCTGGGAGACCATGAACGTGTCGAACCTCTTGTTCCACATTCTCGGAGACTGCTTTAAACCGTAAAGGGATCTCCTTAACTTGCACACCTTTTTCTCGTTGCCTGGTTCAATGAACCCTTCAGGCTGCAGAAGGTAGATTTCCTCTTCTAAGTTGCCGTGAAGAAAGGCTGTCTTCACGTCCATTTGCTCCAGCTCCAAGTCCCACAACGCTACTATAGCAAGTAGCACCCGTATGGAACAGTGTTTTACTACGGGTGAGAAAATTTCATCGAAATCAACTCCTTTCTTCTGTGCAAATCCCTTAGCCACGAATCTCGCCTTGTATCTCCACTGGTCCTTCCCGAAAGTGGACTCCTTCTTCCTAAATACTCACTTGGAGCTGATTGCCTTAGCTCCTTTTGGTAGGCTAACCAGTTCCCAAGTTTGGTTCTTTCGAAGTGAGTCCATTTTCTCCTTCATCGCAACTTTCCACTGAGAGCGGTCACTGCTCTTCATAGCTTCTTGGTAAGACCGAGGGTCTGAGGAGATCACTTGAAAAGCATATGCTATAGTGTCATGTAACCTGAGAGGCAGTCTGATCTCTCTCCTCGCCCTTTCTCTGGCAATGGATTACGGCTCCACTTCAGTAGGTTGCACAACATCAGCATCCTCCGGGTCGGAGGAATCACCATGATCGTCAGCTTGGTCACTCCTCTCTAGCTCCACCTCCAGTGGTATGACTGGAGTATTCCCCACTTCTTTAGACTGAGACTGAGACTTTTTCAGCATAGAAGCCTCATCAAAAATTACGTCGCGCCTGATCTC
Organism: Platanthera zijinensis; assembly: GCA_039513925.1. Lineage (NCBI taxonomy): Eukaryota > Viridiplantae > Streptophyta > Magnoliopsida > Asparagales > Orchidaceae > Platanthera > Platanthera zijinensis. The sequence continues at coordinate 32,813,728 of CM077081.1, forward strand.
CACCTTCTTCGTGTTAGGGTTCCACAGCTTGAATCCTTTCATGTCGGCCTTTCTGCCCAGATAGATGCACTTCTTGGACTTAGCATCCAGCTTTGTTCTTTCAGAGTCTTGAACTAGGGTGTACACAGGACAGCCAAATATGTGGATATCGGAATAATCGACCGGCTTACCTAACCAAACCTCCTGTGGCGATTTCAGATTCAGTGACATCGATGGGGATCGATTCACTAGATAACATGTCGTGTTAATAGCTTCGGCCCAGAAGGACTTTGGTAGGCCGGCGAACAGATGCATGCACCGAGCTCTCTCTAACAACGTCCTATTCATCCTTTCTGTGATGTCGTTCTGCTGCGGTGTCCCGGGAATGGTGAGATGGCGGGTGATGCCCTCCTGATTGCAGTATTCCTGGAACTCCGTTGAGGTGTACTCGCCACCATTGTCAGATCGAAGGTACTTCACCTTCTTCCCGGTCTGCTTCTCCACTGTCATCTTCCAGATCTTGAACTTGTCGAACACCCCGGATTTGTGCTTCAGAAAATACGTCCAGACCTTCCTAGAGTGATCATCGATGAAGGTCACAAAATATCTAGCGCCTCCTAGAGATGGCTCTGGGGCAGGCCCCCAAACATCTGAGTGTATATACTCCAGTGCATACTTGCTCCGCTTCGAAGATGTTACAAACTTCACCTTGTGTTGTTTCCCGAGAACGTAGGTCTCGCAGAATTCTAACTTACATGTCTTGACCCCTTTCAGTAGGCCCTTCTTGTGAAGCTCCAGCAGTCCTCTCTCGCTCATGTGGCCAAGTCTGGCATGCCACAGTAGAGAGGAATCCTCATCTGACGTCTCAAAACTCGCCGCGTCGCCGGCGATGGTATTGCCGATCAGCTTGTAGAGAGTACCATAGCGCTCTCCTTTCATGACTACCAGAGCGCCTATCTTGACCTTCAGATATCCTCCCTCACTGGTGTAAGAGCACCCGGTCGCCTCCAAAGTTCCTAGGGATATCAGACTCTTCCTTAGATCAGGCACATATCTAACGTCAGTGAGAGTCCTAATCGTCCCGTCGAACATCTCTATTCTAATGCTCCCAATTCCCAGTGTTCTGCACTCCGAGTCGTTTCCCATCAATACCCGACCGCCGTCGCACTCCCTGAATGTAGTGAACCATTCCTTGTGAGGACACATGTGATATGAGCATCCGGTGTCCATGATCCATGTGTCAGTAGTATCAAGACTGGGTGAGACATGTAGGACGTCAGCATCGCTATCTGGGTCTGAAGCCACGACCGCCTGTTGTGGCTCTTTGTCTTTCCCCTTCAACTTCCTCTTCGGGCAGTTGATCTTCCAGTGTCCCTCCTCCTTGCAGTAGTGATACTGGTTCTTCTTGTCCCTAGACTTGGACCTAGGTCGATTGGCCTTCTTCCCTCTGTCTCTCAATCTGCCTCTGACTGGTTCCTTATTCTTCACGAACAAACCCTCGCTGATGCTAGGACCAGATTTGCTCATCGTTTCATTAGAGAGCAACGTCGTCATCACCTCCTCCATCTTAAGGGTGTCTTTTCCATAGAGGATGGTGGTGACCAGATGGTCATATGACTTAGGTAGGGAGGACAATAACAGAAGAGCCTGGTCTTCTTCTTCAACCTTCACGTCCATGTTTCGCAGCTGGGAGATAAGCTTGTTGAATACGTTCATGTGCTCCAACAACTGATTACTCTCGGACATCCTCAGGCTATACAACTGTCTCTTCACGTATAGCTTATTGGTGAGAGACTTCGACATGTATAGCTCTTTGGCCTCCAGCTTCTTCCATAATTCTTCTGTAGTCTCAGCGTCGACTACGTTGTACATCACTTCATCGGCTAGACTTAACTGAATCGTGCTGATGGCCTTCATATCCAGTTCTTCCCACTCGTCATCCTTCTTTCCGGACTTCTCCTTGCCGAGGAGCGCCTTGTGGAGACCTTGTTGAACGAGAACCGCCTTGATCCGTTTCTGTCATAAGCCGAAATCGATCTTGCCGTCGTACTTGTAAATCTCGAATTTTGCCATCATTGTTTTGCTCGCAGGGCTACTAGGTAATCCAATTAAGTTCACGGATCAGATCTGAGAAGATAGGGAGCGGACCGATGGTCGTCACCTACCGTTGACCCAAATCTAAAACAGAACGTACAATTGATCACCTCCGCGGAACCTCCCTCTGATACCAATTGTTATGCAATCGGACCGAATACTGCGGTAGCGCAACGGAATTAAATCGAGCAAAACAATCGCGCAAAATAAAAACAGAATGAGATTCCAAGCACACAGACGACAAACAGAAATTTATGTGGTTTGGAGAGAAGCTCCTACGTCAAAGGGGAGAGCGCGCCGGAAAAGATCCACTATAATGATAGGAGTTACAGATTACAACTGAGACCGCAAAGGTCGAGCAATAAAGAGAGAATTGAAAAACTGAAAATTAGAGTTGTCGCTCGGAATCGCCACTGCCGCGTCGCTTGTAATCGCCACCGCCGTCTGGAACCACTGCAGGAAGCCGGCCTGATGTCGATCCGACTGGATCCGACCGGATGTCGCTTCTGCTAGCTCCGCCTTCAGTCGTCGCCACGCCTGAGGCTGGGATCGCCCGACAGAATATATGCGCCGCCGCCGCCGCCTGGATCCGCCGCTGGCTCCGCCTGGAGTCGTCGCCTCCTGGATCCGCCGCCTTCGTCGGGTTGAATAACCCGATTTATTTCTCTCTCTCTTTGAATGAATCTCGTGGATTGCTAATTGCTTGAATGATGTGAGAAGGGGGCTTCCCATTATATAGGAGAGAATCAGTCTCTTAATTTGGAGAATATCGCAAATTAGGAATAAGCCTAATAATTGAGTAGCCGGCAAAATATAAAAGATTCTCCTAATATCTTTCTAAAAACTGGGCTCCTCTGAGGTAATTTTGATCTCACAGATCGGTGAGGTGTCACCAATCCAACAGGCGACGAGGTTCCGCCATGTGCTCGTGATGCTCGTGACCGTTTGACTATTGGCGACGAAGTCCTGCCACTTGTTCATGATGACGTTGCTGATGTGGCTGTTGATCCCCGCCACAGAGAGTTTGTTGATTGGGACGATCGTTGCCACAAGCTTGAGGATGGGATTTTACCGCAAGCTTGAGGATGGGATTTTACCGCGACATCCATCGTCAATGCCGTGTCAAATCTCCGCTACATTTTATACACGTCGTCCACCGTTACCCTCATATAAAAATATATGATTATAAATTATATATTTTTAAGCATTTTTATTTCTTAGCATTTTATTTCGTGTTATTGTTATTTCAATTTTAATGTTACGAATTGGCTGCTTATAACCATCTAGTTTTTATTTATTATTGAATGGTGGAGATAGAGTGTTGTATCCTATATATAGTCTTGCTTGGGTATTGAAAAGATAGATTTGGATGGGAAAAAACCCCTAATTCTACTTTGAGAATTCTCCTCCTCCTCTCCCCCTTGGCCGCCGGCCTCAACCCCTCCCTCTCCCCTTAGCTAGTTCAGCCGCCCCTCCTCCCTTCCCCTCCTCCTTGTCAACATTCGGCCACCACTTCTCCTCTCTCCTCCTTGATACCCTTCGGCCTCCTTTCTCTCCCTTCCCCTTCCTTCCCTCTTGAAGAAAACCAAGGATCTCCCTTAGAGATTTCGGCCAACCAAGATCCCTCCTTCTTGGTGGACTTCGGCCAAGTACAATCTCCTTTGCAACGAAGAATCTCCTCCGGTGACTCCGAAGAAAGCGGCGTGCGTCTTCTCCTTACGGGGCGGCTCCGTGGAATTTCGTGGAAGTGGATCCTTCCACCTTCGTTGTGTGTTTCCTTCACTCATTCTTGTGGACGAATTTGAAGATATATTGCTTGGGATTGGATAACGAAAATCTCTACTCTTGTGTGATTCCCTTCTTAATTAATTGGAGGTTGTGAGACATCGGCTTTTATCTGCGGCTTTTGAATCCGCCATTTTAAAATCTGATTTTGTTGTTTATGTTCTTCAATTTCTTTAATTGAATCCGGATTGGGTGGATCCTTTTCGCTTGATCCAAATATTGGCAAATAGCCCTTATAAGATCTCTAAAGGATTAACGATCCTTAATGTTATATTCAGATTTTGGGGAGCAAACAAAACTAATTTTGGATCGTACCTTTAGTCAAGTTCTTCTCGGATTGTGGTTGTGAACGTTGCCTAATGAACGACAAATATTGGAGCGGCTAAGAGTCATAACTTTAGGTGTTGTGGATGTTGTGTTGTTGTCCGATTCTTAAGAGCGTTAAAATTATTCTGACGAAATCCACGGCCTACATCATGTAAGTTCTTGGATGGTGGTGGAGTCATTGTCGGCAACTATAATATCATCAATGTGCACAAGACCAACTGTGAATGTGGCGCCAATTTTTTTTTGTAAAAAGGGAGTAGTCGGCAGTGGATTGACACGTTAGGCAGCCTTGATTAGATATTGGGTTAATATAGCAAACCAGTTCCGTGATGCCTGTTTGAGCCCGTAAAGAGATTTGTGGAGTTTGCAAAAACGTTTCTCCCCCTTATTGTAATATCCAGGTGGGAGACACATATAAACGTTCTCATGAAGTGCTCCATAGAGAAATGCATTGCTGACGTCAAGTTGACGTAGGTGCCATCCACGCACAGCTGCAACGCGGCAAGGAGGCTTCTGACAGTAATCAATTTGGCAACTGGGGCAAATGTGTCGGTATAATCAAGTCCTTCTTGTTGTGTGTATCCTTTTGCGACGAGCCGACCTTTGTATCGCTTGATGCTACCATCATCATATCTTTTGATTTATACACCCATTTGCAACCAACCGGATACTTTCCTGGAGGAATATCTTCTAGTGACCATGTTTGGTTCTGTTCCACTGCTTTTATTTCAGCATCCAACTTGGGTGACGTTGGTGGAAGAACAGTTGATGTTAATGTTAGAATCCATCTTGAAGAAGAAAAATAAGACTTAGAAAAATCAAAATATTTCCTCTGATATCATGTAAAAAGACACTATAAAAAGAATTCTGACGTAATTTTTCTTGTATCTATTATTCCAATACGATCAACTATTTATACATGAAAAAGAAATTCAAATTTACATGAATAAGGAAAGAAAAAGGTGTTTATGGAAACAATAAATTCTGATTTTGAGTTTTGTTTTCATTCATGATTCCAGCTCTTTATGAAAACAATAAAAAGTTGTAACACAAGGTTGTGGTATGAAAAACTTCTATAATTGATATTTCCATAAAGGGCCGTCAATAGTTGCTGCACGGGCGGGGCCGCGGGGGGACCTGTTAGGCGTGCTTCGGCGGCGGCCGCCCGGCCAAGGTGGCGTGGCGAAGGCAAATGACGTCATTTGTGCTTGCGCATGGCCTTCGGTCACGGCGTTAGTGGGCGTTTTTGGTTGTGTGAGTTTTCCTCACCTCCCACAAAGAGAGTGAGTCTCTTCCCTCCAAGGGAGTAGGAGTTACCCACCCCTCCATGATGAGTAGTGCAATTAGCATCCATGTGCGTATGTGTGTTTCGACGTCTGTTTGGGAGACCAAATGGAATTGTAAATGCACGAGACTGGGCTCATTGGAACTGTATCGGCGAGCCGGTAGCAACCGCGACAAAAAATCTTTCGTTCAACCGAAACTATCCCATTGGAACCGCGTCGAGGAGCCAGTCGCAGACTCAACAAAAAATCTTCGGTTCAACGGAAACTATTTCAGAGAACCCATCAAATAATAAAAATGTTTTTGAACGTGAGGACAATATTATACAGCCTGGGCATGATTGCTAGTAAATTTTATAAACCGAAGAAGAAGAAAATTGTCCCTCAAAGTTTAAAATTATAACCTTAAGATTTAAGGACAAAAGCAGACAAATCTCCAACAATATTAATAAATTCATTCAAATTTAATTTTCATAACATTTTACATATTTCAATATTGTTAATTATCGGAATTTTCGTTTGCGTTAAACTCCTCTCTATGCCTCGAAATTACAAAACATTCTTAAAATTACAAAATGATAAAATTAGCTAAAATAATTTTTTTATATACTCGAATATTAAGAAAATATTTGAGCTAATTTTATCATTTTCCATTCAAAATATTAATTGAAGGAGGGCTTTACAGGCAAGCTAATTTTGAAACATAAATGCGTGTTTTATTATTTAATTAATTATGCAACTCCCAGCAAGCAGATCCTTCGTCATTTTCGCCCAGCCAAATTTGGTAGATAATATTTTTTAAATAAACTGATCAAATAAAAACAAAATTTTAATGATAGGCTATATTAATAATAGGGCGTTGTTATAGACAAATCGGATTTAGCTATATACAAACTTTCACTATATACAAATCTGTATAAATCAGAAATTGTTATTCGTAAACAAAATTGTTATATACAAACCAATTCAAAAATTAAAAAAAATGTTTCTCTTTTGTAAACATCATATCATATTAAAACAAAATTAATGAATTCATTAAATAGACATTACAAACTTTTTAAAATTCAAGATATAAATAAGGAGTGCATTGAAATCCCAAAAATTTATGCAAGTATGTCATTTCTTTCGATCAATAACGTCAATATATTAGTTCCTGCAATAAAAATAAAAAATTAGACGCGTTTGAAGTGTATCCAAATACATTAAAACATAATTTAAGCGTACAAAAAATTCTAATTTTTTGACTTAGAACACTTCATCATATACTATATCAGAAGCTCTAGACAAGAGTTCTGAAAGAAAATAGCTTCACCAATTTCAGCCTCCCACGAAAATATCTTCTTTCACAATAGCCACACTTAAACATTCATTAACAGGAAGTAAACAAAACTGAACAGTAACACAAAATTTAACTGTTCATCTTCAATATCCAATCGAAAACTGCAACAAAAATCTTCTCCATTTTCTCACAATCTCAAGTCAGCAATAAAGAAAAGAAATAAATAATTTCACCCTTTCAAACAGGAAATCAAACAAAAATGAAAACACTACTCTCAAACGGGTTGCCGTTGGAGGGACAACTCGGGCCGAAATCTCCTCGTCTGTAGGAGGAGTGCCGATGGGCTTGCCATCAAACGGGACGCCGGCGAAATTCGAGGCCGCCATTGTTGACGGAGGTGGAAAATCGGGGGAAACGGAGGGGGCGAATCGGGGGAGACGGACGCGGCGCGGGCGCGGCGCGAAAGCGGCGCGAAAGCAGTCTAGAGGCACGTAAGCGGGGGAGCGGCGCGGGGAGCGGGGCGGGAGCGGCGCGGGGAGCGGCGCGGGAGCGGAGCGGGAGCGGAGCGGGCTAGGGTTGGAATGAGTGATTCACTTAGTTTTAGGTTTTTAAATGGTTTGTGTATAGTATATAAAAAAGACCTAAAATTTTCAAAATATTGATTTGTATATAACCAATATTGATTTGTCTATAACAACACCCTAATAATATTAGGGGAGCACTTTAGAGGAATCAGCTCAAATATTGAGTTCTCAAGTTCTTAAACTTCAAATATATTTGGCATATTTTAATCATTTATTTAAGGCTCCATTTCATGCCCCATTTTGGCTCCGGTGAGCTTGGACAAAAACACTATCATTATAGAATGTATGTTTCGCAAGACAGTGATTATGACGCTCATAAAAAAAATGTAATTTTGAACATGAAAGCGGATGAAAGCGGATGAAGTTCCTTGGATTAGGTTGGCCGTTTAAGAACGTGTTAGATTGTGGAGCCTGATTCACTGACCGATTTGAAAGAACTGGACACTCGTCATAGCTTTCATCGGTCGAGCAAGGGTATTTTATTAGAGGTATTTATGTGATTTCTTCTTTCCATGTCTTGGGTATATGTGTATTACTTGTATTCTCAACATTCTTCTTAGTGAATTTCGCAGCGCAGGTGGCTTGTGTTTTTAGCCCAATTTGAGCTTTTTTTACGTTAAATCTTGGCGTTCTTGTCTTTTCAATATTCAACGAATTTGTGTTCTTGTTTTTGCACTGCGGCTATTTCCCAACATATCGGTTCACAACCACCGCATTCACGACTACCACGGCCTACAAAAAGAGTCTAAGGCTTCGTTTGATTAGGCGCTTAGGGGAGGCATTTGGAGGAAACGCTGGCGCAGGGCCGTCTAATCAAACAAAGCCTTGATTAATGATTACAAAAGCTTTGTTGGACTTTTTCAGGATTATTTCATGAGATAAGATGATTTGATTAAAAAAGAGGGGATAATATTTTTTTTATTATATGTACTGAGGTTTTGTTTTTTTATCTCTATTAAAAGTTGATGATGGAATGAATCCTCTTTGAAAAAAAAAAGAAAAAAAAAAGAGAGGATAAGATGGGATAAGATATGACAAAAGTATTTAAAGTTTCATTACGAGGGAGCGGGGATGATTTAATTAAGATATAAACCTTATCTCATGGAAAACTTTTAATAATCTAATTTTCACAAACTACTCGACGCCCTGCTTTGTCTCTAAACTATATAGATTACGAATGACGTGTTAGGGTCGGTTTAGTAGAGCGGTGGAGGCTGGAAAAAGAGTGGTAGTAAAAGGAGGGTAGAAAAAAAATGCTATTAGAAAATGTGTATTGCAAATACAGATCTGTTTGGATGAACTCCTATTACAGAGCTGTTCAGAAATGAGAAGCACATTACTCAATGTGACATGTGGGTTCTCCTTTTAAGCGAGAGAATTCTCCTAATGTCACATTACTCATCATGTTTGCGGTCTGTCTCAGCAAGCATCCTTGGTTAGCTGGGCGGTTAGAGTTGGCTAACCGCGATTGTGGCGGACTCTTCTGGAGCTCGCCTGTGTCCGGCTTGTTTCTGTAGATCGTGGAGATCGGCACGGTTGCACGAACTTATTTGCCTGAAGGTCGCGCTGTCTGATGGAGCAGTCCGCAAGGTGGCGGACTGCTTCTTGAGCTCGTCGAGCTCGACATGTTGGCGGCATGGTTGTCGTGGGTCGGAGCTCTACGCGGACTGGAGTTGTGTCCGCAAGCCTGGCGATCTAGTTGTTCTTGCGGAGAAGATTGATGTCCACGCTTATTTGCGGATAGTCTTCCTTAAGTGGCGGACTGGTTCTTGTATTCGCGGTTTCGATGTTAGACGACAGGTCTGACGAGCGGTTATCCTATCGCTATGGGTGGTGACGACACTCATACTCACACCTATAAATAAGATTCATCGGCTCATCATAAAAACAGTAAGTAGTGAGAACTTGTTCGCGCTTAAATCTTGAGGTTACGGTTTTCTAACCGCGCGACTAAGTGAAGTTGACATCTGTGCAGGCTGTGCGGCTAGCATCAGATGGCTAGGCAACTAGTGGATCGGAAGGTTGGTGAGAAACAGTTCGCGGATAACAGTCGGCGGATAACAGCAGGTCGCGGTCTATGCGGCTTGAAGTCTCTTCCTCAAGGTTGCAGTTAAGCAGAGCAGTTCGCCCGGTCTATCAGCGGGCTCTGTTCAAGTTCCTTCAACATTTCATTTATCAAGCTGTCTACGCGGCTAGGTTGCGGGTTGACGACTGTTGAAGAAAACAGGTCTCCGAGTGCGGATAAAATTCTCCTGTTCAAGTGAAATTTCTAACGGTCAAATTTATTGTTACGAAAGATAATAATAATATACAAAAATAAATGATAAACACCACAAAAAGAAAAACACCGAGATTTAAGTGGTTCCCAGAAAAATCAAATTGGTACGTCCACTGTACAGACAGAGATCAATAATATTATTAATTGCCTCAAACATACAATACGGTTAAAATGGAGGGAGAAAATAGAACGAGAAAAATGGAAAAATCTCGAACCATCCAAGATCCGGCCGTAGACGTTGCGACGAGAAATCAAGACGGCGACTAGAGACGAATGCCGACTACAAAGAAAGAAGACCTCCAATTCGGCGGTCGACATGAAGAGAAAGTCGGTGGTAGGTGCTTCGAAGAGAAGCCGACGATCTTCTGCCAAAACTTGACTGCTGCGCTGCACCACATGGATAGTCTGCCACACCACTATATATAGGTGGTGGAAGAAGCCCAAAATTTGTATGGCGGCGGCCGCCATAGGAAAAATGAGATGAAATCTTTTCCAAAAATCCTCCATCGTCACCAGAATAATGCGGATGCCAAATTTGGAGCGGTCTCCCAATCGGGATGACGGTAAGAATGGAAGGTGATCAAAGATCCTTTCTAGGAAATCCTCCATTAATATCAGAGTAATGGAGATTTGATTGATTTTGGAGCGAATTGAGGGGGGTGCCAAAAATGGAGGTATGAATAATTTTTTCTAAATAAGGGGGATCATCATATTAATGTTAGCAGACTCCAGGAGAGGTGTTGGTACCCTAGTTTGGATTTGAGTTCAGTCTTCTCATTTAGTTTCCTGACCCAAAATTTATCTATGGTCAAAGGATGGTTGTTTAGTTAGATTGCTCTAGTTGTAGAGTTGTCACTTATCCAGATGAAAATTTGGTTAAGTTATTTTTGGTTCGACTATGGTCGAACGCCGCTCGACTATCGTCTATCAACTGTTCGACGATCGTCTATCAGTTGGTCGACTATCGTCAGTCAGCAGATCATCTCTCTCTGAGTTAGTTCAATTCTTGTTAGCTCGACGATCTGTGGTATCTGCCTCGTCAATCGTCGAACCCCGCTCGACTTCTTTTGACCAGACAGATTTCTTGATAGTTCGACTATCTGCCTTGATAGTTCAACTATCTGATAGCTCGACTATCTGTTTGATAGTTCGACTATCTGTTTTGTTTGATAGTTCGACTATCTGCTTGGATAGTTCAACTATCTGATAGCTCGACTATCTGTTTGATAGTTCGACTATCTGTTTTGTTTGATAGTTCGACTATCTGCTTGGATAGTTCAACTATCTGATAGCTCGACTATCTGTTTGATAGTTCGATTATCTGTTTTGTTTGATAGTTCGACTATCTGCTTGGATAGTTCAACTATCTGATAGCTCGACTATCTGTTTGATAGTTCGACTATCTGTTTTGTTTGATAGTTCGACTATCTGCTTGGATAGTTCAACTATCTGATAGCTCAACTATCTGTTTGATAGGTCGACTATCTGTTTTGTTTGATAGTTCGACTATCTGCTTGGATAGTTCAACTATCTGATAGCTCGACTATCTGTTTGATAGTTCGACTATCTGTTCTGTTTGATAGTTCGACTATCTGTTTGATAGTTCGACTATCTTCTCTGTGTTGATAGTTCGACCATCTGTTTGATGGTTCGACTATCTTTTTGATAGCTCGACTATCTGCTTTGATAGTTCGACTATATGTGTCGTTCGACTATCTTTTCTGATAGGTCGACGATCTCTGTGGCTCGTTCGACGATCTCCGAGGGTCGTTCGACGTTTTTCTGTCTGCCTTTAGTAATTTTGTACTCCTTCTGTTCTTTGATTTATTTCCTGTTTATTTAACATATTTTATTAAAAATTATTTCATTAATTTTGTGCATACATCTCAAAGCAATCTTTGCCCCATCCTTTGTGCATAAGTCAAGCTTTATCTGACAAAGTTTTTTGTCTTATTAGTTGAAATATTTTTTTGCTTTATTCTGCCATGCTGTCCTTTATAGCCGTTAGACACAAAAAGTCTTCTCTGGCCGTAAAGAGTTTTAGTCTGATGTGACTTTCTTTAGTACTCCTTTTATCATATTGGATTTGCAGCTTCTTAGAAAGCGTTATCCCTTTATAGCATGTCTGTCTGTAGGATATGTTTTGTTTTGTGCTACTTGCAACCCAGATCAAAGATCTCAGAAGTAGACAAAATTCAAACAAAGATTAGAGCCGTTACAAAGGCCCATATATAAAGAGCTTCTTTTGAAAGAAGAAAAGACATACAAGATATACAGAGATATACACACACAGAAGAGAGATCAACACAGATATTGATATACAGATTCAAAGAGATACAACTCTCAAATATTGTTACATTCAACTGAGAAGATCGACCTTCTTCTTCATCTCTCTCTTCTTCAATCCTGAGTTCATCCTGCTGCCAGGAACATTCACTCAGAGTCTCAAGAAAAGAAGAAGAAAGAAAAGCTGTTGAAGAAGAACATCCATTACAAATCAAGAGTCTTCTTCAAGCTGCTCCTTCAAGAACTTCAAGACAGCTCTTTGTCACAAGTTCAGAAGAGTTCCTGCACCCTGAAGCAAGACTTCTTCCTAGATATCACTAAGCCAGGGGGAGCCTTGATTCTTTAGAGCTTTCTAGCTATGTGCAATCCACTTGCTTCTCTAATATTGTTTTAACAATAGAGAAGACCCTCTAACCCTCTCTCAACCTCCTGTATAAAGGGTTATTACTCCCTTCAAAAGTGAACCTTGGTGGCAGGGTACCTGATCAAAAACTTGTGTTGGATTTTGAGATCCTGATCAAAAGCTCAAAGGGTCTACTTTATCTACCTGAAGCAGATCAGTTGGTGGCAGGGCACCTGAACAAAAACCTGTAGTGGATTCCTACCAGGGTGGTAGAAGAGTGGACGTACCTATTTAGAGGGAACCACTATAAACTTCTAGTGTCGTCTGTGTTGCTTCATTTAATTATTACACTGTGGCTGTGAGTAGAAATAACTAGGATTGTTAGTTGCTGTGATAGGACCAAAGCTCAACTGTAATTACAGTTAGCTTTCTTCTGTGCACTACACTTTGTGTTAGGCTCTAGGGTTTCAAATATCTATAAACTCATTCCGCAAATTAACTCTAAGGGAGTTGAGTAGGGTGTCATAATTTTTGAATACTCTATTCACCCCCCCCCCTCTAGAGTTGTATCTATCCTCACTTTCAAGAGGCAACATCATTCACGCAACAATCTCCACCTTGACGTCTCTCCCAAGACAATCTCCACCTGGCTGAAAAAACTCTAAGATGCCCCAGCGGTCACCAAGATCAAAAAAACCAAAGAAACCAATTGAATGTGTTTCGACTAAGAACAGATCATAAGAAGAAACTCATTCTATCCTGAGTAGCACATAAACTGGACTGACGTGGCTATCTCAGAAATGCTCCACCTTGAAGCTAAATTTCAATTGCTCCACCTCCAGCAGTGGTCTCCCATAGCAAAACTGAACATGTCAAGACTCCTGACATTTGATGTATGCCCGGGAAAGAAATTGATAGATGCAGACACACCAAGAAAAGAATGCAAATAACTGACCTCAGCATGAAAAGATGAAACCCTTATAAGAACTAATCAGAAAGGGATTGATTAGACACACTCTAAGCCCATGTAGAACGAAGGAGTAATAATGAAAGGGCTAAGGTAATAGAGGGACAAGATGCATTCAAAATGAAATCTTTGACCAGGAAAAAAATAACTCAGAATCTGAGTTATATGAACACAAACATAAGAAATAGCATTATTAGGGGAAAAAGGGAAAAATGATGGTAAGCAAATGAAGGGAAAAGAACAGGAAAAAATGAAAATTGCAGGAAGTAAAAAATGCAGACAAAACAAGAAAGAAAAAAAATGTGAGAGAGGTACTAAAGGACGTCCTCGTCGACATCCTCAAGGCATAGGGATGCGACGGACTTTCCTTTATCATCACCAAAAGATTTTTCTTTCTCTTTGTTCTGAAGCTTTCAGCAGTTCTTTATTCTGTGGCCCTTCTTTTTGCAGTAATTACAGTGGCTATCTGAACCTTTCTTGGACTTGCCTCTTCTGCTTGAACCAGACTGACCCCGAGAGAGTAATGCTGAATTTTCAGCAACATCAGAGCCGGAAGACTTTTTTCGGATATCGTCGGAGAGTAAGGCTGTCGTGACCACTTCCATGTCCAAAGCGTCCTTACTATAGGTGAGAGTGGTAACCATGCTCTCGTAAGACTTTGGAAGAGAGTTTAGTAGGATAACTGTCTTGTCCTCTTCCTTCACCTTGATATTCATGCTGAGACACTCTGATAACAGCTTGTTAAAACTATTTAGGTGGTCGTGTAAAGAGGAACCCCCCTTCATGTTGAACTTGTATAACTATTTCGTCATGTAGATACTCTCCAACTTTGCTCAAAGACCAGAGGCAGTCTTCTTTGAAAGAACTTCATACAGCACATCATCGTGTAAGCAAAGTTGTATGGTGGACAGAGCTTTGAGATCCAAATCCTCCCACATGCGATCGGTAACCTCAACCTCCTTATTAGCCTTCCCTAATAGGACACGGTGTAAACCTTCCTTGATCAAAAGTGTTCGGACCATGACCTGCCACAGACCAAAATTGTGTTTTCTTTCAAGCTTTGTAACTTCAAACTTCGCACCGGGTGTGGAAGTGGTCATAGAAAACAAACTGAAGAAATCTTCTCAGAGACCGAAGCGACCGAATAAATTCGCAGATTAAGATTGGGAAGATAGGGAGCGGATCGATGTCGTCACCTACTGTTGACCCAACTTGAAACGGAATGTCCAAACGGTCGTCGATTGAACCTCCCTCTAATACCACTTGTTGAAGAAAATAGGTCTCCGAGTGCGGATAAAATTCTCCTGTTCAAGTGAAATTTCTAATGCCTAAATTTATTGTTACGAAAGATAATAATAATGTGCAAAAATAAATGATAAACACCACAAAAAGAAGAATACCGAGATTTAAGTGGTTCCACGAAAAATCAAATGGGTACGTTCACTGTGCAGGCAGAGATCAATAATATTATTAATTGCCTCAAACATACAATACGGCTAAAATGGAGGGAGAAAATAGAACGAGAAAAATGGAAAAATCTTGAACTCTCCAAAATCCGGCCGTAGACGTTGCGACGAGAAATCAAGACGGCGACTAAAGACGAATGCCGACTACAAAAAAAAGAAGGAGCTCTGATTCGGCGGCCGACATGAAGAGAAAGTCGGTGGTAGGTGCTTCGAAGAGAAGCCGATGATCTTTGGCCGAAACTTGACTGTTGCGCTGCACCACATGGATGGTCTGCCACACCACTATATATAGGTGGTGGAAGAAGCCCAAAATTTGTATGACGGCGGCCACCAAGGAAAAATGAGATGAAATCCTTTCCAAAAATCCTCCATCATCACCAGAATAATGCGGATGTCAAATTTGGAGCGGTCTCCAAAACGGGATGACGGTAACAATGGAAGGTGATCAAAGATCTTTTCAAGGAAATCCTCCATTAATATCAGAGTAATGAAGATTTGATTGATTTTAGAGCGAATTGAGGGGGGTGCCAAAAATGGAGGTATGAATAATTTTTTCTAAATAAGGGGGATCATCATATTAATGTTAGCAGACTCCAGAAGAGGCGACATCATTCACGCAACAGACGACTTCGGCGGTCTCGGCGGGCACAGCCTGCAGATAAGATGCTTGTACGGTTACAGTTTCTGTCCGTCTGGTTACTTCTTGTTGCAGTTTTATGTTTCTCTTGGTTATATTGTGAATCATGTCTCGCAATGTATACCTCGTCCTATAAAAAAGTGTTTAATTTCAATTTATGACTTTTGTGCTGCTGCTGCTTGCTGATTTCCGTTTGACTTTGATTATGATTAAGTGTTACTGCGACCTCTTTCGATTTCCAAAAAAATTTAACATTTGTCATCTTCCAGAGGGAAGAGGGTTCCTAATGAGGATGAATGTGCATGTTGTTCTTCAGTCTAACTCAAATGAATCATCAACAAATTCTTGATTGAATCCTTATTTTACCAAAAGGAAAGCATACTTTGATAATAAAAAAAAAAAAGCAAAGGAATAGGAGGAATCGTGGAGCGCCATGAAGGATTCCTCCACAAATAATACAAAATTCAAAATGTTTGCACTTTTAATCATCCAAAAGAACAGATGATGTGATGAGTATTGTGATTGGAGAAGTTGAAGTAAATTTGGCTCTGTTTGGCACAGTGGTGGCGGTCGTGAACATGTGGGTTAAACTGTCATTTGTTAGCACATACCTAAGAAACTTCATACATTTTTATGTTTGAACGGATGAAGTTTGTTCGGTGGTCGTTAACAAACGGCGGTTTAACACGTATGTTTACGATCGCCACCGCTTTGCCAAGCTTAGCCTTTAAAGTCATGAGAGTTAGACACTTAATTTTAAGATTATAGTACAAGTGGCAAGAAATGAAAGTTTTGGATGTTTGGCTATATGTAAGAATCTAGGAAGATGAGGTTTAGGGCCTGTTTGGGAGAGTTTTCTAGATTCTTTTCGTTTTTTAGAAAACGCTACCGCACATAATAAATCGTTTGAAATGTCTACCGGTGGGAAAAATTATCACCAAAAACTTATTTTTCTCCCCTATTTGAAAAGTCACGAGCCTCCTACTTTTCAAAAAGTATTTTCTCATGACGATGCACAGTTGATGCTACGAAAAAATTTTACTCCTCTGAATCCAGTTTGACAACACTGCGAAAACACTAGTCTTTCTCGCCCGGGCGCGGAATTTTTCGCCCGGGCGCGGAATTTTTCGCCCAGACGCGGAATTTTTTGCCCTGGCGCAAATTTTTCTCTCGGGCGGGAATTTTCGCCCGGGCGCAAATTTTCCGCCGCGACGCGAATTTTTCACCGCGGCGCGAATATTTCGCACGGTCGCACATTTTTGGCCCGGGGGCGAATTTTTCGCTCGGGCGCGAATTTTTCGCCCAGGCGCAAAGTTTTTCACCCGCGCGAGCATTTTTTTGCCCAGCGCAAAATTTTCGTCCAGGCACGAATTTTTCGCCCGTGCGCGATTTTTTCGCCCAGACGCTTTTTTTTCGCCCGATAGTGCATTTTTCCCCCGGAATAGTTTTTTCCCCGGGCGCGGTTTTTCGCCCGGGAGCGGTTTTTTCAACCGGACGCGGTTTTTTAGTCCGAGCGCAGTTTTTTTGTTCGATTTCAATTTTTTCACCCGTGCGCGATGTTTTCGCCCCGACGCAAAATTTTTGCCCTGGCGCAAAATTTTGGCCTGATCGCGAATATTTTGCCCGAACGCAAATATTTCGCCCGGATGCGAATATTCCGCCCGGGTGCAAATATTTCGCCCGGGCGCACATTTTTTGCTAGAGCGCATTTTTTTTGTCCGGGTGCATTTTTTTCGCGCCCAAGCTGAAAATTCCGGCTCGGGCGGAAAGTTCGCGCTCGAGCGAATAATTCACACTCAGGCATAAAATGCGCGTCCGAGCGAAAAATTCGATCCCGGGCAGAAAATTCTCGTCCGTCCTGAAAATTCACGCTCGGGCGAAAAATGGGCGCAATTTTAATAAAAAAAAGTCACTGCAACGGAGATTTGCAAAACAGTTTATAAAATGCTCCTTTCTGAAAATCTCTGCAAAATAAGTTCACCCAAACGAATCTCATTTTACAATATACATTTTTCAAAAGCTCATTTTCACACCTTATTTTTGCTACCACTCCTTTTCCTTTCCGAAAAATCCTCCCAAACAGAGCCTTAATCATTTTCAGGTGAGGGTGTTTGATGAAGAAACTTTGAAAACACAGCCAGGCTCCACGACTGGCACGTGTCCGGACATCAATATCTTATTGGAATAAATTGAGAGAAACTCAGAACCTACTGAAGTAATGGTATCACGAACCTGGTTCCAAATAGAAGTTTAGGTATGAAAATGAGTTTCATCATGACTCATGAGTATATTTTAATCAACTTTGGTCCCTCTTTTGGTCCTCCCCTCCCTAACTCTAAAATCTCATTCAAACACATAGTTGTCTTTGCACATGAGTCTTCTCTGTTTTTTTTTTTTTGAACCTTAATCAAAAGAAGCCCCAAAGTCCAATGGGAGCCACAAAAAGCATGAAGCTTCAATTTAATCCAAATAATTTCCCTCACAACTAGTTCGCGTCGACGGACCAACCAAAGTTAAATTAAGGTCCGATTCATGCGGTCATAACCGCTTGACCGATGAAAATAAATCCTCCCGAACGAAACCTAAATATTTCAATACCACATGTTTCTACTCATAAAGTAACATAGCTCATTCCCGCACTATCGAAGACAACTGTCCATTCATAAAAAAAAAATGCACCATATGATAAATTTCATTAAAGAATCACATATCATATAATCTTTTTGTTAGGGTTGCCCCCCATTATATGCGAAAAGGATAAATATGTCACACCATAGTTAAATTTTAAGAATTCAAAAGCCCAAATATATGCACCCACCAATTATTAAATGAGCAAGCTTCCAAATTTTCTAAGCATGTTCAAATAGGTGACATCACCAAAGCATTACAAGCACTATCCTACAATAGCATCCATCATGCATCAAAATAAAAAACCATATACAATATATATATATATATATATATATATATATATATATATATATATATATATATATATATATATATTACCCAAACCTCCCCTGTAAACTAGCATAATTAGTGAGAGCACCCCTCTTATTTTCGAAATTACAAAAAACTCCCCTTAAGTTTTCATTTCATTACCAAAATCTTCTCTGGTCTTTTCATTTCATTGCATTCATGAAGAAAAATACCCCCTGGACACTGTTCATCGAGGGGGGTGTTTTTGTGCATGGATGTTATGAAATTAAAACTTCAGGGGAGGTTTTTGTAATGAAATGAAAACTTTAGGGGAAGTTTTTGTAATTTCGAAAATAAGAGGGATGCTGTCAGTAATTTAACAAAGTTAGAGGGGAGGTCCCGGTAAATGGCCATATATATATATATATATATATATATATATATATATATATATATATATATATATATATATATATATATATATTAAAAGGGATAAACATTATTCCCAGCTCTCTTCATCACCATCCCTGAGATTGATAGAGGTTGTAGATAGTGTTGTCCAGCGTCAGATTAATGCCACGTGGATCCACATTTAATTTGGACTGATCCTTGCCCTTAAAAAATTCAATGACTTTATCTTGCCTTTCACAGCTTCCATCCTGGAAATAAATTAAGACACTGAGGAAATTAATTAAGTGTAATTTATGTAGTAATATTTGAATCCCAAATTAATTGATTATAAGTCTATGGGCCAGCGAATTATGTTACGGTCATAAAATTGTACGGATTTCTATGTGCAGTTATATTTTCAAAATGATCCTTCAATCATAGTCACAGGAATTTTAGGGTTTAGAGTTTAGGGTAAGTCTTCTCTGACTTGAGATTAGAGAAAATCAATTATTTTAAGGCAAAGAAGTCCATGATCAATGTAGTTATTATTAGATTTTATTTTAATGACATTTTTAGATTTTATTTTATGATTTATTTTATTTTTTAATGACATTTTTAAAATTTCAACAAATGTTTCAAATTTTCAAAGTATAGAGTTATGAATTTGATGGATAACTTTACCATTTAACAACACTAGACTAAATGAAAATCATTTACCACATCAAAGAGGCTAGACCGGCGATTCTTGTTGCTGGTCGTGTTGCTCTGCCTCAGAAAGAACTTCTGGGCATGGCTGGCCACTTGTGTCGGCGTTCTCGTGGTTACGAAATTGCGCGAAATTCCCCGCCATTCCCCTTTGCCGAGCTTCTTCAACCCGCATAGAAATGCTTTGTGCTCTTCCTCGCTCCACGGAACGCCTAACAGCAACAGAGCATTTTAAATTTGAAGCTAACTGTTAGATGGATTTATAAATCAGAAGAGAACATAGAGCCTGTTATACACTACACAAAAGTTAGAAAATGCACAAATTAGACGAGTATATAGAATTATCTAGTAAGATAATCTATAGACATGAACAAATACCAGTTGTGACTTGTGAATTAATAAATTCAACCATAAATAATGATAAAGCATCGAAATAATGCATGTTTGGTAAGACGGATGGTTATAATCGCTACAATGAAAAGACATTACAATATTTTCGGCTTTTAACAACATTTAAAAATGTTAACTAATACTGCATATTGTTGCCTAAACATAAATAATTGTTGTCAAAATATAGATAACTGTCGTCATAGGGTGTTGCATACCCGCATTATCGAAAGTCAAAAACAACAGTTTTTCATACATTTAGGTAATACTGTGCAAAAATGATTGCCTATACAAAAATATTGTTGATAACTGTTGCTAAGATGTTATTATTAATGCTAGAGAACTAATTTTGAATATTAAAGGAGATGATCAGTTGTAAACGCATGGGTTAAACCGTCATTTGTTAACGATCACCTAAAAAATTTCATTCATTTGAACATAAAAGTGGATGAAGTTTCTTAGGTGGATGTTAACTAATAATGACAATTTAACCCCGATCGTTACGATCACGACATCTGTGCCAAACGGAGCGTTTGCCACGGTGGTGGTGGTAATAAGAGAGTTAAATTGTCATTCGTTAACGCCCACGTAAGAAACTAAATTCACTTTTATGTTCAAACGGATGATGCTTGTTCGGTGATTCTTAATTAATGACGGTTTAACTCATGCTTTTAAGACCGCCGCCACTCTGCGGCTCCGTTTCGGAGGACTTATTTTCATCGGTCAAGCGGTCATGAGTACATGAATCAGACCTTAATTAAGGTCCGATTCATGCCATAATGGCCACCGGTGAAAATAAAATCACAAAATGGGAGGAAATATTAATAATAATTTCGCCCGTAGAGCGGTAGAGGCAAGAAAACTCCATCTGAAACAAAACAAAACAAAAAAAGAAAGAAAATTTGACACGGCTGCTAATCTTTCTGAAAACACATGAACAATATTTCCCCCCAAAAAAATTGGATCATGGAGTAAACAGAGAGAAGACGCGCATTAGGAATTATGATTAATTGAATTTGAAAGCAGAGACCTTTCTTCCTGTCCTGTGATCTGACGCAGTCGAAGAGATATCCAGTCGACATCTTTTCATTAGCTTCTTCGTGGATACAAATCAGAGATGTCGGAGACGAGGAGTAGGAAGGAGAAGAAGAGAAATAACAGGTGGACAAGCACTCCATGCGAAATCCCCTGTTCACTGGCCAAGATGATGATGAAGAAGAAGAAGAGGAGGAGGAAGAAGAAGAAGAAGCAGAGGAGGAGGAAGAAGAAGAAGCCGTTTGAAGTTGAACGCCGAATAGTCTCACTCCTCCACTCGGCTTACTGCTTGAATTTATTCTGCTACAAGTTCTTGAGTTATGCCCCTTGTTTCCACAGTGAGAGCACTTTCTCACCATCCTCTGCTCTGTTCTGTTCTGCTCTGCTCTGCTCTGCTCTCTCTGTTTCTCTCTAGTTCTCTCTCTCTCCTTCTCACTGTTTACACATACGGTTGAGGAAATGTGGAGTTTGAGCGTAGTTTAGAGAATGATTGTAAGCCATGGAAAACTAAGAATGGTTGTGAGATGTTTTATAGGTGAAATGACTGGAGGCTGTTTGTGGGAGATAATTTTTTTTAAGAAGCTGAAATCCTAATGGAAAAGTAAATTAATGGATGAAAATATAACCCATAGCTTTAGTATTATTATTTTTAATGAAAAAAATGCTTTTGATTTGCTGTCCCTGCTATTTTTTTTAATAAATATATAAGCATCATTGTATGAGAAATATTAATTAAGCATCATTAAGTACTAATATTAGCATTACATTTGTAAGCAATCAGGAAACTATTACATAAATAAGCAAAGCTTAATATGAAATAATTTTGGGAGAGGAATTCCTTCCATTTGTTGCTCTATCACTGTTTGTGTAAAGAAAACAAATTGCTATGTTATGAAAATCATGTATACAGACGCGTGGACAAATTAAGGCAATGGTTAATCACAACTCAAATTTGAGGACTTATAACACTTCGCTAATGACAACCTCGAAATTTTGAAAATTTATCTTCTATAGCCCAATTGTCGTCGTAGAAGGAGCATACAACACTTCTTCGGTATGTTGTAAAAATTTATGGGAAGCCGAGAATGAGGTCGCAGGAACACTCAACCGCAACCAAAGCCAAATAGAATTCAGCACAAAAGTCTGAATCTGGAATTCACAAATTTGATTTACAGAGCGAGACATATATTGCGAGACATGATTTCACAATGTACTCGATGGAAACTGAAAAGTACAAACAAGAGTAACCACGCGGTCTGCAAATTCTAACCGCCCATACCGCACAACTGTTAACCGCAAGCCCTGGCCGTCGAGACCGCCCTAGTCGTCAAACCGCAACTAGCCGTGCGAACTGCTTGTTATTGAATGATGATGAACTTGAACAGAATCAGCTGATAGACCGGGCGAACTACTCGACTTAACCGCAATCCCGAGGAAGAGACTTCAGGCCGATGGGACCACGACTTGCTATATACCTCTGACTGTTAACCGTGAAATGTTCCACACCAAGCTTCCACTAGTTAGTTGTCTAGCCGTCTGATGCTAGCCGCACAGCCTGCACAGAGTCAACTTCACTTAGTCGCGTCGGTTAGAAAATCTTAACCGCAAGATAAAAGTATGAGTTTAGTTCTCATTGTTCTTGTTATTATGACAAGTCGGGGACTCATATTTATAGTCGCAAGTAGAAGTGTCGTCACCGCCCAAAACGATAGGATAACTACATGTCAATCTGCGACTAGCATCACCTGTCTGCGCAAAATGGAGACACAACACCAGTCCAGCCCAAGGAACCATCTATCCGCATAGGTGGAAAGAAGGACCAGTCTGCCAAGGTGACCAGACAAACAAAACCATTCCGTGTGGACTTGATCAATTCAACCACAAGTTATGAATCGATGTGCCAATGCCAAATTGTCGGTCTCCGTAACCAGACCGCATAGTTCAGTGGACACAGAAACCAGACTGTTCATCACAGCAACCAAGCTACGCGAACTAATCCAATCACGACAGCGGCAGACTGTCAGACTCAGCCACCAGACTGCACTGAGCAGCGGTCTCCGCAACCAGTCCGCGCAACCCGCAATCAGCGATTAGAGGAAAATCTGTCTAATCGACCTGTTAAACTCGGCGAACTCCAGAAGCAGACCGCTTAATACAGGCGGTATCAGCAAACTAAGCAATAACTCGTACTTATCATAAACCTGTGACCAAGTCCACTACACCAGCAGGGGGAGCGATGCTCCTGGTGTGCCCGACAAGAGAGCTAGTTCAGAAGAAGCAGCGGAAGTGGTGGATTAGGGACAAGCCCTGTGGAGGTCCAAAAGTACCATTATCCCACCGGCTCGATATATGTACGGGAACATGGTGAGCTTCATCTCATGTTTCTTTGTAGGTCCCTTAAATGAGCGGGAGTCATCATGCTTTGAAAAAGTCATTGGCATTAAGGAGTAGGAAGATATTATGGATGAGGAGATGACCGCCCTCAGGAAGAACGAGACTTGGGACCATGTACCCAAGATCGAGGGCATCACTCCCGTGGCATGGAGGTGAGTTTACAAGCTGAAGAAGAAAGTTGATAGCAGCATCGAGCGGTACAAGGCTCGTCTTGTATCTCGTGGGTTCTCACAAACAGTATAGAGAAGATTAAGAGACGTTCAGTCCGGTGGCCAAGATGACTTCAGCTCGGATGGTGATTTTTTTGGCAGCTTGCCAAGGGTGGAGGATTTGACAACTCAAAGTAAAGAATGCTTTTCTTTATGACGAGATTGACAATGACATCTTCATGGTGCAGCCACCTAGTTATGTTTCTAAAGAACATTCAGGATACGTCTGTAAGCTGAAGAAGACCATTTTGTGGTATGAAGCAGGCGCCTCGGATGTGGTATGGGAAAATCGCAGAATACCTCTAGTTCTGCGGATACTTTGATTCAGACTCAGATTCAAGTCTATTTTTTAAGAAGAGAGGGAGCTTCAGGTCTTGATACTGCTATATGTTGAAGACACGATCGTCACCGGGAACTCTGAAGAAGTAGTAACTAGGCTTAAGGCTGAGCTAGCTATAAGGTTCGAGATGAAGGATATTGAGAAGCTCCATCATTTCCTTAGACTTGAGGTAGAAAGGAAGAAGAGCAGTGTGATCGTTTCCCAAAAAGGTTATGCGAATAAAATCGTTAAGCGGTTCGGCATGTGGGAGGGAAAGAGTAGCTCCACTCTTTTGGAGGCCAGTCTCAAACTTCGGCACGATGATAAAAGGGTTCTTTCAAATCCCTTGGTGTTTCAGGCTCTCATGGGGAGTCTCATATATCTGACAATTATAAGGTAGAACATTGCTTATGTTATGTGTCGAGTAAGTCGGTATATGGCGGAGTTACAGAAGCCTCATCTGGTGGAGGCTAAGAACATTCTAGAGTACGTGAAGTCTAACTCGGACATGGGCCTCTTTTACAAGAGGGACACAAGCTTCAAACTACATGGTTACACAGATGCTGATTATGTAGGAGATTCTGATGACTGGAAGTCGACATCAGGATATGACTTCATGTGCGGAATGACAGCTATCTCGTGGTGCAGTAAGAAGCAGGATTCAATATCTGTCTACACTATGAAAGCAGAGTATAAGGCTTCAGCCTTGGCAACTCAGGAAGCCATTTGGCTCAGGAAATTAGTGGAGGACATGCATGAGGAGGTGCAGAGTCCTACTCTGTTATGTGGTGACAACGAGAGTGTTCTCAAATTAGTTAATAACCCAGTTTATCACGCGCAGAACAAGCACATCAAGATCGAGCATCACTTCATTTGGAAGAAGGTGTTGGAAGGGTCTTTGATGGTTGAGTATGTGCATAGTCAGGACAACATCGCGAACATCTTCACAAATCCACTATCGAAGAGACCGTTTACTCAATTATGAGATTTTTTTGGGATGGTTTTCACTTCTCACTTTAAGGAGGAGTGTTGAAATTTTTGAAGTGGAAGTGGGCGGTCTGATTGGGCAGACCGCAGAGTCTATCGCTGGTCTGGCAGTTTGATGTTGGCGGATAGTTGGACTATGGCTATTATTCTTCTTACGGTCTGGATCAGTAAGCGGTTAGTCCACTGCTGAGCTTAGAACATGTGCGGAATAGTTCGCGATTTATAGTTTGTGGTATATTGCAGGTTGTGGTCTAGACGGCATGAATTCTCTTCCTCGGGGTTGCAGATAGCTCAAGCAGGTCACCCGGCCTATCAGCGGGTAGGTTGTTTCTTTATTCAATAGTTCTGTTTGAGGTTAGCTTTGCTGTCAGGCGACCTCGCGGTCAGGCAACCTGAAGTAGCAGATAGAGGTGTTTTCTCAGCATTCAATAACAAGGCAGACCGTGCAGCTTGGTTGCAGTTTGGCAACTTGGCGGTTTCGGCGGGCAGAATTGGCGACTAGCGGCTTGTGCGGATTTTGTTTTCAGACCGAGCGATTTTCTCTTGCCTAGCCTGTTGTTGCTTCCATCAGATACACTGTGAATCATGTTTCGTAATGTATACCTTGACTTATAAAAAAGTTGTTGATAATTTCATTGAGACCCTTGTACTTCTGTTGTGCTAATTTTTACTTAGTTTTGATTTTGGTTGAGTATTCCTACGACTTTGCTCAACTTCCTAGCAAGTTTTTTCTTGGTATCAGTGCGATCATCCTGATATATTGAAAATTTTTCACACATGTTCCTGAAACTATACAAAAATTAACTCTTTCAATTCTCTCATCACTACAACAAAGTCGCTATATGGTGGCGTTTTTTTATAACTTTTGTGACGATTTTAAAGCGTCCCGATAGTTTTCGTGACGTTTATAAAAACGTCACTAAACCGTCACTATTGCAGGCGTCACCGTAGCTCATTGTGACGCTTTCAAAAAAAAAACGTCGTGATTGGAATGTACTATATCGTGACGTTTTTTCCAAAAAACGTCATGCTTGACTATTGCTCTATAGTGACCTTTTTCCAAAAAAAAAAGTCATAATTGACAGTTGTTCTATCGCGACACTTTTTCAAAAAAAATGTCATGATTGATTGCTCTATCATGAGTCGTGACACTTTCAAAAAATAATAATTCTACAACGATTTTTTTTACAAAATATCGGCGCAATTAAAAAATCTATTATAACATTTTTAAAATTTTAAGAAAAAAAATTAAAAAAAGTAGAAATTTATGATAATTTAAACTCTAAAAATTAATTTAGCATCTAAAATGTTAATTAAAATTATAAATATTATTTTAATATATTATTTTTCATATTTTAAATATTTTTGAGAGTAATACTAAGATATATTGAGAAAGATTTGTAACATGTCCAAATAATGGAAGCAAGAGTTCTACAACACAAAATAATTAAAATACCTACATATTACATCATCATTAAGATTGAATTTTATAAACAGACGATCATATTAATGATAAACAAACTTGTTCCAAGTAGCATCACTTGTAAAAAAACATAATCATTCAATATATATATTGTTTTTAATAAAAAAAACAACTGAAACAAAACAAGCACTATGAGCCTTCAAAATTTTCTTCATCATTAGCTTCATTGACATTGAAACAAGCATGATGAGCATTCTGTAGGATCTTGTGGCGCCCTTAGAGGGGGGGTGAATAAGGGCTCTTTAAAATTTTACCAAACTATTTATAAAATACGAAATTAGATGTAAAGTTTGAGACACATCAATGAAATGAAAATCAAGATTTTATTTCTCCAAAATATATATGTAAAATGATTCCAATAAAGCTTGAAATCAAGGCTTACAACGATAATAGTTTTTAGCTTTTTCACCGGTCCTTCTCCCAAGGACCGGTAGGCTATAGTCAATATCTCCCTAGATATGACTACTAGCCTCCCCCTAAATCAAACCTATGATCTAGACGCTGCTCACAAGGCGGCGATTTACTCCTAAGTCTCACAAGGACCTAGACACCACACACAAGACGGTGATTTGCCCCTAAGCCACACACGGACTTAGACACCACACACAAGGTGGTGATTTTCCCTTCCCAATTACAAAGATAAAAAGTGAATATGAAAGTATAATAGTAAAACTTAAAAACTCCCTCAAAATAATGAGCTTTGAAGATGATGGTGGACCGATGAGAAGATCTCCAATCTTGAATGCACGGTCGTATCTTCTTCGCTCTTGAGATTTCAACGGGCCAAGGGAGTTCGTCTGGAAACGGAGATGAAGGCTCTGAAAATTCTCTGGGAAAAACTAAAGCTCTGCACGATCAATCAATTCCCTGAAATTTGGCCGCATATATATCTTTGTAATGAAGGCTCTGAAAATTCTCTGGGAAAAACTAAAGCTCTGCACGATCAATCAATTCCCTGAAATTTGGCCGCATATATATCTTTGTATCACCCCCCCTCCAGAGTTGTCATGTTTAAGAAACAAAAGAAGAAAATATAAGGGAATGATAATACGTGCAAAGTCTGGGGGTGCTCATAAAATATAAAGAAATTTGGTTCTAACCCAGAATTTCTTGCCCTACTATGAAATCCCTACAAAAACATAGTGATATGTGGCCTGAGTGAGTGTACATTGGCACTCATTCAGAATGATCCCTACTATGGACCTTTGGTTAAGAAACAAAAGAAGAAAATATAAGGGAATGATAATACGTGCAAAGTCTGGGGGTGCTCATAAAATATCAATGTATGTTAAAGGTCTTTATCATACAAAGGGCTCAATTGTGATCTAGTTTTCTTTTGCTTACCCCACCTAAAATCACCTATCCTAATGCAAAGCCTGGCGATAGTGAAGACTCTTTTAATTTGTGTGTTTGATGTTTGTATTTCCTTTTTAAGTGTTATCCTATGTGCTGTGCAACCTGTTGTTATATTTTGTTGGTTATTAGTATAATTTAGACTTATAATTCTAAGATTCCAAGTTCTAGTCTTAACCTTAAAAAGCGTGAATCATTAAGCGGTTTTGTGAAAATATCTGCTATTTGAGAATCTGTTCCAATAAAATTTACTTTAATATGTCCTTTCTTTAGGTGATCTCTAATAAAATGATGACGAACATCTATGTGTTTGGATCTAGAATGTAACACAGGATTGTTCGTTAAATCGATAGCACTTTTGCTATCACATTTTAATTCAACACTATTTTGGTGTACGTCAAAATCTTCTAGTGTTTGTGTCATCCAAAGTGCTTGAGCACAACAACTACCAAGTGCAATATATTCGGCCTCAGTAGTGGAGAGGGCAACAGAATTCTGTTTCCTGCTCGACCAAGAAATAAGTGTTGGGCCGATGAAATGACAAGTGCCACTTGTGCTCTTTCGATCTAAGGAACACCCCGCATAATCAGAATCAGAATATCCATGTAAGATAAAAGAGTCATTATGAGGATACCATAAGCCTAGTGTAGATGTTCCTATGAGATATCTAAAGATACGTTTCACCGCTTTTAAATGTGATTCTTTTGGATTTGCTTGAAATCTTGCACATAAACAAACGGCAAACATAATATCAGGCCTAGATGAAGTTAAATATAATAATGACCCAATCATACTTCTATAAAGGGTTTGGTCAATTGAAATACCACTTTCATCTTTTCCCAATCTCAATGAAGCACTCATAGGAGTATTGGCATGTTTAAGGTTTTCAAATCCAAATCTTCTCAACATATCATGAATGTATTTAGATTGATTAATAAAAATGCCATCATTTCTTTGTGTAATTTGAAATCCTAAGAAAAAAGAAAGTTCTCCTATCATGCTCATTTCAAATTCATTTTTCATAATTTTAACTACTTCATTACATAACTCTTCATTAGTGGCTCCAAAAATAATATCATCAACATAAATTTGCAAAATAACTAACTCATGATCAATTTGCTTAATGAAGAGTGTAGAGTCGGCACTTCCCATTTTATAATCGTGCTTTAATAAGTATTGAGTTAATCGATCATACCAAGCACGAGGTGCTTGTTTTAACCCATAAAGTGCTTTGTCTAATTTATAAACATAAGTTGGATATTTTTCATTTATAAAGCCAGGGGGTTGTTCGACATAAACCTCTTCTTTTATATACCCGTTTAAAAATGCAGTTTTAACATCCATTTGATATAATTTAAATCTTTTAAAGCAGGCAAATGCAAGAAATATCCTAACCGCTTCTAATCTAGCAACGGGTGCAAAAGTTTCATCATAGTCCACCCCCTCTATTTGTGCATAACCTTTTGCAACTAATTTGGCTTTATTTCTAACAATTCGAGAGTCACTATCCAATTTATTTTTAAAAATCCACTTTACTCCAACTACAGGATGATTTTTGGGTCGTTCTACAAGATTCCAAACCTTATTACGTTCAAATTGATTAAGTTCTTCATTCATTGCTAAAAACCAAAATTCATCATTTAAAGCGGTGGAAACATCTTTTGGTTCTATTTCAGAGACAAAGCATAAATTTGAAAACAAAACATGTAAAGAAGAACGTGTACTGACCCCTTTTTGTGGATCTCCAATAATAAGCTCCTTTGGATGATCCTTTGTAAATATCAATTCACTTGGAGGCACATATTCTTCTCTTTCTTCTTCTTTTTCTTCTTCTTTTTCTTCTTCTTTTTCTTCTTTATACCCTCCATGTTCTTCATCATCATTTTCCACTAAAGGAAGGGGTTTATCTTCTTTTCCTGTAGTTTTCTTATCTACACATGGAACAAACTCATCAAACCTAACATGAATGGATTCTTCAACTATTTTTGTTCGTTTATTAAAAACTCTATAAGCTTTACTGGTTGAAGAATACCCAATAAAAATTCCATCATCACACTTTTCATCAAATTTTCCTAAGGAATCTTTAGAATTTAAAATAAAACATTTACAACCAAAAACTTTAAAATAAGAAACATTTGGTTTTTTATTGAAAATTAATTCATACGGAGTTAATTTTAAAATAGGGCGAAGCATTACTCTATTAATTACATAACATGCAGTACTCACTGCTTCAGCCCAAAAAGATTTTGGTAGTGTAAATTCAGATAACATTGTACGTGCTAGCTCTTGAAGAGTCCTATTTTTCCTTTCCACTACACCATTTTGCTGTGGTGTGCGTGGAGTGGAAAACTCATGTTTAATTCCTAACTCCGTACAAAAAGAAATAAATTTTTCATTTTCAAATTCACCTCCATGATCCGAACGTATGCGTGTAATTTTTAACTCAAATTCATTTTGAATACGCAAACATAATTTAGAAAATTCGGAATACGCATCAGATTTAGAAGTTAGAAATAAAGTCCAACAAAAACGTGAATAATCATCAACCAATACAAATGTATATTTTCTACCACCTAAGCTAGAAACATTAATTGGCCCAAATAAATCCATATGAATTAATTGGAGTGGCCTAGTTGTAGAAATTATATTTTTACTCTTGAAAGATGATTTTGAAAATTTTCCTTTTTGACAAGGCTCACATAAAGAAGATAAATTCCCATTTAGCAATGGTAAACCTTTTATTAATTTATCTTTTGAAAGTTTTTTAATTAACTTGGCACTAGAATGTCCAAGTCGCCTATGCCACAATTCTAACTCATCATTTTTCGACAAAAAACATTTTAAGGTAGAATTAGAAAAATCATGAAATTTAATCATATATACATTATGACATCTGGGTGCGGTAAAAATAATTTCATTTGTTTTTGAATCAATAATTTTGCATAAGTTTGTGGAAGATTCAAATAAAACATTTAAACCCTTATCACATAATTGGCTAATAGAAATCAAATTATGTTTTAAACCTTCTACTAACAAAACATGTTATCCCTGCACATTTAAAACACATACCAAGATCAAATACATCCGGGATTTGTTATTCTCAAACTAAGAAGTGCGGAACGCATGCTCCAACACATTCAACTTCATTTGTACATCATCTCCCACATCATCTTTTCAAATTATAAGCATAACAAATATAATTGATCAATTGCCTGCATAACAAACAAAATTAAAACATAAGATTAAATATTTATTCTAATTGCATGTAAGGTTAACATAAATAACTTGAAAAAACACTTGCATACCTAGAGAGTACGGCGTGGCGCTGCGGGCTGCGAACGACGAACGAGCGACGGAGCGGCGTTGCGGGCTGCGACAGTGCGACGAATCCAACCCTTCCGACGATGACAAACGAGCGACGGCTTCTACTCTTCTGTCTAAGTGCGGCGCTGCGGGCTTCTACTCTCCCCGATCTGAGATCGATTCTGGAGTAAATACTAAGTTTCTAACCCTAACCGGCTAACCCGTTACCCGGTAATCCAATAATCCCGCAAAAAGACTGTGACCGGCAACCGCAACAAGCATCCTAAGTTTTGTCTGAGACTGTGACCGGCAACAATAATTGTAATCTTTTAAGTTTTAATAATTGTTTTTTTTAGTTTTAATAATTGTTCGATCTCGATTCTTCAGATATTTTTTGCGCATGCCTAATGAAAAGACGCAAAGTATTTTTTTTGGATCGGGAGCGGCATTGTAGATCTTGAAAATTAATATGCCCGAGCTTTTCATCGTCCCATTGCATGATTGAGCCCGGCAATGAATTTTTTTAGGTTGGCACGGGACAGAGAGAGAACTTTATAAAAGTTTCTGGTGTTTTTTTTGTAGATAGACATGATTGATTTTCACTTCTAATCGTGTGGATGATATTAAAAGTTTCTGCCGCCCCCGGACCCCCGCTGTCGTCGGCGCCGGATATGTCGGAGGCCGAGATTCACACTTCGATTCCTCTAAGCTCACGTGGACGATCCCCGTGTGAGAAACAAGAGGACCGAAAGTGTTCCACAAATCCAACACGACCGCCTTCGCACGGGCTTCGCTCAACGATTAAAATCTCTTGAGATTAGTTGTCTAATTCACAGATTTAGTTGTCTTTCTACTAAACATGTATTGAATAAAATTTCTTGAGATTGTTTATCTAAAAGTAAATATGATGTCATGTATGCACTTCATGCTTAGTTAGTAAATGACATGATTGTAAGGAAAATATTTTAAACTTTTTGATAACAGTTTTTTTTACAAAAATCATATGTTTTGATGACGTTTTAGAAAAAAATCGTCACAAAAACTGAACATTTATATTGATGTTTTTTCATGAAAACGTGAATATATACTATTTTTGTAGTAGCGACGTTTTTTTATAAAAAACATCGCTAGATAGAAATTAAACGGCGACGCTTTTCAAAACGTCGCAAAAAAACGTCACTGTAAAGTGCATATCTTGTAGTGCATGTTTATCATCATAAGACATTTCAATTTTTTCCTTTGGTCGTTACTGTTGAAGCCTGAAAAATCTGTACTCCAAATGTTCGAACCTAGTTGAAGCCTTGAAGGGCATTGATTCCACAGTCGAATGTCACAGCTTGGATAACGCAAGTGCAGGAGAGAGAAAGATGTTTATAATCACACCCTAGGTGCTTCAGCCTGAAGGTACCACCACATACCCAGATGTTTGGGAGAAACTTCTCATCCACAACCAAAAGGTTGAGCGAGGTACGAGGAAGGCACAAACTTAGCAAGCATCACACTTGGGGGGATCTCAACATCCTCCAAAGTGTCATTCCTGGTACCCCTTAGGGTCTATTTATAGACAAATCCTAAGGGTATGTATGCGATAATACTACTGAGGGCTTTGGATACTTGCCTATATTGGCGAGTTACAAGGACTACACGCCCTTGCTCGTCCATGCTCGCCATTGCTCGCACATACTCGCCCTTACTCATCAATACTCGCTCATTATCTCCCAGCGGTTTCTGTGAATAGGCATATTCTTATGCATTTCTGATCTCGATGAATTACATGTTATACAGTCTTGGTATCGAGCCCTGACCTCAACAACTCGCCGTACCGAGAAAACTTGTTGAAGGGGGTTGGGGTTGATGGGAATAACAAAGAGCCTACAACATAAAATCACACTTTTATATTGTGTGACGCTCATTCACATGCCTAATCTTGTTGGTCGATCCACACAACAGGGCCGCGGCCCGCACACCCCAATCTATAACCACACATGTTCTCAGTACGACAGGTTGTTTAGGCAGGGTCTCAAACACTTTACATCCTTGATGAAAGGCAAGCGTTAAGTGTCACTCATCAATGAGGTAAAGGGTTCGAGACCTGACCTCAACAACCTGCCGAGCTGAGAACATGTGCGGTGATGAATTGGGGTGTGTGAGCTATGACCATATTATGTACTCGACTAGAAGAATTTCGCCAGTTAATGAGCGACCCACAATAAGAAATTAGAAACTCTCTTCCACCCTCTTGCACAAAATGGAAACTCTCATCTCTAATAGCCTCCTCCTACGTCAATCCTTGTATTTCATCTCTTCTAAATTGCCGTACGTCAAGAGCTCTAGTCCAATTGACGTAGTTTTGAACATAAAAGTGAATGAAATTCCTTACGTAAGGTCGGGCGTTCACGAACTACGATTCATAGCCACCACATTCAGACCACAACCGTGAACTACCGTGCCAACCGTAGCCCTAGCCCCACTTAGCTGCTAAGAGATGCGGCTGGAAAGCCGAACCCTATCCTTTGCTTTCATCTTTGAGAATTGGGGTGCTTTTGGTGAAGAGGAGAGGAGGAACAACTGGTTGAAGAAGAGGAAGATAATGGAAGCATAAGTACCACTTGCGCCGCCAAATAAGATGTCAAGAAAGTCTTACAGGAGGTTGATATGGGTTGAGGATGGGCGGAGGTTGATATGGTACCAGGAATGATAGTTTGGGAGACGTTGAGGTCCCCAAGTGTGATACTCCCAGAGCTCATGTCTTCCTCATATCTCGCTCAGTCTTTTGGTTGTAGAGGGGAAGTATCTCCCAAACTTCAGGATACGTTGTGAGACCTCCTTGCTGAAGCATCTGTGGTGTGATCGTAGACACCTTTCTCTCTCCTCCTCTCATGTCATACGAGTTGTGGCGTTCAACCGTAAAATCAGTGTCCTTCAAGGCTGCAACTAGCTCCGAACATTCTGAGCAAGGATTTTTCCGGTTTCATCACAGACCTTCTTGATTTAAGTTCTTAACGTTAACTCACACCACCAACTAAGCCTCAAAAGGAGGAGCTCTTATCATTGAAGCAAAGGATTCAAGACCCGGCCCGGCCTCAACAACCTACCGCATGAAATATGAGCGTTAAGAACTGGTGGAGGTGTACGGGCCGCGACCCTGTTATGTGACTCGACTGAGTTCAAAATTGAATGAGCAGCCCATAACATAAATATACATAAAGAGCGCAAAAGTTGTTGCTTTCCTTAACTGTTCGAAACTACTTTATGTTTGAACACCCCTGATAAGAAAAGTCTTCTAGGATTAGAAAAATAACTCTGCTAGGATTAGAAAAATTGAGCTATCAATTTTCTAACTCATAATTCGGCCCATCAGTTCGAATTCATGGGCCTTAATTCAAAAATGGAGGAGGTCTGTGGAATCAAGAATCTGAATTGATTAGCCCATGAAGAATAACATCAATAGCTCTAGCCAATTGTTGTTACGTTCATTAGCATGCCTTTAAAAAACTATCAATGGCTCTATTTGGGCTAGTTGTAGTGATTGGAGAATCAATGATGAGAAAATTAAAAATGTTTTGTAGAGAGTGGTAAGAGAATTAGTAAAATATTTAGAAAAATAACGTTTGCAGTGTTGTTTGAGAGAAGGTTTTTAAACTATTTGACAAAACAGTTGTGTGGTATATAATGCAAATTTTTTTAATTGAAGCCAATAAAAAAAACATGGATTTGAACAAAGACAACTATGACGTACGGTCTATTTGGAGAAAAAAAATTAGGTGAGCTACTCTCACTTAGAAATAAGTATAATATTAAATACTAACCATTGATCGAAATACCGATCAAAGGTCAGTATTTAATACCGTATAGACAGTAAAATATCAGATCATCGGTTATTATTTAATACTACACCTATTTCTAAGTTAGAGTACCCACCTAAATTATTTTCCTATTTGGGATGATTGATGCTGGTGGGAAAATTATTGTGAGAATATATATAACTATAAGAAAAGCCCTCATATGAAGTTTTGATACTGATTGAATACTTTTTTTTAAACAGTTTGGTAGAACAGTTATTACCAAGTTGTTTTTTTATAATATAAACATTGCCATGTGTTTTATAACAAAAACATTGATGTTGGAAAACGGTTGCCTGAGTGAAAATGCGAGCCTAATTGAAAATTGTGCAGCGAAAATGTGCGCCCTGGAGAAAACATGTGCCCGGGCCAAATGCTCGCCCGGCTGAACACGTGTGCCCGACAAAAAACTTGTGCACTGCAAAAATTGCACGCTTAAGCAAAAACACGCGCACGGACAAAAACGCGCGTCCGGGCGAAAATGCGCGCCCGACGGAAACGCGCACTCGGCAGGAAACGTGCACCCGACAGGAAACACGCGCCAGGTAGGAAACATGCGACCGGTGAAAAATGTGTGCCTGGTGGAAAACGCAAGCCCGACAAAAAAGCGCCCGGGGAAAATGCGCTCCAGGGAGAAACGCTCGCCCGGGCAAAAAAATTGCGCACTATCGAAAACAAGAGCCCGAGCGAAAACACACATTAAAAAGCAGGCCTAGAGAAAACGCACGCCCGACGGAATATGCGCGCCTGCCAGAAAACGCACGCCCGATGTAAAATGCGTGACAGGCGGAAAATGCACGCTCGACAAAAACGCACGTCCCGGGAAAACACTCTCTAGGGCAAAAAAGCACTCCAGGGAGAAAATGAGTGTCGACCTACTACGATTGCCCGGGCAAATATGAGCACCAAGGGGAAGACACGTGTGAAAACACCCACCTGACTGAAAACACGTGCTCGGGCAAAAAACACATTCCAGGGCAAAAATGCACTCCCAGGCCTGCTCGAGCGAAACCGCACGCCTACTCAAACAACGCTCGAGCCCAAATGCTTGATTCAATTAATAGTGAATCGTAAGAAAATAAAAATTATGAAAATATTAATCCTACTTTGTGGTATGGTATGTAGTGAAGTAGAGTTAATAAAAGAAAAAAACTTTTTAAAATGAAAGTGATTTTTAGAAAACTATTCAAAAATCTCCAAAACATTCTTTTTTTTTTTGATAAAGTTTCTCATTCAAACAACCTAAAAATATTTTTTGAGATTCAAATAGAACTGTATGAGTATAAAGAGAAATCTCAAATGTTGTGTGGATTGAGTTGTCATAAAAGACCTTGCAAAAATCGTACAAGGTGTTGGAATATGTGCTCTAGGAGCTATCAAAATACTTGATGGGCTTCCCCTGAGATATACCAAACCAAGCCAAAGAGCTAAGCGAACACGCGAGCATAACAATGCACGCACAAGTGCGCTCGCACAAGCGCCGTACTCGGGCATGAGCGTCGTGCGCTGGCGCACGTGCGGTATGGAGGTGCGCGCGCTCCCCTTTGCCTGCGCGCTAGCGCGCGCCGACGACCGCCACCACCGTTGGTCGCCGTCAACCGCCATCCTGGCCGCCGCCGGGCAACTTGCCCGGACCGCCAGAGGGGCATGTTCGTCATTTCATGAAAATTGGTGATCCAGGTGATCAAAACGGGACGACGTCATTCGCCAACTTAAAATTTGTCCGAGCACAATTACCAGCATATCCCTCCAGAAAACTATTAAAAGACCCCCGGGCCTTCATTTGATGAAAAACGACTTTAGAGACTGGAGAGAGCTCTGAGGCTTTCCGTTGAGAACGTGAGACTTAGATCGTTTCTCTGCTTGGAATTTGCTTTGCTCCCTCTCTAGCGTACACAATGCCCGGTGCTCACTTGGACGTTTTTGTGTCAGAGAGAAGTCACTGGAATTCGCTTTCGTGGATGCTTGCGTGAAGGCATTTCAAGGCTTTAAGAACTTGACATCCTTCTCCACGGAAGTACTCTCATCAAAGCTCGCGAACCAAGGCTTCGGGAATTTGGCACCCTTCACTGTGGGAGCGCTCTAATCAAGGCTTCGACTATGCGGGAACTTTTTCATCAAGGCTCCGTGGTCTTAGGATTTTTTTCCCCACTGGAACGCTCTCACTAAGGCTCTGAGGACTTAGTTTATTTTTTGTTATTCTTGCATTCAAAACTTGTAACAGAGATGTGGTCTGTCACTCTCCGAAGAAACTCTCGAAACTTGTAAATCACAGGTGGACAGGGAGCCGAAGCTACCAACCTGTCCACTGGGAAACTTAGTGAACAAAGAGTTGGAGCTCTCGCCGACCAGAGCCAGTCTAAGGAGGAAGAAATAAAAAAAAACCTCCTCCCCAAAAGGTGTCCATGGGGGTCTATTTATAATTTTTCGAGGATGGTCTGCAAATAGCGGAATCCCGCCTTTTGGTTTTACAAACTGCAACCCAAATTGGCCTGCAAATAGAATAATTCCATTTTTTGGAGTGGTTAGTGGCAGACCAAAAAAGGCCTTCCTATGGATGGCGAGTGCCCGGTGAGGCTAGGACTCGACACTCTCCCTGAGCTTAGGGCGGGTGCGGGTCAGCTCGCCCCACTCGCCCCTTACTTGCCTGGAGCCTGGGGCGAGTGCGGGTTAGCTCGCCCCTTCCTGTCTGGAGCCTTGGGCAGGGGAGTGTATGAAAAACTGAAACTGACTGAACCGATCAAACCGAACAAATTTTCAAACCAAACCTGCCGGTTCAGTTCAGTTTCGATTTCAAGTGGTTGAAAACCGATCTCATTTCAATTCGATTTGATTTACACATGGTGCAAACCGAAAAAACCGAACCAAAATATATGATGCCACTTCTTTAGAATATTTTACTTTCAACTATAAGTGAATGTTTTTGTGGTGTCTTGTATTACTAGTTAATAGACTTTTTAGTTCTGCCAAACTCTATTTTGAATCGTTCTAGTTTTTGTAGGCGCTAGTTAAGCTAAATGTTTTTCTTATAGTTCAAAAATCTCATAGAATTTAAATATAGAACTCATGCACATAAAAAACATAAAACAACTTCAAAACAAATGTAAAAAAACCGATCCAACGGGTAAAAAACCGAATCGATTGAGTTCAGTTCAGTTTCAATTTTGGATGTGTAAAAACCGAAAGCTATTCGGTTTGGTTTCAGTTTTACATAAACCAAATCGAACCGCTTGCAGGACTAGCCTTGGGCGAGTGCGGGCTAGCTCGCCCCTACTTGCCTTGGAGCCTTGGGCAAATACAGGTCAGCACACCCCACTCGCCCCCTACTCCCCTGGGCCTTGATCTCGCCCCGGAGAGGTGAATTCCCCTGCACTTGCTCTAGGTGGGCGAGACCCTCTGGGACATCCTCGCTCATCTCTGATCTCAACAAATTATGCGTTATACAATAAACTCATTTAAATAGTGGATTTTGGCCCGACACAGATCCGACCACGTGGTTTTCACTCTTTCCGGGTTTTCCACGGTAAAAAAAACACTTGTCATTTGCTGTTGGATTTTCATCGGTTGTTTGCGTGCTCAGTCCAACTCCGAGCTAAGACGGTCTGATTCTCTGGATCAGAGAAAAATCTGGTGACTCGCAATAATACGATTATCATTGCCAACATAATATGAGTTTATAAGACCGCTAATTAAGGATGTATTGAAATAGAAAGAATGATCAAATTGTGTTTAATTTTAAAACTTTAATTTAATCAAAGTCATGAACTAATGAATGATAATTGATGCGTGTCGTTCGACGCTCTTGGGAACCGGTCTAATTGAGCCGTCCCAGCTCGAGAATGAGCTGAGCCCGCATACAATCACAAACTCACAATGAAGACAAACACCCGATAAAGATACTTTTTACGTGAAAAACCAAAAAAGGATGAAAAACCATAGGGTCGGATCATTGTCGACTAAATTGCTCTATTTTTCTAGATATTACAAGTAGTAGAAAGCTCGATAGTAACATGTCACCACTCGTTACAATGATTGATTTGTAGAGAAATGAATTAAATCTTCGAAGAGCTTGAATGAGATCTTCTTACACGAAGGAGATCTTCAAGGGGCTTGAAAGAGATCTTTGAGTCTTGAAGGTGATCTTTCATGGAGTCATTGAATGCCAAATAAGAATTCCAAAAGATCTCTGAAGTAGCACTCTTTGGCACTGAAGGCATGATCCTCTCAAATGAGGACACAAGACTCCTTTATAGCTTTTGATTAGGGTGATTTGGTAGTTGCGCTGTTGTAATTACCATAACCACATGACAAAC
Source organism: Platanthera zijinensis (assembly GCA_039513925.1). Classification (NCBI taxonomy): domain Eukaryota; kingdom Viridiplantae; phylum Streptophyta; class Magnoliopsida; order Asparagales; family Orchidaceae; genus Platanthera; species Platanthera zijinensis. The sequence continues at coordinate 32,852,675 of CM077081.1, forward strand.
GAATCATGTTCCTTGATCTGGAGCACACAGATCGTCATTTTTGCGGATATGATAATTTCCCCCTTGACAGTTTGGGCAGTTAGGGAAGTTCTGAGCGCGTAGTGAGCGCAAACGTAGTCTGAGCGCATAGTGAGCGAGGAGGCGGTCTGAGCGCGCAGTGAGCGTGGAGGCGATCTGAGCGGGCAATGAGCGCAGATGTGCTCTGAGTTCACAGTGAGCGCGGAAGCATTCTGAACACACAATTAGAGCGGAGACGTTGTGAGTGCCTTGAGCGCAGAGGCGTTACACCCGAAGTCCGTGCGGTAAGGGTGCGTACTGAGGCGCCCCGAAAAAGAGGGGTTTGCTCGTGGACAACCCCGTGCCCTGGTGTGGGTGGGTACCCCGGGTCGACCCGGCGCACGCCTAGCCCTGCGCGCAGGTGCGTGCGATCAGCCCCACACGCGTGAGCACACTGTTGAAACCAAAAACTAAGTCTCTCGTAGAGTTCGCGGTCCCAAAAGAGGGGTGACCTCACACCTACTACACTCGGGGAAACGGCACAGACCAAAGACTTGGGAAACTAGGAACAGACCCTCGGCTCTAGTGTGAAGGTCCCACCACACAACCGGAAGGTCACAAGAGCACTTCCCCTCCCTCACCAATGGCTGAACCGGGTACCTTGGAGAACTCTCTCAACTCAACTAAGAAGAAGAACCAAGGGAGGAGGAAGCCAAAAACTCATCCCTCCAAAGGTACCCAAGGGGGTCCATTTATAGTTTTTCCAAGTAAGGGGGCCAAAATGTCCAAAATACCCCTACAACCAATTGGCCTTGAGCCAATAACAAACCTCCACACCGGGGGTAACGAGGTAACTCCACCCCAAGGGCACAATGGTAAGAGCATGGCCAAAAGAAGACCCAGGCGAGCCTGCGGCCTAGGGGGCGAGCTGGCGGCCTAGGGAGCTCGGTGGCCTGGTGAGCTCGGCGGCCTGGTGAGCTCGGCGGCTTGGGGTGAGCTCGGCGGCCCGGTTGAGCTCGGCGTCCTGGGTGAGCTCGGCGGTCTGGGTGACCCCCGCGAGGAGGCCGGGGGGAGAAAAATATTTTATCCCCCTACTAGTATAAAACACAGATTCACACTAAATTGGCCTCCAAAAGTGCAAAACCCTCAAAAAAGCTTAAAACTGCACGGTCAGTCTCGCGCCTGCCGGACGGACCATACTCGGCGAATACGGAGTTGTACACAATCCCCACTCTTTTTGAGGTTGGCACAAGCTCGGAAAGAAACATCCAACCCAACGTATTCGCTGAGTGACCTCTTCTCGCGGTTTGAAAGATACTTGGCCTCTCCAGGGAGTCGACCTGTCATGCCAGCTAATGGGAGCTTAGGTGACGAGACAGCCTCGAGGTGAAAACACTTAGCCTCCCGAGGGGTCAACCTGTCATGCCAGCTAATGGGAGCCTGGGTAACGAGACAGCCTCGAGGTGAAAACACTTAGCCTCCCGAGGGGTCAACCTGTCATGCCAGCTAATGAGAGCCTGAGTGACGAGACAGCCTCAGGGTGAAAACACTTGGCCTCTCGAGACACATTCGACCAAACCAGCTAGTGAGAGCCTGAGTGAGGAGATCATCTCGAGGGTGGGACTTGCTCTCCCCGAGACACATTCGACCCAGCCAGCTAGTGAGAGCCTGGATGAGGAGATCCTCTCAGGGGTGGTACTTGCTCTTCCCGAGGCACATTCTACCCAACCAACTAGTGAGAGCCTGGATGAGGAGATCCTCTCGGGGGTGGGACTTGCTCTCCCCGAGGCACATTCGACCCAGCCAGCTAGTGAGAGCCTGGATGAAGAGATCCTCTCGGGGGTGGGACTTGCTCTCCCCGAGGCACATTCGACCTAACCAACTAGTGAGAGCCTGGATGAGGAGATCCTCTCGGGGGTGGGACTTGCTCTCCCCGAGACACATTCGACCCAGCCAGCTAGTGAGAGCCTGGATGAGGAGATCCTCTCGGGGGTGGGAACTAGGCATGTCAGCTGAACTTTACCAAAATCCAACATCCTCCAAAGAGTAAAACGTGATGGGTTACATGACCCCTCTGACTCAACTGGTCGGGGGCTAAACTCATTACAACATAAGAAAAACACAAGACTCTGCCGAGACGAGACTTCTTCAGGGGGTCTTGGCGTGATGGTCGTCATCCTTCCCCTAGGATACCTCCACCTTGCTCAGGCTCTCCATGATCTTCTCCATCTCCTCTGCCTTGGCCAACCAAGAGATGGTGTTGACGGCCGTAACATAACATTGTCTTGCCATCCTGGAGTCTCCCTTGACTCTGACCTGAATCCCCCCTGAGGTGAACTTGAGGCATTGGTGGAAAGAAGACGGCACGCAACGGAAGGCGCTGATGAGGGGCCTTCCGAAGATGGAGTTGTAGCTGCTCGGAGCGTCAACTATGACGAACCGGCAGTTTATTGAAGTCCCTCCCAATTTCACTTGGAGTCCTACTCCACCTTCAACCTCCTTCCTCTCCCCTGAAAATCCGAACAGGGGTCCGTCTGAGGCCAACACCCTCCTTGGCTCCACCTTCATTTTGTCAAACGCCTTCTTGAAAATGACGTTGAAGGAGCTCCCGTTGTCAACCAAGATCCGGGAGACGGTGTAGCCCTCGATGGCCGTCTTGATGACAAGCGCATCGCAGAACGGATCTTCATGGTCTGGCAGGTCCTTCGCCGAGAAGGTGATCTTCTCTTCCAGGGGCGGGGTTTGGGATGTCGAAGCGACGCTCCGCCGGTAAATAATATGGAGGCTCGCCTTCCGAGTGGCCTCGATCCTCACTCCACCGTGAATCACTGATATTCCTCCTCGGTGTCCTTCATCGACCCGATCCTCACATATGTCTTCCTCCCCCGCTCGGGGTGGAACCTCTTCGACCTGCGCCGGCGGCTGAGGCTAGACAGGGCCTCTCGCCCCCCTCACCTCAAGGAACTCGGGGCAGGTAGTCGTGGAGTGCCCCTCCACCTAGTGGAAGTCGCAGTATGGTAATGCTCCTCCCCTCCTTCGGCGGGCTGGGCGATCTCTCCTGTTACCTCTTCCCCCTCCTCCTATCGCCAAGGCTTGATGGGGTGGGGGTAGGAGCTGTCTTTGGGCTTGCCTTTGGAAGTTGAACCTCCCTTGACCCCTATGAAAGTTTCCCCCACCCTGGATGAGAGCTCTTCCTGGACCCTGGGCAGGCCCTCCCTGCTGCCTCCAGCCTGGTTCCAGACCCTCCTGTCCCTGGAACCCCTGAGCCCTCTGCTTATCTCTTCTACTTACTTCCTGATGCCTTAAGCCACCTTGCTCCTTCGGCTCCGACTTCGTTAGCTTTGCCAGCTTCTTGACAAATCCCGGGTTGGCCGCCTCCATGGCTATCTCCTCTACCGCCCTTTCCATCAACTCCTCGAAGGAAAGGGGGGCCTTTCAGGTCAGGCTCATCTTGAAGAACCCCTCGCACAACCCCACCGTGAATGTCATCTGGAGGGCATACCCCGGCATCTCCTGGATATCCAGGATCTCTTCTTGGAACCTGTCAACGTAGTGGGCCAGCGACTCCTCGGCCCTCTGCCTTATCAAGAAGATGGATTCATGACTCTTCTTCCTCTTCTTGGAGGTGGAGAAGCGGAGCTGGAAACTTCGGCTCAAGTCCTCGAACTCATAGATCGATCTTGAGGGGAGTTGATGAAACCAGTCCCTTGCCTTCTCCTTCAGCGTGATCGCAAAGAGGCGACACTTGAAGGCATCCGTCATCGGCCTGATGGAGACGACATCCTCGAACCACTGCAGGTGTTGGACGGGGTCATCCTTCCCGGTGTAATAAGCCATGTCTGGCTCTCTGAACCCCTCAGGAACGGGAGCTGAGATGATCAGCTCGCTGAAGGGTGACCCCCCTGAGAGGTGCTCTCGCCACCTCTACTCGCGCGACCAGCTCGCCTGTAGGGCTAACACTCGCTGGGCTGGGGAACAGCTCTTGGCCGGGGAGGTCTCGCTCGACCCCCTCTCCCATCCTTTCCTTCCCAGGTCGCCTATCTGGTGCACTTCCTTCTCCCCCTGCTGGGGTCATCTCGCATGTGCCCCTGGGAGGCAGCTCGCCTAGACAACTCTGGGTCAGCTCGCGGAGACCCCTGTGAGCTAGTCCCTGGGGGGTGGGGGTTGAGCTGTCAGCCCGAGGAGCAATGCCTCTCAACATCTCCATGATACCTTGGATGGAAGCCATGAACTCCTCCCTTCCTACGAAGGGTCCGAGGTGGGGGAGCTCGCCGAGATCATCACCACCTCCCTGATCTCCAGCCATGACACTCTCCCGAGATCTTCTGTGTTGGTCACTCTCCACGCTCACCGCACCAAAATGTTGAAACCAAAAACTTAGTCTCTCGTGGAGTTCAGCGTCCCGAAAGAGGGGTGACCTCACACCTACTACACTCTGGGGAACGTCACGGACCAAAGACTTGGGAAACTAGGAACAGACCCTCGGCTCTAGCGTGGAGGTCCCACCACACACCCAGAAGGTCACAAGAGCACTTCCCCTCCCTCACCAATGGCTGAGTCGGGTACCTTGGAGAGCTCTCTCAACTCAACCAAGAAGAAGAAACCAAGGGAGGAGGAAGCCAAAAACTCATCCCTCCAAAGGTACCCAAGGGGGGGGGTCTATTTATAGTTTTTCCAAGCATGGGGGACAAAATGTCCAAAATACCCCTACAACCAATTGGCCTTGAGCCAATAGCAAACCTCCACACCGGGGGGTAACGAGGTAACTCCACCCCAAGGGCATAATGGTAAGAGCATGGCCAAAAGAAGACCAGGGCGATCCTGCGGCCTAGGGGGCGAGCTGGCGGCCTGGGGAGCTCGGCGGCCCGGTGAGCTCGACGGCCTGGGGCGAGCTCGGCGGCCTGGGGCGAGCTCGGCGGCCTGGGGCGAGCTCGGCGGCCCGGGTGAGCTCGGCGGCCTGGGTGACCCCCCCGAGGGGGTCAGGGGGAGAAAAATATTTTATCCCCATACTAGTATAAAACACAGATTCACACTAAATTGGTCTCCAAGAGTGCAAAACCCTCAAAAAAGCTTAAAACTGCACGGTCAGTCTCGCGCCTGCCGGATGGACCCTACTCGACGAATACGGGGTTGTACACACACGTCCAAATTCGAACACAACATTTCATGACGAATTCAAATCCGACACAGAATATTCGAACGAATCCAAATCTAAATATCCACATTCTACGTCAAATTTGAATTCAATTAAAGAGCCATTAGATTTGATCTTTACTTGAACACCTCTGTGCTCACGATACCTACTAACCTACCTATTTCTCTAATGCCAGGCGGAATCAAAGGAAATTATGAGTACAAAAAACGCTGATATCCGCACCGCAGTTTTGGCTAGCCGCACCACACTTTTTCCTAATTTTTCACCACGGGCGGACCCAGGTTAAGACACGGTAGGTCACGTGCCCGACCGTGTTTTTCGTAAATTTCCGCTAGAGCATTGACGTCCCTCCTATTCCCTCCCATCTTCCGCAACTCTCCTCACCCCCGCCTCAATTTCCATCAGCATCCGCGCAGTTGATTCACTGGAACGCTGCAGATCCCTTGTGACTAGCTACCATAGATCAAAGAAGAAAAAAATCCGTGGCGATGAGATCGACGGAGAACACCCGCCGGATTTTTTTCCCAAAGTTTGCAGAGAGAATTATAGGGAGGAAATTCAGTTCAGTTAGGGTTTGGTGTCGGACCTGCGTTTGGATCGCGAAGCAAATTACTGACGATGGAGAATCTTCGCCATTTTTGTCTGACAGCTACGGATTTGCTAACGATGGTGAGAAGTTGGCGCGATGGTCTTGAATCCAGATCTCATGCTTGGGGAAGACAAGGTTATCTATTTCTTCTTTTGATCTTTAAAAAGGTAATTTAATTTAAAAAAAAAACGCCCAGGCCGCTGGCAGAAGAAACCGAAGTTTTATTTTAATTGTCTCTGTTCCTTGCTCTAACATCTCGCATTGATTTCATATATAAAGGAAATTAGGTTTTTTTTTATAGAGAGCAGAATCTGTTGCATTCTATGTTCTTACTGGTTTTTAACTCTTACATCTTTTTTGCATTTTAGGTGTTTGATAAAATGCTTCTAAGTAATTTTTCTGTATCTATGTAATGGGGAATTTTTTTGACTGCAATAGAAGCATCTCTTAATCGCGATCTAAATATCATGAATCTTGTATCAGTTACCATTGTTAGCCTTGGTGTGCTTTATTTTTCTCAATACTATGGGTTGACAACTCATGGAAACTGCTTTCTATTTCTCATCAAATTATTTCATGAGAGTTCTTTCAGCAGTCAAATGTCTGCCCAAGAGGATACAATTCACATCTTCTAGGAAAACCCTAAGTCAACCAAATTTCACGAGAGTTCTTTCTCATCCAATTGTTTCATGAGAGTTCTTTCACAAGTCAACTTCATGATTGTTGGGTATATAAGGTTCTCCAATTTTCTAAATTAGACTAATTCATTGCAAAAAATTTGTTCGAAACTAGAAAAAAATCAACCAAGTTTCGCCACTGTATCAAACAATTTTTTGTGCCCGAGCTTTGGGAAAATCCTAGTTCCGCCGCCTTTTGGAAACCAGTCTTGTACATGTATTTTAACGAAAAATGTTCAAGAGATCTACAACTTTCGTGTTGAACACTTTTCCTAAAAATGCATGTACAAGACATATTTTCAAAAGACGTGAAAAATTAAGAGAGTACGATGCAGCCAGCAAAAACTGCGGTACGGATATCCGTGCCAAAAAAAAATCCTCCCTTTTCTCTTCGAGAGCACGTGGTCGTCAGTCCGTTGACTTTTACGGTGTGTAAAGCCGTAAAGGTCGTCTTCTCTAAAAACTAGTCGTTTTCACTCGGGGAGTCGGGGTGTCAAATTAATTAATGCAAATAATGCTGGTGTCAAATTAATTAATGCAAATAATACTATAGTGTGATTTGCTGGAAGAGCCTAGATTTTTTCCATAAATTATGTAGATCTGTGACACTTGAGCCGCGTTTGAGCTCATTTCAGGACTCTTCAGTTTTCTCTACGGGAGCGTAACGGAAGTGTTTTGGCGATGGAGAGCACCTTGAAGGAGATCAGAGAAGACGGGGCGTCGGTGCTGGATCTCGACCCCAAAACCGCCGTCAGCGGCGGCGTCGAGGACATCTACGGCGAGGATCAAGCGACGGCGGAGCAGCTCGTCACTCCCTGGACCATCTCGGTCGCAAGGTCGTTTTCTTCTTTTCTCTCTCTACTTTAGGGTTATGTTATAGATCTGCTCGTGTTCTTCTTGTGCTGTGCCTGTGATGCTTTGTTTCAAAGGCCTCAACATATCTATGATCTCTGGTTTTATTTTCATAGATTTTGTTGATGAAAATCAAATGATCGAGTGACCCTCTTATGTTTTTTTTGAAATAGGTTTATAACTCTCATAAGTTTCAACAACTAACACTGTTTACTATATAAAAGTTGATTTTCTTTATTCACTTATAGCTTTCTAACTTTTCATTGTCTTAAACCAAATAAGTCGAGATGTGGATCATCTCCCTGTTATAAATTTTTGAAGTATGCGTCGCTACGACGAATTTGTATTATCAAAAATTCTACTGAATGCAACGACTGAGGAAGCGCCAAATGATCTTTTTAACAAAATACTATCAGTCTCTGATTGCAGTTTATACAAAATTTATTTGTCTAAATTTGAGAACACAAAATAAAGTGAGTTTGAACGAACAGTTACTGAAGTGTGGAAATTAATTTATACCGTTCTTTGATTCTTGCTCGTGCTTCATCATGGCTGCGATCACCAAAAGTTTTGATGTGTTTCCCCTTATGAAATCCACAATTTTAGCGGATTCCGATAACATACATGCTGGATTATCTTAGGTTTTGTGTGCAACAATGAAAAAGTGCTAGCACCACAAACACACACATATATGTATATATAATAATGCATAAGTTGTAGCATTTGTGTGCCAGTGACATGTAGAGGATAATGATTTGAGGGATCAGGAACGTGCATCCATTTTGCTGTGATTCATCTCACCAAGCCAATTAAAAATAAATGATGTTTGAACTGTACCTAAAAAGAGGGACCGTAGCTTCTCACGAGATTTGCTCGAGAGTGATGGATTCAGATCAAGAGAGGCTCGAGAACTCTTCTACTAAGCCTGAAAATCTGAAGGACAGGACTACAACCCTCTTCTTCAAAACAAAAAAACTCCAAACAGAGACGCCGACAATCTCATGTTATGCACTCGAGATCTGAAGGAGGAGCACCTGGCTTCTAAGTTCTTTGCTCCGGATTGGAGATCTGGTGCAGAGCCAGTGACGACAACCGGTGAAGGAGATGAAAGATCGCCGGAGGTGGTCTGGCTGGCTGCTACTCGATCGGTTCTTGCCCTAGATGACTGTTTCAGAAAAAGAAAACGGGGAGAGGAAAAACTGAAGTTCACAACCACTATCACCCTTGTTCACTTAAATAGGCAGAATGAAAAATATTTGGCCTTATAGAGCTTAATAGGGTAGCCCATGGATGTTACACAAATATGGGGCCAATTAATCCCATTACTCCACTATTTAATGACCAAATGAATTAAATCCAATAAATAAATTAGGATTTAATTTTCATGTCTATTCTTATGCCAAGGGTGAGACCGAGTTCGCGACTGAATTCATGAGACAGTCTGACCCACCTATCACAGGCTTCGACTGTTCGCACAATTGAATTAACTCACTCTCATAGGAGTCCAAATTAGACCAAATATTCACGTACGACTATACCAGGACGTCTCGATGGATCAAGTCCACCTTACGGTATTTTTCAAATGAAATTTAGTTTGAAAAGTGGTGTTTACTTGGAGGTTATTGGTTAACCTAGCACAAGTATGTGCATATATCATACTCATAATCTGCATAACACTCTCATCGCTGCACCTTGATGCATATAGTTTAAAAGGAATTCTTCTCTTGGTTGATTACATAGTATACTTATTCTATCAACATCATTTTTCTTAAATCTGAAATCATATAACCTCTTGACCATCTGAGGATGATACCCAACACATAATAAACTTAGAGAGAGAGAGACAAAGAGAGAGAGAGAGAAATAGTCATGGTATCACTTTGTTAGGAAGCGAGCAATGACCTTCGGATGAAGGGAAAGGGAGGTATGAAGAAACTTAATTTGAGAAAGATGAAGAGGGAGAAAGAGAGGATCGGTTAAAACCTAAGCGAGAACATCGGTCCTTTGCAAGTCTATGTTTGCTCTAGCCAAAAAATTGGAGCATTGAGAGCATAATGGGAGCAGAAGCTAATTAAGGAGAGATAGAGGAGGAGTGCCGCTCGTCGCTTCTTCTAGAGGCTTTTGGAAGGTTGCGCCGCTCCACTCACCTATTTATATTTCATTTCTGAAAAATCAACTTTTATATAGTTAACAGTGTTACATCAATGTTAAATCTCTTTACTTGTTGAAACTTATCGTGAGTTATATGCATATTTCTGAAGAATAGGGGGTTTATTGAATATGGTGAAAAATATAAGGGAATTTATAACCAATTATTTTTAAATTACCGTCTGAGATGAAATATTTGATAAACTTGCAATTTCGGTATAATTAGCTGGGGTCTTTTGTTTTCTAATTGTTGATTTCAGTTTAAATTTTGTGATTGACTCGCTATTATCTAATATTTAAATGATATTAGTAGCATTGAAAGAGTGAAGTAATATGCACCGAACAATGCACAAAAAATCAATTATCATTTATGATGGTATTAGAGACAAGAGTGCTCTAGCCACTCTCGCTCTTCCTTCTCTATGTGCTATCCTCTACTTCCCAACCCTTTTTCTTTCTGTCATCCTGAATTTTCGTTTACTTTCTTCTCCATTGACAACACCATCCCGCCGAACTCCATACCTACCAATTCCCCCTTCTTCATGACACCTTTTGAATTCATTTTTCATGAATCTCATCATCTTTTTATCAAGACTACACTTCCATTTGGTCAAGTTGATGAATCTAACTTTCCGATATTGAGAATTTAAGCCATCCATACTTAAAGGGTTAGGATCTTTTCATATTCCTTGATGAATCTCTACCACAACCCGTTGAAGCAATTGTCGTTGTCAACGTCCACTTCGATCTCCAACAACGATTGGGCGATCGGGGACCTCCGTCACATTGACCTAATTCAGGATGTTTTCTAATAAATTTGTGTTAGGAGTCAAAGTTGTATCAAGTGTTTAAAAATCAAATCCTGTTGGTCTTTGCTGCCGGTGTTCAAGTTGAGAAAGCCAATGTTTTGCTCTATGGTGTCAACATCTTAGTTGCCTGACGAAACATCTTTGGTGTTGAAGCCAAAGCAGGGACCTATGCTTTTTACTGCTGCACATTCTCACATGTCTAACCTCCTGTCAATCTCTTGTTCCTTAGTGGGACTTCTCTTATGAGATCCTTCAACCACCGAGTCACCAACCATCGTAAATGCATTGTAGCCATTTGCTTCTCAACCATACTGCAACCTCCAACCCCTTTTCTATCTCTAAACCCCATTCCTACGCCTTTGTAGCCCACGCCGACACCTACGATCCTACCTTTTATGTATCCAATCACCTTCTCCTCCATCAGTTGGTCGCCTAATTAAAGGCTTTTGAATTCCTTCCTAAAGACTTTTGATCTCCTGCTTACCACCACCAAACACACTCTATCACCCACACTTTGCTCCTACGACCACCCAAGTCCGTCAACCACATTCTTTTTCGCATTAGAATCGATAGCTTAGTGAATTTCTATTTACTTTCATATTCGCGCGTTTTGTAAAGATGTATCTCTATTTCTAGTGATATACAATTTATAGAATTAATAACTTTGTTTCTCTAAATTTGCTAGATTTATTTAGGGAGTTGCGGTGATGAGAATGCTTAGGTGGATGTGTGGACACACGAGACTGAATAAAATTAGGAATGAATGTATCAAGGATATGACAGGAGTGACACCAATTGCAGAGAAGATTCAAGAAGCTCGACTAAGATGGTTTGGACACGTACAAAGGAGACCATTAGAGGCACTTGTTAGGCGTTGTGAGAGTTTATTCACTAGGTATGTTAAACGAGGGAGGGGTAGACCAATAAAAACTTGGAATGAAACGTTATGGAAAGACATGATGTACTCAGGCATTAGTGAGATTGTGATTAAAGATAGGGCACAATGACAAGAAAGGATCCATATAGCCAACCCCACTATAGTGGGATAAAGGCTTGAGTGTTGTTGTTTATTTGGTTTGGTATTTAATTTCCCACAGTTACATTTGCCTTCGATTATTTTTTGTTAGCTTTTGTTTGAATTATGTGTACTCAATTGTGATAAATTGTTGAAGTTTTAAAATATTGTTATTTAATTTATTGTACGTCCGATACTATTGTATGTTAATTCATGTAAGCTCATTGTATTAGAGTTTAATTAATCATTATTTTTGTGCTTCTGCTACGTGCATGTCTGCATCTTTATATAGACTTAGATTTGAGTCGGTCCATATAGCCTTGCCCCATGTCAGCACGTTTACAAGGCATCCCCTTCCAGTTAATAAATGTTATGACTGCACCTCTCTTAGAATCTATATATATGTTACATTTTTATTGTAGTAAAAATTAGTAATGTAAACTTGGAGGGAAGATTTTACTATTCTATAGCAAATATTTTTTTGGATTTAAGTAAACAAACACCTAAATAGTCTTTTGTTTTTATAAACCCAGTATATTAAAGACCTTCACCGAGTTGGTATGTTTGAATGCAAACTAGTCCATACTTCCATAACTACAGCTATCATGACATCTATCCAAGGGGGTCACCTCTAAGGACACCAAATATTGTCCTATTGTTGGAGCCCTACTATAGATCACATTTACTCTGGCGGACGTCAGTTCTACTGTGAATCAAGCATCCAATACATGCATGATCCAAAGCATTAATATTGGACCGACTTAGATTTGAGTCGGTCCATATAGCCTTGCCCCATGTCAGCACGTTTACAAGGCATCCCCTTCCAGTTAATAAATGTTACGACTGCACCTCTCTTAGAATCTATATATATGTTACATTTTTATTGTAGTAAAAATTAGTAATGTAAACTTGGAGGGAAGATTTTACTATTCTATAGCAAATATTTTTTTGGATTTAAGTAAACAAACACCTAAATAGTCTTTTGTTTTTATAAACCCAGTATATTAAAGACCTTCACCAAGTTGGTATGTTTGAATGCAAACTAGTCCATACTTCCATAACTACAGCTATCATGACATCTATCCAAGGGGGTCACCTCTAAGGACACCAAATATTGTCCTATTGTTGGAGCCCTACTATAGATCACATTTACTCCGGCGGACGTCAGGCGGACGTCAGTTCTACTGTGAATCAAGCATCCAAGACATGCATGATCCAAAGCATTAATATTGGACCGACTTAGATTTGAGTCGGTCCATATAGCCTTGCCCCATGTCAGCACGTTTACAAGGCATCCCCTTCCAGTTAATAAATGTTACGACTGCACCTCTCTTAGAATCTATATATATGTTACATTTTTATTGTAGTAAAAATTAGTAATGTAAACTTGGAGGGAAGATTTTACTATTCTATAGCAAATATTTTTTTGGATTTAAGTAAACAAACACCTAAATAGTCTTTTGTTTTTATAAACCCAGTATATTAAAGACCTTCACCGAGTTGGTATGTTTGAATGCAAACTAGTCCATACTTCCATAACTACAGCTATCATGACATCTATCCAAGGGGGTCACCTCTAAGGACACCAAATATTGTCCTATTGTTGGAGCCCTACTATAGATCACATTTACTCTGGCGGACGTCAGGCGGACGTCAGTTCTACTGTGAATCAAGCATCCAATACATGCATGATCCAAAGCATTAATATTGGACCGACTTAGATTTGAGTCGGTCCATATAGCCTTGCCCCATGTCAGCACGTTTACAAGGCATCCCCTTCCAGTTAATAAATGTTACGACTGCACCTCTCTTAGAATCTATATATATGTTACATTTTTATTGTAGTAAAAATTAGTAATGTAAACTTGGAGGGAAGATTTTACTATTCTATAGCAAAGATTTTTTTGGATTTAAGTAAACAAACACCTAAATAGTCTTTTGTTTTTATAAACCCAGTATATTAAAGACCTTCACCGAGTTGGTATGTTTGAATGCAAACTAGTCCATACTTCCATAACTACAGCTATCATGACATCTATCCAAGGGGGTCACCTCTAAGGACACCAAATATTGTCCTATTGTTGGAGCCCTACTATAGATCACATTTACTCTGGCGGACGTCAGGCGGACGTCAGTTCTACTGTGAATCAAGCATCCAATACATGCATGATCCAAAGCATTAATATTGGACCGACTTAGATTTGAGTCGGTCCATATAGCCTTGCCCCATGTCAGCACGTTTACAAGGCATCCCCTTCCAGTTAATAAATGTTACGACTGCACCTCTCTTAGAATCTATATATATGTTACATTTTTATTGTAGTAAAAATTAGTAATGTAAACTTGGAGGGAAGATTTTACTATTCTATAGCAAATATTTTTTTGGATTTAAGTAAACAAACACCTAAATAGTCTTTTGTTTTTATAAACCCAGTATATTAAAGACCTTCACCGAGTTGGTATGTTTGAATGCAAACTAGTCCATACTTCCATAAGAGCTATCATGACATCTATCCAAGGGGGTCACCTCTAAGGACACCAAATATTGTCCTATTGTTGGAGCCCTACTATAGATCACATTTACTCCGGCGGACGTCAGGCGGACGTCAGTTCTACTGTGAATCAAGCATCCAAGACATGCATGATCCAAAGCATTAATATTGGACCGACTTAGATTTGAGTTGGTCCATATAGCCTTGCCCCATGTCAGCACGTTTACAAGGCATCCCCTTCCAGTTAATAAATGTTACGACTGCACCTCTCTTAGAATCTATATATATGTTACATTTTTATTGTAGTAAAAATTAATAATGTAAACTTGGAGGGAAGATTTTACTATTCTATAGCAAATATTTTTTTGGATTTAAGTAAACAAACACCTAAATAGTCTTTTGTTTTTATAAACCCAGTATATTAAAGACCTTCACCGAGTTGGTATGTTTGAATGCAAACTAGTCCATACTTCCATAACTACAGCTATCATGACATCTATCCAAGGGGGTCACCTCTAAGGACACCAAATATTGTCCTATTGTTGGAGCCCTACTATAGATCACATTTACTCTGGCGGACGTCAGGCGGACGTCAGTTCTACTGTGAATCAAGCATCCAATACATGCATGATCCAAAGCATTAATATTGGACCGACTTAGATTTGAGTCGGTCCATATAGCCTTGCCCCATGTCAGCACGTTTACAAGGCATCCCCTTCCAGTTAATAAATGTTACGACTGCACCTCTCTTAGAATCTATATATATGTTACATTTTTATTGTAGTAAAAATTAGTAATGTAAACTTGGAGGGAAGATTTTACTATTCTATAGCAAATATTTTTTTGGATTTAAGTAAACAAACACCTAAATAGTCTTTTGTTTTTATAAACCCAGTATATTAAAGACCTTCACCGAGTTGGTATATTTGAATGCAAACTAGTTCATACTTCCATAACTACAGCTATCATGACATCTATCCAAGGGGGTCACCTCTAAGGACACCAAATATTGTCCTATTGTTGGAGCCCTACTATAGATCACATTTACTCCGGCGGACGTCAGGCGGACGTCAGTTCTACTGTGAATCAAGCATCCAATACATGCATGATCCAAAGCATTAATATTGGGTATAGTAAGAGAGTGCTATGAGACTTGTTCTTTCACCACATACATTCTACATCACCTACTTGGTAGGTAGCAAATTTGATCATTTGTTCATTAGCAGTACGCCATTTTCGTCGAATAAAATCTAGTATCATGGTCTTCTAAAGAGCAAAGAATAGCTTGTTTGTCTACTGACGCTGATTACAAATCATTGTCACTATGGTGACACAACCAGTCTCTCTACCAGTGTTATGGGGGCACAACCTACCTCTCTGGCACTATGGTGATATTTCTAATTGTGTAATTCTAGATCTTAATCTGAACTTCTATTGATTGGGGTTTTATTGTCGGCCAGTGGCTATTCTTTGTTGAGAGATCCTCAGCATAACAAGGGTCTAGCCTTCACTGAAAAAGAAAGAGATGCCCACTACTTGCGAGGAATTCTGCCTCCAATATCTATTACTCAGGAGCTTCAGGTCAATAAAAAAAATTCTAGTTGGAAGCCATTTCTTATTTTTCATTTTCATCTGTTAGTTATGCTTACATTCCTATTACACAGGAAAAGAAATTCATGCACAATCTTCGCCAATATGAAGTCCCTTTGCAACGGTACGTGTCGATGATGGATCTACAGGTATCTTTTTTCTTCCATCTCAAATCTGTATCTGCTCGCACGCTTATTTCTTTTTGTATAAATGTTAGCATCTTTTTCTCAGGAGAGAAATCAGAGACTTTTCTACAAACTTCTAATGGATAATGTTGAGGAGCTGCTGCCGGTTGTTTACACGCCAACTGTTGGTGAGGCTTGCCAGAAATATGGGTGCATATTTCGGCGTCCACAGGGTCTTTATATCAGCCTCAAGGAGAAGTATGCGATTAATAGCTTGCTGAAAGGCTGTGTATATCTGTATTGATCTAGTAAACCTCTTGATGCAGGGGTAAAATTCTTGAAGTGTTGAAGAACTGGCCACAGAGGAATATTCAGGTTATTGTGGTTACTGATGGTGAGCGCATTTTGGGCCTTGGAGACCTTGGCTGTCAGGTGACACTTTATCTAGCCGTTCATCCTTCTTCTCATGGAACATTTACTTGCGTGCTGATGAGAAAACATTTTTTGCTCGTTCAGGGAATGGGAATTCCTGTTGGAAAGCTTTCTCTTTATACCGCTTTAGGAGGTATTCGTCCATCTACGGTAAGTATCTACTTTATCAATCACTAGAGTTGATTTGGTTTTTTTCCCATATGAATTAGTTTTCAACTAAGTTTCTAATCGATGATCCGACTGCGTGAATACGTCTGGATTTTTGTTTACTTGCATTTTGATATATGATATTGTGTTTTTCGATCTTTATGTAACATAATTGGGCCTGTTACATTAACGGTGAATCGTAGTTGTTGATGTAAGAGATGCCATGGTGTAGTTTATTATAAATATGAGTAAGGAGGCATTCACTATGTTATAGCTGATTTTGGAGAAAATTTCTTGGAATCCGGCAATCCTCTCATGGTGTGACTCTGTGAGGCCTTAGGTGACAAATCCTATGTAATCCTGTGCATTTTCCTCACAAACACAACCCTTTCCTGATGCAGTTGAGGGACCTACTCAAGGTGGACGCTCTAAATGCAATCCTAAATGCGACGAGGTGTAATGCTAGTGCAAAAGTGGTCCGTTTCAAAAATTACTGCAATTAATTAATTATTATAAAATTAACAACAGAGGTACGTGCAGTCTCCAATAAATAATTAAGGGCGAACAACTATCAACTTTAAATTGATTGAGGCACAATTACTATTAAGCGTGCACAAAATAAATCCCGCAAGTTGCACAACGAATGAACTAGTAGCAAAAAAAATAGAAATCCATCACAGCCGTGTGCCAAATTAAACAACAAAAGAGAATAAAACTACAAACCACAACTTACACGTGCAGACGGCAACGAACAGATCACTATATGCTTCCAAGTTTGCGGTCGGGGAAGGAAGGCGCCGGTCTAGGGCTCAAGAAATAAGGGGGGTCGGGTTGTGTATGGATGGGATGGGTGACGGGATGGGTTGAATCAGATGAAGGGATTGGGAGTTGTGCGGCCAGGCCAGAACCAGAACAGGGAAGGAGGGGGGAGATATCCAGCTGATCTGGATGGATAAAGGGGCAGCGGCTTGAATGGGATGCGAGTGAGGAGTGGTGGATGGTAGTTGGAGGTAAAGGGATTCCTGCAACGAGAGGCGTGGGATGACTCAGGAACTAGGGGAAAAATCGGGATGGGGAAAGGGGTGGTCTTGCAGTGGTGGTTGAGGCGGAGGGGATGGCTTTAGTCGGCGATGGGCTGAGCAGGGATGAGAGAACGAGCTTCAAGAGGGCGTCCGTGATGGGAGGTCGACGACGTAGGAATGAGTAATGGTGGAGGGGAACTCACGGGAGAGCGGGTTTGCGGGCTTGGGACATGGAGGAGAAAGCGGGCTATGGACAGGGAGGAGGAAGCAGGCTTGGGACAAGGAGGAAGCAGGCTTCAGGTGGGCGGCTGAGATGGGAGATCGACGACGTAGTAGGCGGAGGCGAAGAACCAGAAGTCGCTCCCGGCGAAATGTTGGCGTCGCACCAAATTGACTGACGGTTTCAGTCATTCCAAAATCCCACGATCACCCTTTAACCGTCTGTTGACGTCGAGCACGAAGAGTTAGATTGCACGACTTTAGATATTTGGGTGAAGTGTTTAGTCGAGCACGAAGAGTGGAGACCTCCCTTCAGAAGAGGACATCTGAGCATAGATAGGTCTACTGATAGGCCTTCCTCGAGCACCACCACCACTGCACCCACCTCTAAGATTTCTGATTCCCCTCCTCATGTTATTACTGGGGCCCCAACTCCCCCCACTGTCCTCACCCGAGGTAAGGAGGCCATGAGATCCAAGCCCAACACTGGGGTATTCCGATGCTTCAAATGTATGGAGCCTGAGCACAAATCTTCTGAGTACCCGCGATGCCACTCCGTCACAATTACTGATTCCTCTGATAGAATTGAGCCAGAATATGAAGTCTTCCTTAATGACTCCAAATCTGAGCCCGAGTCCGAGTCTGATAACGTTATATAGGTCGAGGGAGAATAAGTTGAGCACTTAGTTTGTGTCCTTTGTTATAGATTGATTTCCTCTAGTGAGACCACTGAGCGTGATTTTCAGAGACATGAGATTTTTCGCACTACTGCCCATATTCAGGGACTTTTTTGTTCCATCATCATTGACAACGGTAGCATGGAAAATTTTGTTTCCCAATGTATGGTTGAGAAGCTAGGACTCGAGACGCTCCCCTTGGAGTGACCCTACTACTTATCTGGGGTTAATAGTCACATGACTATGCTCGTTACTCACCGTTGTCTCGTTGAGTTCTCTGTCGGGGATGTGTATCAAGATTCTGTTCTATGCGATGTCGCCCCCATCGATATCTGTCATATCTTGTTAGGTAGAGCATGACAGTACAATAGTCACATCGTGCATGATGGTGTAAGGAACTCTCATTCATTCGATCACCGTGGGCGCAAGATTGTTCTTCTTCCCCAGAAGAATCGTCTTGTTCCTAAGGCTCTTGGGAGGACCTCGTCACCATCTCCCTCACTTTCCTTAGTTATCACTACACCACTATTATTTAGTGCCGCACTTCTACCTGGACCCTTACTCCAGGAAGACGCACTTAGCTCCGATAAGTCATCCATTTTAGATGAACTGCCAACACCACCACACGTTGATTTATATTTGGCGAACACGTTTTTAGTTCGCACCACTATCCCGTGAGTGTACGTGAGCATTCTGGGTTTCATAAAATGAATTTTGAATTTTTTAGGGTTAGCCTTACGAGGGAAATTGAAACTTTTAAAAGAATTTTTACTCCTAATAGGGACACACGATTTAAGGGATTTTTCTGATTGGTTTTAAATGGTAAATTTGAGAACGGTTTTAAAATTTGTCGTGCTGGTTGGATTCTCGCGAGTGTTGTCATTGCGATGATTGATCTGGGTTTTGTAGACGCACGAAGATGTCTATCAGGAGTGCGTATGATGTCGTATGATTTAATGATTCCACAAGTCGATCTTGCTTACTTCCTGTTTTGTTTCTCACCTCATTCGTTCATTCCACCATCTTCCCCTCTTTATGATGCTCTCCTATCTGTTGCTCTGATTTTTACTGGTCATTTATATTTTTTGCATAATAATATGGTTAACGGTTGCGAGCAGATTTGGAAAACTACAACTTCATGGCTGATTTCATCATCGGGAGTTGTCTTTCTCCATTGGAGATTGGTTTCCTGTGTCTTTCAGGAAAGAGGATATATCTTCAGTTGATGTGCAGCAACGACAAGACCTTCATTTGCACCACTTTCTACGACATTTTGGCGACGACAACATTCTCTCGCAGTTTGACGCCTGGATATTTCAGTGACGGGTTTTGTCATATTCTCGACGGGGTCGAGCTCACTCAATTTCGGGGGAATTGATGCAACCCGAGTTTGCATCTTTAATTTATTTGCAAAATTTTGTATTTATGTAGCACACGTCTTTGCGCATTATAGTTTTCGTCTATGCTGTATCGCGCACGTTCGCGTACTTTTGTTTGGATTATTGGTGTGACCGGCCAATAAAACCCTAAATAGAAAGGTCCATCAAATTAGTAGTAGTATTGATTTAGGCAAGCAAGTGAGGGGTCATACAAATTAAGCTATTATTATATTAATCTGAAATTAATTTTTCAAAGTTATTATTTGATGGGGAATTTCTAAAGCCATTTCATCGTTATAGTTTGGACACTAAGAGTCAGAAGTAATATCTTTATTTATTCCCCAATCAATTTTTGTTCAAAATATTAGTTAAAATTGTAACCCCCCTCTTTCATTCCTACAGCCAGCCTCTTTTGAAACCCCATATATTAAAAGTTAATTATTAAAAACCTATAATTCCTCCCCTATTAAACCTGGTGATCTTTTGTTCAGGGGAGGGGGAGAAAAAACGAAACAGAGAAAACATCTTTTCTCTGTTTCGTCTACCCCGGAAGAGATTTGCCCACCTGTACCCGATCGTCCTCGCCGCCTCCCGGCCCCTTGCCAGCCAGCTCCACCACCGCTGAAGGCCTTCCGAGGCTCCGGCGTTCCGTTCTCCGCCGTCTATTGTCTGGAGAATCGTCCCCACCGCCGTTGATTCCTGCCCAGTTCGCCGACATCGCACGATTTGAGCTGCCACCTGCTCGATCGACCCTGAAAGAGCCTCCTGGGGGTCCGTCTACCTCCGACGAGCTCTCCTCCAGCAGCTTCTAGTGGTGTCGAGTCTCCAGCGACCGTGCGGCTCACCAGCACGCCCCATATCCCTACCCCGTCAGTTTCCCAGAGCCTGAAATAATTCCCAGCTGCTGCTCGAATTAATTTCCTGTTGCTGCCCGTAGTTCTCCAAGCCCTGCTACCCATTCTTAGAGCCGACCCCTGCCCACGCTGAAGGTATACCCCCATTTCCAGTCTCGCTCATGATCGCTTGTATAATATTATGTTTAAAATGTTTGATCTCTAATGTCAAAGCTTGCTTGCCTAGGTCTTAATTAACTCCTGTTTTTCGTTAATTCTCTACAATGTTTTTTTTATTCACTCTATTGAAGCGTTTGTGGAAGAAATGATCAAAAGCTAAATACGTACAGTCGTTAGTTCTCCTTGCGCGTATAAGAGACCTAGGTCGGTTAACAATTGAGAATATTCGTGTTAATCTGCCGGCTCCGCCTTATTTTGAAAGTCGACCCGCAAATTTATTTATTTTAAAAACAATTTCAGATCCAGGAATGCATCAAAAACTCAGACCAAAATTAAGTGTGAGATTAATCCCTAGGAGGGCTTTACATGGGCCAATTAAATGAGTCTTCCTTTACAAGTTATTCAACATTTCTAACTACTTCACTTTATAATATTTGTTGTACATTGCCAATCACTTTAGTCTATTTTTTATTATCTTATCTAAAATAGAGATTTGTTCAAGCTGGTGAAGATCTAGATAAAGCTTCCTTTTTGAGAAAGGGTCTCTAGCCTAAACTCTAGAAGTTATATTATTGGCTTTGTTTGGTAGAGCTGTTGCAGATTGGAAATCTGATGATCTTGTAAAGCTCATTGTACAGAGCTTTTTGAAAAGTTGTAGCCTATTTGGAAGATCAGCTTCAACAGAGCTGCAGACTAACCATCATCGGCTTCCACCCCCGTTGGAACCAAAACTCCCACTCGATCTCCAATTCCCCGATTCTCCATTTCACGTTCTTCAATCGACGCTGCTATTCTGAAGGGCCACCATCGGGAGAACAAGATGGCCCCAACAGATGTCTAGTTGACCGGCGCTCAAGCGAAGGGACATGTGCTTGATGGAAGTAGAGGCCGTCAAATTTGCCGACTGGAGAGAGGGAGAGGAGGCGGGATTAAGCGGCGGTGGACATGGAAGAGAAGAATCAGAGGAAAGAAATTTGGGGATTCACCGGAGAAGAAGACTCTGGCGAGAGCATAGGCTCCGGCGAGAGCGTCGTCTTCGGTCGCTGGATGGGAAGGAGATGCGGGCAGAGATCAGGAAAGTCGGGGGCTCGGTAGGGTTTCCGAAAGCTGTGAGAGGGAAATCGATTTTACGGGAGCAGAAGCTGGGGGCCGATAGATTTTCGAAAAGCTCCAAAATAGCTCCAGATTTATGATAAGATCTTCATAGGGAGCTGTCCCATACAAATAAAATATAGCTCTGACGGCTTGAAAAGAGCTTTTCCAGCCGCCAGAGCTGCGCCAAACAGAGCCATTATTTGTGTTTTCTTTTTTGTATAATATATCTGATGCATGCTTCGTTGCATTCGAAGGTGCATGATACCATCATGTGTCATACTTTTTTATTATGCATTTATTTTTTTTATGTCATATATTTCTTTTTCCGCTCACCCACTTTTATTTGAAGTTTTTGGCTCATCGGTTTGACCACTCGATTAGACCCTGAATAAAATGTCCCGTAATTTTAGTATTTAGGACGGTAAAGACACGCTTAATTTATTTAAGAACGCATAATCTTAAACCCAAAAAATATACCCAAGAAATTAGTTCAGGCACCTGAATGCATAAACACATTATTTGGAAAACCCACCATTGCGGGCCGCTCGACGCTGTCACAGTCCGGTCGAACTGAACTGTCTTATCTCGGTCTTAGCTCGAGAGTGAGCCGATCGCGTAAACAATCGCAGAATGTACCAACAGATGACGACAAAAAGACGTTTTACATTGAAAAACCCAGAAGTGGAAAAAACTACGGAGCCAGATCGGTGCTACCAATTCCACTGTCTTTCAGAGTAGTTACAAATAGCTATTTCTCGAGGGTGACGGGTCACAACTCATTCCAATGAGTTATTGTGATCATTGGAGTTACTTGATACAGAGCGCAGTGAAGCGCGCTCGGGAGTAGTCTGGAATGATGAACGAAACAACGGGACTGAAATTGAAAAGTTGACATCGAGGGAGATTTTCGAGCCGTCTTCAAGAGAGAACTTGAAAAACGAAAAAGATCTTCAAGTGTCTTCAAGGGGATCTTCGAAGACCGCATGACATCTTTGAGCAGTCTTTGAACACCGAAGGACGCCTCTGAGAAATCTTTGTGGGAAGACTTGAGAGCTCCTTCTAGTGCTGAAGACAATGTGTCCTCAAATGATGGCTCAGATCCCTTTTTATAGATTTTGAAGGGAGTGTCCTGGTAATTTCTCCACGTCAACTTCTGGATGGGCGTATAGGAGCTCTCGATCGGGGTTACATATATCACCAATTTTGGGATTATGACGTTATTGCCCCCCGGGCGGCCTGGGTGGCCCAGTCGACCCAGTCAGTGAGACGACGACGTGAGCATGCGACGGCGTGGAGGAGAGTGACGGAAGCATGCAACGATGTGGTGGTGAGCGACGGGAGCATGCGATGGCGTGTTTATGAGCAATAGTGGAGAGCATCACAGAGGCAAGCGTCATAGAGCGGCGAGCGATGATGCAAAAGGAGTGCGACTTCCTGCCGTGCGGCCTGTGCGGCCTTTGTGCGACAGTGGTCGCGCGGCCTGAGCGGCCTTTGGTCGTGCGCTTGTGTGGCCTGGCCATGCGCCAAAGTAGGTTGTGCGCTTGTGTGGCCTGGCCATGCGCCAAGTAGATCGTGCACTTGTGCGGCCTCCGACCGGACAAATTCCCGACCTCCATCCACGCGAACACGGGGCCTGTGCCGAAGCTGCAGAGCGGTCGGCTGCAGGGCAGCCGCATCCCCCCGCTTATGGGGTATGGTTACCCACACCCCCATGATGGGCGGTTCGGTTACCCATATCCCCATGCTTGGTGGAAGGGTGTGGTTATCCACACCCCCATGATGGAGAAGGTGTGGTTATCCATACCCCCATGATGGAGGAGGTGTGGATTGCGCACATGTGCGTTCCGGCGTCAGTTTGGGAGACTGAACAAACTTTAATTATGCGAGAACGAGCCCGCCGGAATTGTATCGGCGAGCCGGTCGAGGTCATGACAAAAAATCTCTGGTACCGAACTATTTTTGGGGAACCCCATCACCCACTATTTAGAAAGATCGATTATTTGGAAAGATTATTCTCGGAGTCAACATTTTGAAAAGAAATTAATTAGAGAAAATATTTGGAAAGTCATTGAAGATGAAAAACAACATTCCCCTCTATTTAATAATCCTCCTCTGAGCAGAAAAAGTGAAATTATGACAAAGCAGAGAAACGTGTAAGGGCCGGCCACCACTTTCCTAATCTTACACTGCCGGCACCACTTTCCGAGTCACCGACCTCAACCGACGAAACATCCAATGGATCAACACTTCCTCGTTTCCAATCATGCCACCAGCCGCCGCTAGTCAACTACAGCTGCCGCTGACGTAGTTCCTTCCCCGTTCCAGCATGCTGCCATCCTCCGATTGTCGACTGGGTGTCGTCGACTCTGCCTTCTCACTCTAGCGCCCTTTCTTGAGATATTTCTATCCGCAGGTTGCTGTCAACTGCGACCATACCCTCCGCTAATCTATCGACTGATACACCCAAAATAGATTTACGTAAATGTCCGTGCCGAATCAAGTAATATAAAGTGAGAAAAGATCGTTCCCTCGGAGAAGTGACTAATTTAGTGCTCACAAGTACTAGCTCTACCTTTTCTTTAAAGTCAAGCGGAATGACTAAAAGTGAATTTGGATTAAAAACAATTTAAAAAAAGACAAAATTAAGACTAAATAACGCTTACTTAAAAAGACTTTTATCAAATTGGAGAAGTTGTCTCGTACGTTGATTTCCTTTGGCTATTGCAATGAGTTTTTAGAGTAATCTTTCATGAAATGATTAATTACTATCTTGCAACGATTTGAAAGTGGAAGTCATCATCTCTCGATCTCAGAAATCCGTTTACCCTAATTCCCCTAGTTATCTCTAACTTAGGTAGAACGAGAATAACATAAAACACTCAAATTAATGTTGCTAACACAAGATGAAATCTCTCTCTCTTTATGCTATGTTGAAATTTATGTTACACTTACGCCACTCCTCTCTCGAATCTTGCTGCGCAGTATAAAGACGGAATTTTAGCTAAAGATTTACACGATTCCTCTCTTAAATCTCTCCGTGCAAAATGAAGGATTCAACCCTAAAATATGTTACTCTCTCGAATCTCGCCACGTAAGTTAGAAGAAGAATACTTGATCCAAAAATTCCACAAAATAAAATATAAATCCAACAAAGATAGGTTTTCAAACAATCATAAAAGAAAAATTTCAATCACCACATCACAATAAGTCAAAGTACTCTCCACGTACAAGACCAAGAAATTTAGTTCATGCTTGAAGAATGAAACCACACAACAAGGAAGATCTTACTAGACATGCTTTTAGAAGTTTAAACGCTGCAGGAATTTGCGTTTAGATCTCACTTTAGAGCCTTCTTCCTTCTCGCAGGTGCGTCCAAACCCTAGCCATTCTTCTCCTTCTCCAAGATGATGGCTCTTAAAACTCTCTCTCCCTCAAGAATTTCGTGTGTCCCCCTTAGATATGAGATTCCCCTCTTAAAAACGAGCAACTCTTTCCCAATAGATGTGTCATTCCATATTTGAGTTTGGCGCAAAATTCGAAATTCAAATTTTAAATTCGTCCAGAACTTGTTATAATAACTGAAATAGGTTTTTGTAACAACTGCACAGTCAAAATATAAGTCCAGCTTTTACTTTTCCGGTTCGATTTCCATGACATTTCTAGTAAGAAAAACATAAGCAAAATAACTTAATTAACCTTAAATAAAATAAATATGAATTTATGAATATTTATACTCATTTAAATCATTTTTTTCTATTTATGCTCAATATTATGTCAAAATAAAGAGCTAGATAACTTATTTTTGGGAAGTTATCATCGACGAAGGTTGTTCCGCCTCTACGCGAAGGAATTGGATCGGACCGTCGTTCTTCTGCCGTATCCTTGTCATGTCATTGATCAGATCATTTAGCTTAATTTATGCAATCCACTTAACTTTAAGCTTGCCCTGAACGTTCTTACTGCTTTAATTATCATTATTCATAAATTATTACTGTGATCTGCTTGTGGTTGTGCTGATTTCGTGAGGGTTTGACTAATGAAAAACTTGAGAGTTCAATCTCGAACAAGAAATTAACGATTTTATCTAAGTTCATAATGACGAGTGTGTTTTCACGCGAAAAACTTCGACTTGGCCCTCTCGGCCTACATCAATATCCATGTATCGTTTAAATATGTTCTTTGTTAATCCATGTATCGTTTAAATATGTTCTTTGTTAATCCATGTATCGTTTAAATATGTTCTTTGTTAATCCATGTATCGTTTAAATATGTTCTTTGTTAATCCATGTATCGTTTAAATATGT
This sequence comes from Platanthera zijinensis, assembly GCA_039513925.1. Lineage (NCBI taxonomy): Eukaryota > Viridiplantae > Streptophyta > Magnoliopsida > Asparagales > Orchidaceae > Platanthera > Platanthera zijinensis. The sequence continues at coordinate 32,878,412 of CM077081.1, forward strand.
TCTTTGTTAATCTAGCTTTTAATTTAAGTGCTCCATGCTTAATTGTTTCAGTGCTTGCCTATCACTATTGATGTGGGTACCAACAATCAGCAGCTACTGAAGGATGAATTCTATATTGGGTTGAGACAGAAGCGTGCCACTGGTCAGGTAATACATGCTTGTATTACTAGTTGAAGCAAGTCATAGACATGTTTTTTATTGAATTCCGCTAAAATATATAATTTTATATCTTTGCTTTCTCCCAGGAATATTCAGAACTGCTGCATGAGTTCATGGGCGCAGTTAAGCAGAACTATGGGGAGAAAGTCCTCATTCAGGTTAGTTTAATTTTTAAGTTGGTCACGAATCTCCCAAATCACCTGGTTGAAGATTAGACGCTTCATTTAATTATTTCCAGCATTTAACTTAAATTAAATTCAATTAATTTCTCATGCAGTTCGAAGACTTTGCTAACCACAATGCATTTGAATTGCTTGCAAAATATGGAACTAGCCATCTTGTGTTTAATGATGATATTCAGGTATGTTTCTAGATAGTCAATTCTCATGTTGGTGGAATGATATCTTCAGAAAAAATTATGTGAATGTTCTTCTTCTGATGTACTCTTTCTCTCTCTCTCTCTATATATATATATATAAAACTTATTGGACTATCTTGAAACCAAATTTCTGCAATAAAACGAATCCCCGCCGTTGGATCTAGGAAATCTGGCCTGCAAATAACAATTAAAGGAATTTCCCCCTCCCTCCCGTTGGCAGAAAACCTGATAGCACAGTTGAAGCACAAGCGAACTCACGGGTTCTCCACGCCACCTCCGACGGCTTGGCCGGAGCCCACCGACGGGTTCGCTAGACCCCGACGAACCCGTTGGGAGTTGTCCGGCGGCGAGCGGGCAGGGCACGGGGGGCACTGTCATTCGTGTATATATATATATATATACACAAGTGATATGCACGGGGCTCCGTTCCTATGGCTATCCACGACAGTACTTCGATCGAGACAGTTCTCCAGCCACGACATTGCCCCTGCGCGACGACGCTCCTCCCATACGACCACCCACGACAAATATCGCCACCCACGACAAATATCGCCGCCCACGACGTTGCATTCTCACTTAGGACCAAAGACACATGAGCGGCGGGAGCACCGTCCCTTCTCTCTTCTCTCTTCACTCTCTCCCAGTGTATATATATATATATATATATATATATATATATATATATATATGGGGGTTGTTCCTGTGCGGGCAAGTAGGAGTGCGGGCGTGCGGGCATAAATTAACAGCCGTCCGATTATCATTTGATTAATTCGATTAATCGATTATCATTTGATTAATTCGATTAATTGATTATCATTTGATTAATTCGATTAATCGATTATCATTTGATTAATTCGATTAATTCGATTATCATTTGATTAATTCGATTAATCGATTATCATTCGATTAATTCATCCCTAATTCATATGTATATTTATAAATCTCTCTCTATATGTTTTCTTTATGAGCGGCGGGAGCGGCGGGAGCGCCGTCGCGCAGGGGCAATGTCGAGGCGGGAGAACTGGCTTGATCGAATTAATGTCATGGATGGCCATAGGGGCGGAGCCCCGTGCCTATCACTCGTAAATATATGTATAAAGATTTATAACACCCACACCCACACATATATATATATGGTGGGTGAGAGTGGAGTGAGAGGAGAGAGAAGGGACGGCGCTCCCGCCGCTCACGTGCCTTCGGCCCTACGTGAGAATGCAACATCGTGGGTGCGACATCTGTCGTGAGGGGCGACATTTGTTGTGGTTGGATCACATTTTTTGTGGGGGATGAAGGTGTTATGAAAATGTGCTTGCCGGTTGACACAACACTGTCTTTGCCTAATAAGACAGTACACCGCCCACAACAATCTAGGAACCAAGAACACATCATATTTTGTAGAACAAAAAGGATTAACAACTGAAAGACTTAACAATAAAAAGACTTACACAAAGAAAATCTTATGAACCGTCTAACCTTAGGTTTATAGGTAGTAGAGATTATGGCACCGTTATTACTTGGAGAGCTCCTGCAAACAAATTCTAAAGTAAAAGACTACAAATTAAAAGGTTAGCCTGACAGCATTATTTAAATCAGCAACAAAAATTCATCCACACATAACATTATGATGATCATTATCCACCAAAAAATAAGTCAGTTGAAAAACTGTGCAACCAAACCTTAAAAAGTATGTTGCACCAAAGAGGGGTCATGTGCTTTCAGTGCCATCAATAAAAGCCCCACCCAATATGGAAAAAGAAAAACAAAACACTACCACCAAATTACCAATAATAGCTTCACCTGCACATTTGGATTATCTAAAAGCCCCACCCAGGCCGACTACAAACATCTCTATGGACCATATTACTTTCTGGAATCAAACATTCGCAGTTGATTTTCAAGAAGCAAAGCATGGTAGAATAGATAAAGAAAACAACCTTTAAAACATGAATATTTTAGCATCAGCAAGACAAAAAAGCGGTGTATCTTGAAACTGAGTGAAATCAAGCTCGGAGCTCACCTCTATGCAGTAAAAATCCGAAATCAAGCCATATCCAATGACCGATGCACACTACTAATAAATCTAGTACATCCATTGTTTGTACATGTCTCCATGATTGTTACCTTATGAACATTTTCGTCTCTAGCCTTTCTGTGTCATCCTTCACTTCGATGAAGAACTGCTGAAGAAGCAGAGGAATATCGTTAATCTCTTATTACCTTACTGAGATTCCAAAAAAAGAAGAGTTTTTTGGGGGAAGAGGAGAAGAGGTCAGATATTACCTTACGGAATCCTTTCTGTGTCGCCGTTGAAGAGTTGCCGGAAGAAGAAGAGGAAGATTGTCCAGGGAAAATGGGAAAACAGTGATTTGGGGGAGATTGAGAGGAGCTCGACGATGGAGATTTTTGCGGAGGAATTAAACTATCTCATTTAAGTGCAAAAAAGAAAGGGAGAAAAATTTGGTGGTCAGAACCTTGAACGATGCAGGACCGACGAAGCCCTAAAATGGCGAGGCGAGAATGTGCGAAGCGACGGAGGGGGAGAGGATTCGGGGCCCTCCACGATGCCGGCGGAAGCCAAACAACTCCTTCCTCTCCGACAGTCCTCAGGAGCAGCCACGCCTACGGGAGGATGAGGAGGCGGAAATGAGGTATCGGGAGATGCAAAGGTTTTTTACCGCTTGAGGTGCGCTGTAGAATGCGAATAGACCAAAATGTCCAGGTGCTTTAAATTTTTTTGAAAAATTCAGCGAAATAGGTGTGGCAATAAATTCAAAAAATAAGGATATAAATGGTATTTAGAATGTTGCACCAAAAATGGTTTCTTATTTATAGAATAGTAAAGATATACGTATGCACCCACACACACATACATATGCGTGTGTGTGTGTGTATGTATATATATATTTACATATATATGGCCGTTTATCGGGACTTCCCTTGTAAATTTGCAAAATTACAAGTTGCACCATCTACCTTCTAAACTTACAAAAATCTCATCTCTGAGTTTACATTCCAAATTACATGTTACCCCCCTTTTTTGCGCATATATGTTATAAAATGTAAATACAAAGGGGGGAGATTTTTATAATTTCAAAAGATAGTGGGGGTGCAACATGTAATTATGCTAACTCACATGGGAAGTTTGGGTTATTAATTATATTAATAATGTCCTTCCGATTGACATGCAGCATTATCATGATGGAAGCTGCTTGATTGTTGTAGGGAACTGCTTCAGTTGTACTTTCTGGGGTTGTTGCAGCATTGAAATTGGTTGGCGGAAGCTTAGCTGAACATACTTTCTTGTTTCTTGGTGCCGGCGAGGTCATCTTTTTTCCTCACTTACACCTTTTTTTTGATGTTTTCTATGTTAGATGATTATGGTGTCAAGTCTTTAATATTTGGTAGAGATGTGGAAAATGATAAATGCTCCTGTTTTTTCTCCTGTCCAACTCGGTGAGGAATTGATTGGTGATGTACGGGGCTAAGAGAAAAAATCGTACCATGCAGTTGTGTATCAAAACAAAGAGCAATAAGACTAGGTATAGCCTCCATGGAGTAGGAGATTATGGGCCACATAATTCTGTGTTCTTTTACTTTTAACTTTTTATTCTTGTTTTATTATCTCTACCAACTTTAATTGTGTTTATATTCTCTAACAGATTGCATAGTTTTCAAATCTATTCATATATTGCCTTAATGCCTTTATGTTTCTTCTCTGCCGTTCATTGATTAAATTTTTTTTTTTGCCCCATAAATTGTACATTCTCTTCTACTTATTTATCAAGTTATTTTTTTTAAAAAAATTCTTATGATGCTTATAGGCTGGTACTGGTATAGCTGAACTTATAGCTCTCGAGATGTCAAAGCAGGTATTTCATTGATAAAGTTTGTGACTGATTTTCTGTTCATTGTAATCCCTTTAACGATGATCGGGTCATTTAATACAGACAAAAGCTCCATTAGAAGAGACTCGAAAGAGGATTTTTCTCGTCGATTCCAAGGTAGAAAATTTGATTATTGTTTCCAATAATTTCAGGCATGTCAACATCAGGTTTACCTTATCTACTTCTATCCTTATAACTTGAAAACTCTTTGTTTTCTAGGGATTGATTGTGAGTTCGAGAAAAGAATCACTGCAGCATTTTAAGAAACCTTGGGCACATGAACATGAGCCTGCTAGTAATCTCTTAGATGCTGTGAAGGTGCGTAGTGTCCTGGTTTCTTTTCAATGTTCTTTCTCGATTACACTGTTTCGCTCAAAACTTTGCTTAATGTTGTTTTCTTCGTGGGGCATTTATAATAACTCATGGAATCTCAGAATCCCATTATATAGCTATTACAACCGAACAGGAGATATCGGAATACAAGATAATAAAAAGAGAAAATAAAGGGAGAAAAATCCTATGTTCAACTTATGAAGGATGAGCAATATAAGTTAAGCACAAGTTATAGACCAAGATCCTATGTATAAAAATAGGGTTACAGGTTGTTTACCGAATATGCAAAAATCATCAAATGTGCGAAAACTTTGAATTTAGAAAGTATTGCAATTGTAGTAGATGCAGTGTTCTACACGTGGAATCCGTGTTATGACCTACCTATATTTGAAACCATGAAATTACTTGTCACTAAAAGCAACTTAACTTGTTTCCTATATAAATATTAAATTAATGATCAAAAAAATATAACAAGAGACAAATCTTACTTTCAACATGGTATCAGAGCCAACATTCTCTCACCTCCCCCTCTCTCCCCCTTTACATGTAGGGAGGAAATCCAAAATTTCTCATAGCTCCATCTTCCCTGCACTCTCCCTTTTACACACCGACAGAAGTACAAAATTTCATATAGCTCCATGTTAGATGCTCTCTTCTATGACTTGCAATCTGCTGCACCTTTTTAATTCCATTGCAACTCCGTCTTCTCTAAACGTCGGCACTTTGCACCTCCTCTCTACCCTCTAGATACCAGCGATAGCAAACCCCCCTCATGTTCTCTTATTCCCCCTCTCATGTTCTCTTATTCCCCCTCTCATGCTCCCCTATTCCCCCTCCCATGATTCTTTTGATTCTCATACAAGAGAACAACTAATCTTTAGGACTCCCTTTTGGCAAACTCTGCATATAAAGGATATGGTTAGGTGATTTGGATAAATAACATGACTCCGTGTATTTGATCAACATTTCATTTAACCAAGGCATAAGTAAGTTGTAGCCAACCATGATTTTGTTTGGACAAAAGATGGGCATGCTGAAAATAGTTTGGACAAAAGATGGGAATGATGAGTCCTCATCTGCGGCTTAGTCATCAAATCTGCAATCTGCTGCTCGGAAGGAATAAAAGGAGTAAGAGTACCACAATCATATTGCTCACGTAGGAAGAAAGTATCAACCTCGAGATGTTTGGAGAGTGAGTGCTTCACCGGGTTTAGAGTAATCTGAATGACATAAGTGTTATCACAGTAGAGTGAGGTGAGATCTGGAGAAGAGACACCAAGGTTTTCAAGAAGCCAACAGAGCCAAATAATATCCTAGCAGTGGTAGCCATGACCCGAAGCTCAGCCTCAGTGTTGGAACGAGAAACACTGGTCTGTTTCTTGGACTTCCATGCAATGAGAGAAGAACCCAAGAACAGACAAAAAACAGTGATAGAGCGACGGTCAACATAATCACTAGCCCAGGTAGCATCCAAGTTAGCACAGAACTGCAGAGAACTGCTGCTGGAGAAGAAAATACCACGAGAAGTCGTCGCTCGGAGATAGCGCAGGAGTCGCAGCAGGTGACCGTAGTGCACAGAGGTAGACACACTAACAAACTGGCTCAACATATAAACATCATGGGCAATGTCGGGTCGATTAATGGTGAGGTAGACAATACTCCCAACGAGGTGGCGGTAGCGAGTGGGATCGGAGAGTGGAACACCATCATCCGGACGTAGCTGAAGGTGAAGCTCCATAGGGGTGTCCACTGTGCGAGAGTCAAAGAGAGCAGCCCAAACTAGGAGATCTGATGTGTACCTCTACCGAGAGAACTGAAAACCGCAGCCTGTAGAACTGACCTCAAGACCCCAAAAGTAGCTCTGTTGTCCAAGGTCGGTCATTTGAAATTGGTGCTGAAGGTCATGTTTGACGAAAGCCACATGAGAAGGATCATCGCCATTAATGATCATATCATCTACATAGAGTAACAAAAGAGTCCGATCACAAATTTGCGGGGCGCCTGCTTAAACAGAGCTGGATCATATGGACTTAGCTGGAAACCATCGGCTGTAATGGCTAAGCTGAAATGTGCAAACCACTTGCTGGGCGCCTACTTGAGCCCATAAAGGGCTCGCCTCAAGCGACAGACAAGGCCTGTAGGAGAGGATACACTATATGGAGGAAGCATGTATACCTCCTACTGAAGATCACCGTGAAGAAAATCATTCTTCACGTCGAGCTGAGACAGAGACCAATGACGAACAGCTGCAACTGCAATAAGTGTCCGAATCGTAGTCATATGAACGACTGGAGCAAAGGTCTTGTCATAATCTCTCCCCTGCTCCTGCTGAAAACCACGAGCAACATTGGGCCTTGTAACTCTCTATAGATCCATCTGAGCGAGTCTTGATTTTGAAGACCCCACTTGCAAGTAATCAGAACAGCACCAAGTGGAAAAGGAATAAAGTCCCATGTACTAGTGTGTGCTCAAGTGCCTTCAACTCAGCAGACATAACAACCTGCCACTCAGGTATCTCTGCAGCCTCATGGTAGATAGTCGGCTCTGGAGTACAACAAGCAGTAGCAGCAAGGGAAGGTAGGTCTAGCGGTAGTGTAGCGAGGCTAATCGGTCGGGAGGATATCGCTCACGAGGTGGGTTGCGACGCACAGGAGGATCGTCCACATGACACTCGCTGGAGGAGCCAGACATCGAGTCTGGGGGCCCTGGAGGAGAGGGAACATGAGGAGGACGTCGAGTGTAGTGATATAGAAGGGGGACGACAAACCCGCCAGAGGGAAATGTAGGAGGCGAAAAGGAGTAAGATCCATCTGAGCGAGTCTTGACCTTGAAGACCCACTTGTAATTAATCAGAACACTATCAAGTGGAAGAGGAACAAGGTCACATGTACGAGTGTGCTCAAGTGCCTCCAACTCAGCAGACATAAAAACTTGCCACTCAGGTATCTGTGCAGCCTCATGGTAGGTAGTTGGCTCTAGAGTACAACAAACAGTAGCAAGAAGGGCAGGTAGGTCTAGCGGTAGTCTAGTGAGGCTAAGAAAGTCAGGAGGATGTCTCTCATGAGGTGGGTTGCAATGCACAGGAGGATTGTCCACAAGATACTGCTGGAGGAGGCGGACACTGAGTCTGGGGTCATTGGAGGCGAGGGAACATGAGGAGGACCTCGAGTGTAGTGATATGGAAGGGGGATGACAAACCCGTCAAAGGGAGAAGTGGGAGGCAAAGAGGAGTAAGAAGGTGAGCAAGGAGAAATCAGAGATGGCGTAGGCGACAGCAAGGGGAGAGGGGGTGAACATACCAGTGGAGAGGAGGAGACATGCGACGGGGGTATGGGAAGGGTGGAAACTGCACATCAGAGAGAGAAACAGATGAGTGCGAGGTCAAGGCGACAGAGGACACAAAGAAAGGGTGAGACTTGTCAAAGGTGACATCGCGTGAGATACGAAGTCGACGTGCAACTGGATCATATCATCGATAGCCCTTGTGCTCAGTACTGTATCCAAAAAGGCCACAAGATATAGATTAAGCAGAGAGTTTGGTACGCTTACGTGAAGGAAGAATAACATAACACCGACAGTCAAAAATACGCAAATGAGTATAACGAGGGGGTCGAGAGTACAAACACTCACCAGGAAACTGACCCTGAATAAAAGTGGAGGACTGCAGATTAATAAGATAGGCAACAGTTGAGACAACCTGAGCCCAAAAATGAGAAGGAACGTTGAAGGAGATGAGAAGAGTGTGGGTTGTCTCAATGATGTGGCGATGCTTCCTTTCAACGGTGTCATTCTGAGTGTGAGAACCGGGACAGACAAGCTGAGGGAGAGTTTCGTGGGTTGCTAGCAAATTGCAAAAAGGATGAGAAAGATACTCTCCCCAAAGTCGGAACAAAAAATACGTATGAAATCAGAAAACTGGGTGCGCAACATAGTGGAAAAGACAACATAAATTCTAAAGAACTTAGATCGAGAGTGCATAAAATAAATCAAACAATAATTAGAGTAATCAGCAACAAATATAACATAGTACCGATATCCGCCCTTTGGTACAAAAGGTGCCGGGACCCTATACATCTGAATGAACTAAATCAAATGGACGTCGAGACCTGAACTCATTAGACTGATAAGGGAGTTGTAGCTGTTTACCAAGATTACAACCCGTACAAGAGTGAGACCTATCAATAGAAACACGACCAAAGAAACCAGTATTGATAAGGACAAAAGACACGAACCACTGAGATGATCAAGTCGGTGATGCCACTGAGAGAAGTCCATTGAAGGAAGATAAAAGGAGGAGGCCGCTAGTGACAATGGAGTGGATGAAAGATAAAGACGATCAAGGACTTATATCCCGCTACAACGACGATCAAATCCAATGAGTGTCCCTGTCAGACGATCCTGCACACGACAAACAAACTCATCAAAAATAACAAGACAAGCATGAAACGTGAGTTGACTGGTGGATATAAGGTTCATGGATAACTTGGGTATACACGCCACATCAGGAATATGAAAATGGATGGTATGAACGACATTATGTGTCATGTGAAAAGAGGCTCCAGAGTCAAGCAACCAGTCGAGAGAAGATACTTACAGGGGTAGAGGCAGCCGACTGAGAGGCAGAGGGACCAGAAGCATCCTGTGAGAGCGTAGAGGCAGAAGAGCGATGCCGTGAACCGTGAGATGGTTGTCGGGCAATCTGCTGGGCAAGCTCAGAAAAAGAAAGTGACTGTGACATAATAGAGAAATGAGCTAGAGGAGCACCAAGATCACACTGCTAACCAGACTGTTGAGCCTTCTGAAGCTTGCGACACTCAGATTTGACATGGACAAGACACTGACAATAGTGACTGCGGATAAACTGGCGACGTGGGGCACCCGATTGAACAGTAGAGGGTACTGGAGGACGAGGAACATGCCGCATCGGTGAGCTAAAATCCAGCGAAGGCAACATAGGAGTAGTCACAAGAGAGGACTGCGGTGGAAACTTGAGAGCTGTAAAGACAGCATGAGTCGGCACATCATAAGGCGTAGCAGTGTCCAAGGAGTGAAGACGAGTCTCTTCAACGATTATCAAAGCCAACGTATCACAAAGAGAAGGTAGAGGATCCCGGTGCAAAAATTGGGCACGAACAAGCTCGAACTCGGGGAGTAAGCGCATGAGAAACTCATACATGCGCTGAAAATCGCGATTCTGAGATATAACAACACACTGAGGGCAAGTAATGCAGGGGGAATGAGCCATCTTATCGCACTGACGCCAGAGGTTTAGGAACTCAGCAAAGAAGGTCTGGACAGACCGATCATGCTGGTAGCTTACGCCAAGGGTTTGGAACAGAGAGTAACATAGAGCCTGACTAGAAGGCAGGTAGAAACGACACAGGTGATCCCACATCGCCTTGGCCGTAGGTAGCTGGTATACGGTCATGCAAATGGGGAGCTCGCAAGACTGACATATGACGCCTATCACACGAGAGTCGTCCAAGCTCCACTTCGCCATGTCAAAGCACTGGACGTAAGCAGCAGTGCTAACAGTGGAAGAATCATCCACAAAAGGGGTTGTTGGTGGAGGTGGAGCAGGCTCAGAGCCATTAATATGACCCCATAGATCTAGAACACGGAGGATCACATCGACGGTGACAGACCATGCCTTGTAGTTTCGTCCATCGAGAATGACATTCGCCTTCTGGAGAAAGATAGAGGAGTAAGACGAGGCCATCGAGGCTGCTTGATCAGCCGGAAGAGGAAATCTGTCGGCTATAGAAGGCAGCGGAGGAGGCCGACAGGGTTAGACAGCGGAAGCAGCGGACTGCAGCACAGAAGAAGGCGCCGATTGGAAGGAGTCAAGCAGGCGTCGTCGCGCCGATTGAAATCACCGACGAGATCGTCGATCGACAAGGAGGCACCAGGAAGCAACGACGAGAGAGCCACTAGGAAGCAGTGACCGGATCGGGGGAGCCGTCATGATGCAGCGATGGGATCGTCAATTGATTGACAAGGAGACACCAGCGGGATCGAACGATATGGGGAGACGGCTCGACGAGATCGATCGAAAAATAGTCGGAAGAGCGACAAAACGGGATCGTGCGGAAGTAGGATGGGATCGATCAATAGGAGCGACGGGATGGAGCGGGGGAGACCATGCGTTCGGCAAGAGCTGTTAGCATTTTCCGTAGCTCTGATACCATGATAGGAATCAAAGAATCAATGTCTATTCCCAAGAGTAAATGTAATATATATACATGTATATGAGAGGGTGTTCACAAGACCCAAGGTGAGCCTAAGATAACTCGACCACACATGAAGTACACTATATCTAACAAGAACATCCTTCAAACTACAGACTCGTCGCTCTTTTGGGCTCGGCAAGGCACATTGACTCTCTTACATATTCCTTGAACTACGAGTACCTTATGTTGTTACTTGTTACTAATAAAAAATGTGTTGTTACTTGTTACTAATAAAAAATGTGTTGTTACTTGTTACTAATAAAAAATGTGTTGTTACTTGTTACTAATAAAAAATGTGTTGTTACTTGTTACTAGTAAAAAATGTGTTGTAACTTGTTACTAATAAAAAATGTGTTGTTACTTGTTACTAATAAAAAATGTGTTGTTTGTTGCCATTGAGTAAGAAGTGACTTTCAACTTCATCTGAATTTTTTTTACTAGGTGAAATAATGACTCTTCTCTTCTCATCATCTCTCTTACTGTACTCGATCGCACAATATTGCTATTTTTTATTTTAATTGGCAAGCAAGTTACTTAACCCTCCTCCCAAAAAGAATCCCCATGTAATCAAGATACAATTTGATGGAAAAAAATAGATTTTTGTATATTCACACTCGAACAAAGGGAATACATATACATGTACAAGGGAGAGTGATCATAACACCCTTAGTCACTTTAAGCTAAAACTTCCACTCATAAAGTACATCATATCTAACCCCTCCCCCCCAAACTCACGAGGGATCATACACCGAGAGTTTGGACAATAAATATGCATGTTGGGTCCTCGTCTCCGGCTTTGTCATCAAGTCTGCGATCTGCTGCTCGAAAAGGATAAAGAAAAGAGCAAGAGTGCCACGACCATAGTGCTCACGCAGGAAGAAAGCATTCACCCCGATATGCTTGGAGAGAGAATGCTTCGCTGAGTTTAGAGTAATCTGAATGGCACCATTGTTATCACAGTAGAGGGGAGTGAGATCTGGAGAATAGTCACCAAGATCCTCAAGAAGCCAACGAAGGCAAATAATATCCTTAGCGGTGGTAGCCATAGCTCGAAGCTCGGTCTCAGTGCTGAAACGAGAAACACCAGTCTGTTTCTTGGACTTCCATGCAATAAGTGAAGAACCCAAGAACTGACAGAAACCAGTGACAAAGCGACGGTCAACAAGATCACTAGCCCAGGTGGAGTCGGAGTAAGCACATAGTTGTAGAGAACTACTGCTGGAGAAGAAGAGAGCACAAGAGGTCGTCGTCCGGTGATAGCGCAGGAGCCACAACAGATGACATAATGCACAGAGGTGGGCGCACTAACAAACTGGCTCAACACATGAATAACATGCGCAATGTCGGGTCGAGTAATGGTGAGATAGACGAGACTCCCCAAGAGGTGGCGGTATCGAGTAGGATCAGAGAGTGGAACCCCATCATCCGAACATAGCTGAAGGTGGAGCTCCATAGGGGTGTCCACTGTACAAGAGTCAGAGAGAGCATCCAGAGCAAGGAAATCTGATGTATAGCGCTGTTTTGACTCTTCTTTTCTCATCATCTCTCTTACTGTACTCGATCACACAATATTGCTATTTTTTATTTTAATTGGCAAGCAAGTTACTTAACCCTCCTCCCAAAAAGAATCCCCATGTAATCAAGATATAATTTGATGGAAAAAATAGATTTTTGTATATTCACACTCGAACAAAGAGAATACATATACATGTACAAGGGAGAGTGATTATAACACCCGTAGTCACTTTAAGCTAACACTTCCACTCATAAAGTACATCATATCTAACCCCTTCCCCCCAAACTCACGAGGGATCATACACCGAGAGTTTGGACAATAGATATGCATGTTGGGTCCTCGTCTCCGGCTTTGTCATCAAGTCTGCGATCTGCTGCTCGAAAGGGATAAAGAAAAGAGCTAGAGTGCCACGACCATAGTGCTCACGCAGGAAGAAAGCATTCACCCCGATATGCTTGGAGAGAGAATGCTTCACCAGGTTTAGAGTGATCTGAATGACACCATTGTTATCACAGTAGAGGGGAGTGAGATCTGGAGAATAGACACCAAGATCCTCAAGAAGCCAATGAAGGCAAATAATATCCTTAGCGGTGGTAGCCATAGCTCGAAGCTCGGCCTCAGTGCTGAAACGAGAAACACCAGTCTGTTTCTTGGACTTCCATGCAATAAGTGAAGAACCCAAGAACTGACAGAAACCAGTGACAAAGCGACGGTCAACAAGATCACTAGCCCAGGTGGAGTCGGAGTAAGCACATAGTTGTAGAGAACTACTGCTGGAGAAAAAGAGAGCACAAGAGCTCGTCGTCCGGTGATAGCGCAGGAGCCGCAGCAGATGACATAATGCACAGAGGTGGGCACACTAACAAACTGGCTCAACACATGAATAACATGCGCAATGTTGGGTCGAGTAATGGTGAGATAGACGAGACTCCCCAAGAGGTGGCGGTATCGAGTAGGATCAGAGAGTGGAACCCCCCCATCATCCGAACATAGCTGAAGGTGGAGCTCCATAGGGGTGTCCACTGTGCGAGAGTCAGAGAGAGCATCCAGAGCAAGGAAATCTGATGTATAGCATTGTTGTGAGAGCTGAAACCCGCGATCTGTAGAGCTGAGCTTAAGACCCAAGAAGTAGCTCAGCTGTCCAAGGTCAGTCATTTGAAACTGCTGCTGAAGGTGATGCATCACGAAGACTGCATGAGAAGGATCACAACCAGTAATATCAAAGAGTAGGATCAGAGAGTGGGATCCCATCATTCAGACATAGCTGAAGGTGGAGCTTCATAAGGGTGTCCACTGTGCGAGAGTCAAAGAGAGCAGCCCCAGCAAAGATATTTGATGTATAGCGCTGCTGAGAGAGCTGAAGGTGAAACCCGCGATTTGTAGAGTTGACCTCAAGACCTAAGAAGTAGCTCAGTTGTCCAAGGTCAGTCATCTGAAACTGTTGCTGAAAGTGATGCTTGACAAAGGCTACATGAGAAGGATTATCACCAGTAATAATCATATCATCCACGTACAGTAACAAAAGGGTCCGACCACGAGAGGAGTGCACGAACAAAGCTGGATCATGTGGATAAGGCTTGAAACCGACGGCTATAATGGCTGAACTGAAACGTGCAAACCACGCGTGGGGTGCCTGCTTGAACCCATAAAGAGCTCGCCTCAAGCCACAGATAAGGCCTGGAGGAGAGGATAGACCCGGAGGAGGAAGCATGTATACCTCCTGCTGAAGATCACCGTGAAGAAAGACGTTTTTCACGTCGAGCTGAAAGATAGTGACCAGTAGCAAACAACCGCAACATCAATAAGAGTCCGGACTGTAGTCATGTGAGCTACTGCCACTCAGGTATCTGGGCAGCCTTACGTTAGGAAATCGGCTCTGTAGTACTGCAGGCATTAGCAGGAAGGGCATGTAGGTCCAACGGTAGGGTAGCAAAGCTAAGGTGGTTTGGAGGATGCATCTCACGAGGTGTGTTGCGACGAACAGGAGGATCATCCAGATGACACTCGTTGTAGGAGGTTGGCACTGATTCTGGGGGAACAGGAGGCGAAGAGATAAGAGGAGGACGACGAGTATAATGATAAGGAAGAGGAGAGACACGGTCCTAAGTGGACAGCTCATCAGAGGGAGAAGTGTGTGACATAGGAGACTACAACAAGGAAAGAGGAAGAAATGAAGTAGACTGCAACAAGGGAGAAGGAGCTGGTGGAGTAAATTGTGGCAAGGGAAGAGTAGGTGGACGTACCGTAGGGGAGGATACATGATGCAAAGAGATGGGAAGAGTGAGAAACTGCACGTTAGAGAGAGTAATGGATGAGTGTGAGGTCGATGAAATAGAGGACACGAAGAAAGAGTGAGACTCATCAAAAGTAACATCACGTGAGATGCGAAGTCGACGTGCAACAAGGTCATAACATCGATAGCCCTTATGTTCAATACTGTATCCAAGAAAAACATAAGGGACAGACTTAGTATAGAGCTTAGTACGCTCACGTGGAGAGAGTAAAACATAACATCAACAACCAAAAATACTAAGATGAGTGTAACGTGAGGGTCGAGAGTACAAACACTCATCAGGAAACTGACCTTGAAGGAAAGTGGAGGGCTGCAAATTAATAAGATAGACAACAGTAGAAACAGCCTCAGCCTAGAAGTTAGGAGGAACGTGAGAGGAGATAAGAAGGGTGCGAGCAGTCTCAATAATATGACGATGTTGCCTTTCTTGAAAATTGCACTAGCATGAAATAAGAGAGAATACAACGGGTGGGGGGGGGGAGAAACATGAGAGAACAACACAATAAAGGAACCAAAAGGACACTAACCACCCTCAAGACCGCGACAGTCCTCTGCCACAAGGCCTAAGAAGGTGTCATCAGCTCCGACTCCAAGATCCCAAAGGAAATCCCCAGCCACCGCAATCCGGGCACAGTGGTTGGCCACTCTATTTGCACCACGACGAACATGCTGGAAGCGCACAACAGCAAACTCGGTCAGAAATGAGAGATCCACCTCCGGAGCAAATGGGGATGGACGGGCGGAACACCGGGTCGCCAAGGAACAGAACTCCAAGACGTTGGCGACATCGCCCTCAATGATGATACCCTGAGCCTCGAGGAGTGCAGGAAGGAGCACCCGACGGATGGCTAGGATAGCCTCCAACTCAACCCGCCCCAGATCTCAATGTTGCCACGCAAAGCCAGCCGCCCTGAGCACCGCCCCAACTTCTGATCTAATAACAATCCCAAGACCAGCACATCTCGAGGGCAGGAGAGATCCGTCCACGTTAACCTTGATCCAGCCAGGCGGTGGGGGGCACCAAGAAGTAGTGCCAGGCTGCCCCGAGGGGCGAGAGGTACCCCAACATCCTAACTTGCGACCTTGGTCAAATATGGCGAGATTCTCCACAATAGAAGCAGCAATAACCACGGGTGTACCCACCTCCCGTCCGTGTAGCAGGGCATTCCGGACTCGCCAGCATTGGTACATCGCATAACATAGATGACGGACCGGGGTAAGCGCCAACCCACCACCTTGCACAGCCGCTTGCTGAAGGTCCTCCTAGGACCACCCATTGGGGATACACAACCCCACCTCGGTAGTTCTCTGCCAACCGCAGCCAACCGACCACATCCGCCAACAACATGATCACGGTCCTCCGTCAGACCACAGTCCCACGGGCAGTGGGGGGCCTCCTCAAGCCCACGCCGATGTAGCCAATCTCGAGTGGGCAGCGCATCCCAACCGAGTCTCCAACAGAAGAACTTCTCCCGAGGTTGAAGGTGGAGGCGTCTGAGTCAAGAAAAATCCCGTCCCGGAGAGCAGGGGGGAGAACGGTAAGCAAGGGCTGAAATGGACTTCCCGCTCAGCTGCAACAGCAGTTCAGGAGCATCAACCCCTCCGGAAGGCAAAATCTGGCTGACCGAGTCCCTCAAATCCGGCCCAAACACCTGGTCAAGAAGGTCCATGCGCCACGAGCCCTCATCATCAATAAAATCAGCCACACAACGGCCTTCAAGAGAAGCCGAATCCACAAACGTAGGCCAACAGGCCAGCGGAGTATCAAGGATCCAGTAGTCCTGCAAAATGTCCACCCTGCATCCATTGCCCACCCGCCACCGGATAATAGGAGAAAGGGAGGAGAGGCCTTGTCGAATCGTCGCCCAGGCCAGTGAATCAGCTCGGTTGGAGGAGGCAACACCAATCCGTGAACCGTACTTAGCATGAAAGATAAACCCAAATAACGAGTCCGGCGTTTGCAAGAAATCCTAGGTCAGCCGTGCGTGTAAGGGGCTTTCCCATGCACGCAAGGAACGAAGGCCCAGACCACCATCTCGCTCTGGCGAACAGACTGTTTCCCACTTGACATAGTGTAATCAGCGCGAGGAAGCACATTTTTGCCACAAAAAATTCCGGGCCAATTGTTCCAAAGCATCGAGCACCGCCCGGGGAATTGCCGAGCATGTGCACCGGGACAGACAAGCTGAGGGAGAGTGTCGTGGGTAGCTAGCAGATCTCAAAAAGTATGAGAGAGATACTCCCCTCTGAGTCAAAACAAAAAATGCGTATTAAAACAAAAAACTGTGTGCGCACCATAGCAGAAAAAGTAACATAGATCTGAAAAAATTCAGATCGAGAATGCATAAAATAGTTCCAACAATAATGAGAGTAGTCATTAACGAAAAGAACATAGTATCGGTATCCACCATTGAATATAAAAGGTGCGGGTCCCCAGACCTCAGAATGAACTAAATCAAATGGATGCTGAGACCTGGACTCACTAGACGGATAAGGGAGTTGTAACTGTTTACCGAGCTTACAACCCGAACATGAGTGAAACCGATCAATAGAAACACGACCCAGGAAACCATGACTAATGAGAGAAGCTAAACTTGAACCACTTGAATGACCAAGACGGTGGTGCCACTGAGAGAAACCCACCAAAGGAAGACAAAGGAAGGAAGCTGCAGGTGACTGTTGAAACCAAAAAATCAGTCTCCGTGGAGTTCGACTCTTGGGTAAGGGGTGACCGCGCACCTAATGCCCTCAAGCGAACGATCTAGGCACAAGACTAGGAACACAAGGGACAGACCCAAGGTCTTAGCGTGGAGGTCCCGCCGCATACCCGGAATACTAGCAAACTCTTCTCCTCCCAAGTCAAAGGCTGAGCTAAGGCACCTTCGGAGGGCTCTCTTGTCCGACCGGAACCTCTAAGGAGAATCTCAAGACCAACTCTCTTCTGACTAGAGGTGCCTCCTCGGGTCTATGTAAAATGTTCCTCATCCGCCCTACCAATGGCGTAACCTCGCCGAACAGTTCTATTTTACGCAGCCCCAATCGGGCCGCCAACAACATAACTATGTTGTTCTGAAAGACCATTAACTGGCCTTCAAGGGCTTCCCGGTAACCTTACCTCGGGGTCCCCACGGGGCGAGCGGTTCGCGAACATACCGCCCGGCTAAGACGAAAATGATAAAACACATTCACAGGGCATCACAGATGTTTAAATTACAGGAATATAAATTTCTTACTTCGGCACGCAGACCGACAACATAAGCAAAAATAGGCCTTCGAGGGCCGGCACAAACTTGGGCTTGAGCCCGCTATTTCCCGCTTGGTACTGCAACACATGTACGCCAACGTCCCGCCAAACGGTGGCAAAATAAATATCGGCTTCACCTCTGCCTCAGGGCGGTGATGCTTATCTCCTAAGAGCAAATAATAAACAACTTTCACGAAGTTTTCCCCGGGAACCCCAGAACATCACCAATCCGGCTTACACATCCGAATGGTCTTCACATAGCATGCCTAAATCCGTACTCACGCTTCCGGATACTAAATGCAACCAGCTGCGGGGATGTACACATCGACCCGTCGGAGAGCCCGCTTCCTCCACTCGTTAGTGGAGAGGAGCTTCCATGCAAGTATTATAATTGAGGGCTTCACCTGCCCGAGAAGAAACTTCGTTACCCTTGACGCGTGTTTTGACGAAGCCGCAACCGCGCATATTGCCCGAGGCTCGACGTCTAGCGTCCTTAGTGGTTGTCCATGCACGGATCCGACCTCCGCTGGAGAGTTGGAAGCTCCAAGTGATTTTTTTCTCCATGGCCGAGCCTCTCCATGGCCGATCGTGCTCCAAGTGGTGTCGGCGAAGGTTGTCCCGGCCTCCACAACTTCAAGCGGTTGCGGGAGAGAAGCCCCCGGCCTCACCTTGCTCTAGAGGCGGCGGGGAAGGAGTCCCCTGCCTCACCTTGCTCCAGAGGCGGCGGGGAAGGAGTCCCCGGCCTCACCTGCTCCAGAGGCGGCGGGGAAGGAAACCGGTGGCCAGGCTTGCTTTGCCCTAGGCGGCGGCGACGAGGAGAGGGGGAAGCAAGGCTCGGGCCTGCTCTTTTTTGCCGGCGACGGGAGAGAGAGGGGCGGGGCCCGACCTTGCCTTGCTTAGGTGGCGGCTAGAGAGAGAGGGAGAGGCGAGCCCTTGCCTTGCTTAGGCGGCGGCGGGAGAGAGAGGGAGAGGTGAGCCCTTGCCTTGCTTAGGCGGCGGGAGAGAGAGGGAGAGGCGAGCCCTTGCCTTGCTTAGGCGGTGGCGGGAGAGAGAGGGAGAGGTGAGCCAGATCGGGGAAAAAAAGAGAGGGGGGGGGGGATTGCGGCTATGCCCCTCCTGGCCGAGCTCTAGCTGGGAGGAAAATTCCCATCCCCCTCTTTGTTTTCCTCCTTTTTTCCTCCCCTCATTCTCCCCCATCCTATATGATAAATATAGGATTATATATATATATAATTTATATATATATTATAATAAATATATATGATAAATATATATAATAGATATATATTACAACATAAAACATAAAATCTCCACACGCATGCACGAGCACCCGCACGTCTTCGAACGGGGCTGCACCAAAACGCCGCTCATAGTATGCCCCGAGCTTGGGGAGAATCCCACTCGGCCGGGTACGGGGTTGTACAGTGACGATGAAGTGGATGGAAGGTGGAGACGATCAAGGATGTACACCCAGCAACGACGACGACCAGCCCCAAGGAGTGCCCCAGTCAGACGATCTTGCACACTGCATGTAAACTCATCGAAGGTAACAAGACAATCGTGGGATGTGAGCTGGCTGGCGGATATGCGGTTCATGGATAATCTGGGTATGTATGCAACATCAGGAACCTGAAAGTTGCTGGTGTGAAGGAGACCACGACTGGTGATGGGGTGAATGGTGCCATCTGCTACCATAATACCAGGGGCAGAGGAGACGGGCTGACATGACAAGAGGTTGGTTACATCATAGGTCATGTGAAAGGAGGCTCCAGAGTTAAGCAACCAGTCGGAGGGGGAGATACCTGCAGGGGCGGAGGCTGCCGACGGAGAGGAGCGAGACAATGAAGTTTGCTGGGAGAATTGTTGTGCAATCAACTGAGTGAGCTCAGATACATAAAAAGACTGCGTTGTGACCGAAAATTAGCGTAAGGTGCACCAGGTGCACGCTGTTGACCGGACTGCTGAGCCTGCAGAAGCTTGCCACACTCAGAGTTAACGTGTACAAGACACCGACAGTAGTGAAAGTGGACCGGCTGACGACGAGACGCACCAGACTGAGCAGTGGAGAGCGTCGGATGACGAGGAATTGGGTGCACCGACGAACTATAACCCGTCGATGGCAGCATATTGCAGCGAGAAACAGTGGGCTGCAGAGAGGAAAGAGAGGCCATCGGGGCTGCAACCGGGAAATCACTCCCAGAGATCGGCTACAGGGACTCCACGATCGTCTTAAGATGGAATCGGGATCTGAACCCGCCAAAAAGAAGAGCGACGACTTCCTCTTTTCCGGTGAGATGTGCGAAATCTCCTTGCGGAGGCAAGTTCTGGTACGGGTTCAATCTTCTCCATCCAAGATCGCGAGCGGACGAAATCCCAAAACCAGCGGCGACTGGGCTTCTTCCACTGAGAAAGAGGCAGCGGCACACGAGTAAACAAGGGAGAGAGTGACGGGAGCACCGAGAAATCGTGAATCGGGAGCATGCAAGAATCGCAAGCAGCGAACAAGGGCACTACATGTCGGGATCGAGCAACCGAAAGAGTGATCAATGGAGACGAAGGAAACGACACAGAATCGTTCGATCGACAAGGGAGGAAGCCGCGATCGCAGGAAACGGCCCGGGATAGCGCAAAACAGGACTGGATTGATCGAAAGCAGCGAGATCGATCAACGAGATGGAGTGGCTAGGGTTCTAGCTTTGATGCCATGATAGGAAAAAATAGATTTTTGTACATTCACACTTGAACAAAGGGAATACATATACATTTACAAGGGAGGATGATCATAACACCCGTGGTGACTTTAAGCTAACACTACCACTCATAAAGTACTATCATATCTAACACAACTTACCTTTTCACTATCAAGATCTCCATAGCATATAAGAATATCTACCCTTGATTTTTCTTTCCCGCACAAAACATGTGAAACTTGACTTCCATTTTGTTTGAGAATGTGCGGCTCAGAGGAACTCACTGTTTAATTTGTCTATACCAAGGATCAAATTGCAGGTGTATATTCACCTAACCATTTGCCACAACACATTTTCATTTCCATCGTGACAAGCTGAAGATTCATTGTTTCAAACCCCAAACCGGGAATGTGTTAAATATGTAAAACAATCCCAAACCGCAAATTCAGATATTATTGTTATAGGAGATGCTATCCTCTATACTTTGAATCCTTGTGATGAGTTGGAATTATTTCTTCCTAAAACAACCCGCCTTGTAATGCATATAATCCCCACATTGCTGATCACATGAAATACAACAGGAAACAAAGTTTGCCTTCAACTCAATATCACTCCAAAATTTAATCTTAACCAAGTTAAATTATGCCTACCTTGTAAAAGAAATTCAAACTAATTATAATCTAAAAGGATCATTCATTTTTTAAGTAAAACTAGCAATGATTAAAAAGATAATGTCTTATTTAAAACAGAATAAATTCTGAAATTCCAATTTAAATTAAAATATAAACATAATTCACTTTTCAATGTTATTTTGTAGGCTTTTTGTAAGGAGAGTTAAAAATGGAATATGTATTAATTGTTTTTTTAATTGAAGCCTCTAGTTTTCATAAGAATGTATGCTAAGCTCTGGTCGCAACTTAAAATTTTTAAATGCTGGGCAGTTTTAAAACACAAGCAATAGTTACTATTATAACCTACACATTCAATCTAAAATCAATTAGTTGTAGGTGGAGGGGTTCAAGATCTATATTAATCATACAGACTAGATGAGTTTTTCGATGTGAGATTATATTTTCAAATTTTATAAAATAAAGCGCGAAATTTAGTAGAATAGAAATTAAATAATATCCAATTTCCCTACTTATTCTCAAAAAAATTGATGTTGCCATTCATTTTGTTTATCATTATTTTCAAATAATCTTCAAAAAACATTCTCTCAGTTTAAGGTGACTTGTAAACCCTAAAAATTACCATACTATTACCTCTTTCTTAGGCAATCAAGCCAACTATTTTAATTGGTTCATCTGGCGTTGGCAAGACATTCACGAAGGAAGTTATTGAGGCCCTTGCCTCCTTCAATGAGGTAGGCATATCTTAATATTTTATTTTTAAATGGTAATAAATCCTTATTTTATTGTGAAATTGATTGTTTTTTTTTTGCAAAATGCAGAAGCCTGTTATTTTTGCTTTGTCAAATCCAACTTCTCAATCTGAGTGTACTGCTGAGGAAGCATACACATGGACTAATGTAATGTTTCTATTCCACTTTAAATGAACGGGAAGGATCAACGAAAACCGGGTGAATAGCTCTTCTGATTATTGGATTTGATTTACAGGGTCGAGCAATTTTCGCTAGCGGGAGTCCTTTTGACCCCGTCAAGTGCAACGGGAAGGTCTATGTGCCTGGCCAGGTTTGTTGAATGCTTCTTCTCTTAACTTTCTAATACCTGTAGGAAAGTATAGTTTTGATATTTTCCATTTTTATTATTCTATGTTGGCAGTCAAACAATGCGTATATTTTCCCGGGGTTTGGTCTCGGGGTGGTGATGTCTGGAGCCATTCGTGTGCATGATGACATGCTTCTTGCTGCTTGTAAGTTCTTTTTATCATTTTGCATTCCCACTACTTTGTATCTTAGTTTTGGTGTTACTAGTATGAAATTATTTATTTTTTGCGTGAAAACTGCTAAGATTCTTGACCCAATTATTGGCAGATTACTTTTTATATAATTGGCTTAAAATGTACATCCCAAAACTTTCTTATTGATGATAAAAACGGAGGAGAAGCCCAACCAAAATTCTAGGCTCTGTTTGGGGGGACTTATTTTCACCGGTCAAGCGGTTACGACCGGCAAAAATAAGTCCCCCCAAATGGATCCCTAGTTTCTTTGAAGTAGAAAAAGTGATATATGAAATGAAGAAATTAGTTAAAATCTTCCCTTTTGCTGGATATAATTAAGGCTGCCTCTCTAATGTAAGATTTCATTTCACTTAGAGTAGAAACCAAGGGTTTGCAGAGTTGCTTGGAAATAGAGTTTTTGTTTTCACCGGCATTTAAGTGTGAAATTGAAATCATTATTGTTCTAATTTCAATACCAATGAGCCTTAATTGTATCAAAATTATGGGTCATTTATCGTAACCTCCTCTATGTTTGCTAAATTACAGGTTGCACCCCTCTTACTTTTGAAATTACAAAACCTCCCCTGTAAGATTTTACATTTCATAACATCCATGCACAAAGAGGCCCCCTCGAAAATCTACTCCAAGGGGGTATTTTTTTGCATGAATGTTATGAAATGTAAACTTCCAGGGGAGGTTTTTGTGATTTCAAAAGTAGGAGGGGTGCAACTTGTAATTATGCTAACTTCCAGGTGAAGTTTTAGTAATTATACCTTAAAATTATTTATTAATATTATTTCCAGCCAAAGATGTTTGAATTGGTCTCTAAATTAAATTTACAATTCCTGATAGATTTATGCATATGATTAAATAAAAATGTCACGGTGCCATGATTCGTAACATCTGACGCTGCTCGAACAGCTGAGGCTTTGGCGCAGCAGGTGACCCAAGAAAACTTGGATAGCGGTTTAATTTATCCGTCCTTCAAAACCATCAGAAAGATATCCGCTCAAATTGCAGCTAATGTTGCTGAGAAAGCTTACGAGCTCGGTGAGTTAACTCATGCAGATTCACCACCTTGATCCCTTGCTGTATGTTTGCATGTTTTCTTGATAAAAATGCGGCATTTCAGGCTTGGCCAGTCATCTCCCCCGGCCGGCGAATCTGGTTAAACATGCCGAGAGCTGCATGTACAGTCCAGTTTATCGTACGTACCGTTGAGTCGTTGAATCAAGCTCTTCAGTCTTCTGCTCTTCTTTGCGAATATGGCGAGTGAGTACTCTTTTCCGCGAATAAAGTTATGCTGTGTTTTTTATGTCATGTATCGACGCCTTTGACTTCTGTTGAAATGTCTTCAGTTTTAATTTGTTTGAAGTCACTTGAGTTGAACTCCTCGCTTTTGTATTGAAAATGCTAGTAAAATATTCGCAAAACTTATGAAATCAATCTCTGGACATTCATATAGTTTATAGAATTATACTTGTTTAGATCATGATATTTTAGTTTTCTCCTTACTTGAAACAAGGCTCAAAACAACATCTACAATAAGTAATGCATTTATTTCTCACCCCATTTAGTATTTGTATGCCGTCTACACTTCTTATTTTTGTGATTTTAGGGGTCTGTTCAGCACGGTGTTTTTGCTTGGGTGAATTTGAATAAAAACGTCACCGTCATAAAATGTGTTTGACATAATAATAGTTACGAGTGCCACCAAACAAAGAGCCAATTTTGAATATAATAGGCAAGATAATTTGTTAGTATAATAGGCTTAAAATAATTTGGTGCAAATTAGCATCAAAAGTTGGCGATAAAATTAAGGTCGCAGATGTCAGATGTCGGGGATATGTGGTTTTGATTTTACATGTTTGGGAATAATTCATATATTGGATTTTTTATCTAAATTTAGTTTTTTTTATATTTTTCACTTATTAATATGTTGAAATGTTGTGAGGGGAAAAATGACTTTAATTCTTCACACTAGAGGCAGCCCATATATATATAATACAACAAAACACACTCTAATATTACGTATTACAGATAAAACTATTTTCTCCAACACTCTCCCGTAAGATGGACGTGTAATGTTTGTCATGTCTAACTTGCCCAGTATTTTGTCAAATGAGTTCAGACTCAGACCCTTGGTAAACACATCTGCAAGCTGTTGGTTTGATGGAACAAAAGAGGTACTCACAATCTCCTAACTATGTTTTCCTTAATGAAGTGTCTGTCGATCTCCATGTGTTTGGTACGATCATGTTGGATTAGATTGTGGGCAATTCTTATAGCAGCTTTATTATCACAATAGATCCTGATTGGACCAACCCACTATACACCAAGGTCCTTCATAATCAACTGAATCCACAACCCTTCACATATCCCATGTGTCATAGTACGGAACTCAGCCTCAATGTTGGATTTGGCTACAACGCGTTGTTTCTTACTCCTCCAAGTCACCGAATTGCCCCCAACAAGAGAGCAATATCCTGATGTCGACTTCCGGCCATCAACTGAACCCACCCAGTCCACATTAGTATAAACTTCTACTGTCAATGCCTCGGTGGGTGAGAACAGTATGCCCTTTGCCAGAAGAGGATTTGACATACCTCAGGACTCTGTATGCAACATTAAAGTGATATGATATAGGTGAATGCATGTACTGACTAAGGACCTCCCACAACATACGATATACCCGAACGGGTATGAGATAGATAGATAAGCTTCCCCACCAGTCTTTGAAACTTCGGTATGTCATCAATAACTTCTCCGTTATTCCTTCCAAGCTTGTGATTGATCTCAATTGAGGTGTTTGCTGGTCAGCATTTGAGTTTTCCAGTTGTCTCAAGCAAATTCAGAATGTACTTTTTTAAGATATAAAGATCCCATATTTGAATCTGACCACTTCTATGCCAAAAAATACTTGACTTCAAATTCCTTAGGCAACTTAGACTTTAGGAGTTCAATCTCTTTGGTATCATCACTGATTATCACTATATCATCCACATAGACAATAAGAACAATCAACTTATCCTCCATGTGTTTCACAAATAAGGTGTGATCAACATTGCTCTGTTTGTATCCAAAAGACATCATTGCCCGGTGAAATCTCCCAAACCAAGCACGTGGAGATTGCTTCAAGCCATACATAGCTTTCTTCAACCTACAAAATTTCCACGTTGATTCCTTTTGAGGAACATCAGGAGGCAGGGGCATGTAGACCTCCTCTTCAAGATCACCAAGGAGAAATGCATTCTTCACGTCCAACTAACGGAGACTCCATTCTTTATACACAACACATGGAAGCAAGATCCGGATAGAATTCGTTTTAGCAACCAGAGCAAATGTCTCTTGAAAGTCGATACCAGCTGTTTGAGTATATCCTCTAGCCACCAACTTGACTTTGTACCATTCAACAAGGTCTTGAGAGTTTTGCTTCACAGAGAAGACCCACTTACATCCTACAACTGTTTTCCCTTTAGTGAGATGAACAAGATCCCAAGTATGATTCATGTCAAGGGCTACCATTTCCTCTAACATGGCTACTTTCCACTTGTTGTGCTCAAGGGCTTCCTACCAAGAACAAGGAATAGATATGGAATACAGGGAGGTGACAAATGCTGTGTGAAGGAGATAAAAAGTCACAAGTCACAAATTGAGAAAGAGGATGCTGGGTAGAAGCAGAATTACCTCTATCGATACCTGACGATGGATCAAATGGTGGCCTAGGTTGAAGCAAGGACGAATGTGTTCGTGCCCCTCCAATGTCGCGTGTAAACCTACAGTTGGGGAGGTATCACTAGGTCCCCAGAAGTAAGTGGGAGCACCAGAGGTATCACTGGGTCCCAGACGTAAGTTGGTGCACTAGATCACTAAGGATAGGAGGATGCAACATAGATGGTGGTGGAATAGGCAAAGGAACAGAAGGAAGGGAACTCACTTCCGTAGTAATCGTCTCCCCTGAAGAGAGGTCCCATAATAGACTTCTGATTCCCGGAAGGTGACATCCATAGTAACGAATATCTGTTTGGTAATAAGATGGAAGCACTTATATCTTTTCTTTGTAAGAGTAGCCAATAAAGACACTTTAGAGCGTGAGGGTCAAGTTTGGTCTTAGGATGAGTGTGAACAAAACATACACATCCAAAGACATGAGAAGAGAGGGAAGTGTGACGAAACCCCAACGTGGTCAGAGGAGTATGAAATCCAAGGACACACGTAGGAAGATGATTGATGAGGTAGGAAACAATGAGTACTACATCATCCCAATAATATTTAGGGAGATGCTTCCGGAGGAGGAGACATCTAGCCACCTCAAGGAGGTGCCGATTCTTGCGCTCAGCCACCCCATTTTGAGCAGAGGTGTAAACACAAGAGGTTTGATGTATGATGCCAAGATCACTTAGATATTTCTCAAAGCGGGAGTCAATATACTCACGATCATTGTCACTGCGCAAGATTTTAATGGTAGCACCAAATTGAGTAGTGTCCATCTTATGAAAACGTTGAAAGAGTGGAAACACATCGCTTTATGTTTCATTAAATAATCTCAGGTACAGCGTGAGTAACAATCAATAAAGGTAACAAACTAAGAGCAATCTGAAATAGAAGCAGTAGGACTGGGACCCCAAACATCAGTATCAATAAGAACAAACATATTTGAGTTATGTGGAGACATAAGAAGAAGAGAATTAGGATGATGTTTAGCAAGTTCACATACATCACAATGAAAAACATTAAACAAAGTAGAAGAAATAGTATAAAGCAACAACTTCATAATAGCGATAGGAGAATGTCCTAGCCGACAATGCCAAGAATCCAACTTCGAGGGGAGAGCTACATGAAAAACTTTGGGAGGCGGTGTGAGGCCGGAGGAATTGGAGGAAGAGGGGTCGAACACGTAGAGCCCGTTACACAGTCTACCAGAGCCAATCACCGTCCCCATTTTCAAGTACTGAAAAACACAAGTGGTAGGAAAAAAGGTTGCTGAGCATTTCATAGAGTTAATCAGATGACTAATAGACAAAAGATTGCGAGTGAAGGCAGGAACATGAACAAATGAGAGGATGAGGGAGGAGCATGAGATGGATCCTTTTCCAGCAATAGGAGATAGCGATCCATCAACAATGCTCACATTGTCTTTGCCAAACAGAGGGGTGTAGGACACAAAGCCCGTGATTGATCTAGTCATGTGATCTGTGGCTCTGGAATCAATGATTCACTGTGAGGATAGGTGGGAGGAAGCAGAATGAGCACCTGTCGGGCCCTGTTGGGCATAGGAAGAGGATGAGGAACTAAACTGCTCAGCAGGATAACCATGCATCATCCGACAGAAAACCAGAATTTCTTTAGTCGAAAGAGCGCCGAGGGGGGGGGGGTGGTGAAATCTAAAGAATGATGAACAGAGGTGTCCTCCACAACATCAGTCAGACAAGTGAGCCGATCTGGACAGGGATGATCGATGTTGGGAGCGACCAACACCACAATCACCACAAGGTGCAAGGCCGCCCCGGGGAGAAGGAAAACCATGGAGCTTGAAGCGGGTATCTCTAGTATGGCGGAACTTCCTGCAATAATCACAGACAAGGTGATCGTTCTTCGCAGACCTCAATCTAGTGTCACAAGCAGGACGAACCCCGCGCTGAGAGAGTAACAAGATCAGATCCTTCGATTGCGAAGTCGGGAAGAAGAGTAAGGCGATGGTCAAATTCATGATGGACAAGGTTGTACAGCTCGGGTAAAGAAGGAAGATAAGAGCGTCCAAGGATCTTAATACTAATCGAATCAAAATCCCGATGTAAGCCTTGAAGGAACTCAAAGATGCGACTGCGTTCTTCCCTTGATCACACCAGCACTTTATATTCTGGAGACACGAGGGTCAGAGAATCAAAGTGATCATACTCCTGATAGAGTTGGGTGAATTCCGAGTAGTAAGCAGATGGAAGTCGATCGCCCTGTCGCATGGGAAACAACCTGCGTCGAAGTTGGTAGATCTGTGCTGCATTTCCATGACATAAGTGGTCTCTGCACACTTCCAGCAGATCTGCTGCCGTATCCAAGAATAGATATTTCCGAGCGATGAGCTCCATCATAGAGTTAAGCAGCCACGACTTCACCGGGGAGTTCTCAGACTCCCACTGAGGACACTCTGGAGAAGAAACATAAGGAGCATTTATCGTGTCACTGACATAACCAAACAACCGACGGCTTTTGAGGGCAAGAATGATAGAGCGAGCCCAAGAGAGGTAGTTGGAACCATCCAATTTCATAGTAGTGATCTGAGGAGTGCCATGTTCCAGATTGACACGACCTTGTCCAACGGAGGCTGGAGTAGGAGAAGCCGCACCACCAGAAGTCATATTTTTATAGGAATCACTTCCAACCATAAAAAAACCCGAATAGAAATCGATGACACACACAAGGTATCACAACGGATATTGAAAAAGAGGGGTTGCCCTCATAGAAAGAGGGGAAGAACCCACAGATGTTGAAAAAAATGAAAGGGAATGCCGGAAACAAGGAGATCAATACCCCATGTGACCGATAGCCCTAGAGCATGGGAGAAAGAGAGGAAGAAAGTGCGGGAGCGGGCTTGGGAGAGAGCGGAGGAGGCGGGCGCGGGAGAGAGAGCAGTGGCGGAGCGGAGGCGGTTGTGAAGGCGATTGTGGAGGCGGAGGACGCAAGAGAGACCGGAGGCGGAGTGGGCGCGGGAGACCAGCGAGCGGCGTGCGGAGAGAAAAAGAAACGAGGCGTGCGAACCCGCGGGCTCTGATACCATGTCAAAATGTTGTGAGAGGAAAGAAGGGGACTCAATTCTTCACACTAGAGGCAGCTTTTATATTGCTGTCTATTAGCTCATTGATGCTGAGTAAAATAAATTTAAAAATGTAGTCGAGATATACGGGTGAATACATTAGATATATCAGTTGATGACTAATATCTTAGTAGTGAATATATTACAAATAGATATTTTGTAAAATAATATCGGAAACATGTTGTCTTCACCGTAAAACATTTATGTTAGTTGACATATTGGTCATGTTGAACAATAACTGCAACACTTGATAAAATATCTTGATAGTTGGAGACGAAGGAGGTGTAACTCAGATCGGTTGGGTTCCACTCAGAACCAAGAACCGATCCGTATAGGTTCGGTTCCAAATTTCTGGAACCGGAACCGACCCCCAGTTCCAAATTGTAGAATCGGAATCGAAGCGGAAATGTTGGTTCGATTCCGTTTCGATTCTTGATTCCTTAAATTTAGGGGGGATGAACATGATGCACCAGAAAAAATAAATGCGAAACCAATATATATTTATGATGAGAATCACATGTGTTACTAATTTTCATTTCATAATTGTGTTCTATCAAGAAGACATGATATTTGAGGTGGGGCCAACACGTGTACATATCTCAAAGCAAAGCAGATAGAATTTCTAAGCCACACTTAGGCTTCGTTTGGGAGGACTTATTTTCACCGGTCAAGCGGTCACGACCGCTTGACCGGTGAAAATAAGTCCTCCCAAACGGAGCCTTAAGCAATAATAAATGGCTTTCTAGACTTCAATAGAATACTTCTATGCATTATAAATGTATAAATGTTGAACAAACCTGATAAACAAGATGACAAGGCCATTTTAGTGGCAAGGTGAATTCCTCAAGTCAAGTTGTGGTAATTGTGGCAACAAAACTAGTGCAAAACACTATTAGGAGTTCAATTGTTGATCTGTTGGGATAGCTCTTTAGAGCTTTCCATGGTTTCTATTTAGGCTATTGACTAGTCTCGAGGATTTGGTATTTTGCACTATGCACATTAACCCTAACAATTAAGTAAAAGTTCATCATTGTCAAAATATGGGCAAATAGTCTATAAAATTACACATGCAGTATCTCCATCAAACTAATTGTTTATCAATCTCTTTCAAATAACTTTTGCTCACCACAAATAACTATCAAAAAGGAAAATATGTGTTAATATTGATACAACGTACAATCTAAAAGTCTAAATTTTAAAGTAAGAATAATAAAAGTCAAAGTGCGGTATAATTACCACTCATGCTCTTCAATTTGATGCATGTATTCCTCAATTTGCAAAGGCAATGGAGTCGCTCGGGACCAATCTTGAGTATAGATCAACCCTTTAACAATCTTTGATGAGATCGAACCACAAAATCGACTGAGAACACATAATTGTACTAAAAGCTGACTCTGATGCAACAATAGAAATGGTATTGCTAGGATATCTCTAGTCAATGATGAAAAAAATTTATATTTGTTTGAATTCACTTTCCATCAATTTAATATATCAAATTCTGGAGATAGAACATCCAAATCACATTCTTCTTTCAGATATTTATCTAGCTTTGATTGGTTAGAGAAAGTTTGAAGTGTCTTCTTTCTCTCAATAAATACTGCTTGTAATTGTCTCCTTTCATTCAGGGGAAAAATATTGACGAGGGTTGTGGTTGATCAAATTTCATGCTCTCATCTTTAGAAGAGTTTGAAGTTGACGACATAGCATCAAGTTTCTTATAATACTCTTATATTGCAGATCTAGCACTGCACTGATGCAATCACGAGCAATATACTCGCTTTATCAATGTTTTCCCCAAAAATTTCAAATTTGGCCTTCATTTTTATTGTCATTGCTTGGTGATTAAGATTTGAGAATGCAACTCATTCATTTAATGCATGTCTAATGAAAAAAACATGCTCAAAATATGCACTTGAAGTAATGGATGATAAATCGGAGAATAAATTACTAGGAATATAAAATTTCTCTAAATAGGAGATCAATAACTTAACATTTTCCCAATCATAACTTTGAGGTCTATTTTCTAAGTAGATTGCAAATTCGGGAACTTCTTCAAATATTTCAAAAGCTTTTTGAAACTTGAGGGCTATTTGTAACATTTGGTATATAGAGTTCCAACTAGTTGGGATATCCATGCAAACGGAACCTTTGTACTCTATTTTTTAATTATAGATTTTAAATTGATGTGATCTCATAGGAGAACTTCTAATGTATTTAACCGTATCTCAAACTCTTGCAACTACATCTATTTTCTCATTCATGTTATCTTTCACAATTAAATTTAGAATATGATGTCTACATCTCATATGAAAAAAATGATCCCCCTCAAGGATAAATATAGTTTTCATTTAGTTTTCTTCTCATATAGTTTTTTATTTAATTTTTTTCTCAAATGATCAATTGCAACTATATTTACAGTGACATTATCTATAGTTAGAGTACAAACTCTATTCATCTCCCAATTTAATATACATGATTCTAAGACCTTGTTAAGTTCTTTTCCTTTATGACTAGAGATAACAAAAAAATTAAGATTTCCTTTTTGCAGCTTTCAATCATCATCAATAAAATTAATAGTAAAACATAAATACGAGAGATTTTGTAAGGATGTCCAACAATTGATAGTTAAATTTATGACAGCTTTCATGTTTACAATTGACTTCTTTAATTTTGTATGCTCAATAACATATAATCTCATGCAATCTCTTGTTAGTGTAGTGCGTGATATCAACTTTAACCTTGATTGCAACATTCTCATAAAATAAATAAATCCATCTTTTACGATAATTTTTAAAGGTTACTCATCTTTGAGCAAGGGCCATCCGACATGACTCCTGATCAAACTTTCAAGAATGTAGATACTCAATAAAAAATATGTCATTTCCCTCCTCCCTGTTTCATCTCAAAGCTCAATAAATTTTGTTTTTTGTCGACTGGAGTATACAGACATTTGCTACGATTCTTTAGATGTTTTCACATATTACTAATACCATTAATCCTTGCACAACCATATGTCTTACTGCAATAGTTACATGCGACTTTCTCAGACTTCTCATCCCCTTTCTTCTTAATCTTAGAAAAATGACCCATATATTGCATTTAGACTTGTAATTCTTTACTGTGGAATAAATGTGCTAGATATATTACTCCCATCTACAATTGTAGTGATCTCATCTGTAACAATTAGATCACATGTTGCGACAATAACTTAATTTGTGTCTCCCATACTAGACATTTTAAACACCTAGTAGATAAAATTAGAAAAAGAAATAAGAAATATCAAGCCAATAGAAATTCAAAGTAAATTTTGATATCACATACTTGAGAAACTATGTGCCCTCAATTCAGAAAACTGCCTATTAAAATGATTCTAGTTTGTTTGTTGATTTGGTCATATGGAAACCTACCACCAATATATTATATTGTTCCCACATGCTTGAATATATATGTATATAGAAATTGTATATTGTTTTTATTGATTTTATATAAATATATGCATTTTATTTCTCTTCACGACCAACAGGTTTAGGTCTACTGGTTCTTATTTTAAGTGAGTAAACTAAGAAATGAATGTAAACCAAGCCAGCATCTAATAATAGAGCAATAACCATTGACTAGTAATAACTAGCTAGCTCCTAATAAACTTGATAATTAATCTAAACGCCTAGCAAATCACAGAAGAAATTCAGTTGCTCATATTTGAAACCTCAAAATGAGCTTAACTTTTGTAATTGTACATGAGCTTCTAGATGCTTGAAAAGTATAAATCTTGATATGACCTTCATAAATTTGTAGAGAATTTGAGGCTGCAAATAGCCTTCTTCCCATGATCCTCACTAATATAGTGAGATCACGGGTTTGACCGCCATACGTGTGATCGCCACGCGAGGTCTACGTACACCGTCTGATCCTCCATCATGGTCGGCCGCCAGCGACGCACTCACAGGCGCCGGGCGGCCCGCGACCAGCCGGCAGCGACGGGGCCACGCTGCGGGGCGCCGCCCGCATGGGGTGGCTGTGCTCGACCGCCCCTCCCCGCGGCCACCTCCTGTGGCCGCGGGGAGCCACCCGCAAGGGGGCGGCCGCGCCCTTCCGCCCCTCCCCGCGGCCTCCTCCTGCGGCCTCCTCCTGCGGCCGCGGGGCAGCACCTGTAAGAGAGCGGCCGCCCCTCCCCGCGGCCGCGGGGCGTTGCCTGCAGGGGGCGACTGCACCCGACCGCCCTCCCCGCGGCTGCCTACCACGGCTGCGGGGAACCGCTCGCGCCTGGGCGTCCCTCCCTGCGGCTAGGGGTGCAAGTTGAGTTGAGCCAGCTCGAAAGCTCGATAAGCCGGCTCGAATACAACTCGAGCTCGAATATTATTGTTCATAAGCTCGCGATCTTTTTATTCCTATATTTTTAAAAAAATTAAAAAAATAAAGAAAATAAGGCTCACGAGCTAAAAAACTCGTGAGCAGCTCAAGCTCGTTAAGCAGACATTGAGGTTGGTTCGAGCCAGGAAAAAATGAGCTCGGCGAGTTCGAGCTTGGAAATTTTGCCAAGCTTAACTCGCTGACACCTTTACCTGCGGCCGCAGCTAGAGCTGTCACGGTTCTGGTTCGGTTCCGGTTCTACTAAAATCATGAACCGAACCGCTAAGGTAACGGTTCTTCAAGTTAGAACCAAAACCTTATTTAGTTTGACCGGTTCTGGTTCTGGTTCCGGTTCCATCATAATTTTGGGAACCGTCGTGTCAACGGTTCCGGTTCCGGTTTAACGAGAATTAAAACCAAACCGGTCACTAACGGTTCGGTCCGGTTCTATGCGGTTCGGTCCGGTTTCAATCGGTTCCAACTAAAATCAAATTTGACAGAATGAAATAAAAGCGGTCTGCAAAAAATTCAAAACGCCTTCAAAATAGAAATAATTAAGTTGCACACTCCTCGACGGTCTCTTCCACGATCGGTGGGATAGTATATGTCGCATTTTCATTGGTGGAGGTTTTTGACCATGAAAATGTATGCACACCTATACCTATACAGGTCTTCAATTTTTGACCAAAATCTAGCCTTTGAATTGATATGGATATACATACACAGTAGCAGAAAGCTACAGATCACAATGATCCGAAATTCCAGACATTATGTTCACTGTTATTTAGTTTTTGGTAATAGATTTCTAAGGGTGTGCAAGCTCTGAATACTATCATTCATTAAATTGCAATTATTAATGATTGTCAAGAGTTTTATTAACATATTCATAAATTACTGACTCGGGTGGAGAGATTATTTTATATGCATACATTATACTAATTATCTCTTGTTGTAGTAATCTAAACAACATATAATTTTGTATGCTAACAGGATATGCTAGCGCCGCAGAGTTCATAAAAAAAATACATGTCAACTATTGCGAACATCCGCTATCACGAAGCATGAGTTCAGAACAAACGACAGTATAAATTTTCGGCACTGCAGTTACCGTTTATTCGAGTTTTATTTCATTTGTGTGTTCTTAAATTAATTTGACTAATTAGAAAAGTTAATCTTACATATTACTCCAATGGAGATTAATAGATTTTAAATAAGACGATCTTTCATCCGTCATCGCTACATTCAACATTATGTAATTATCCTAAATTTTTGATAATACAATTGCGTAACGACACACCTTAATTTTTCTAACATAAATATTATAGATAGATTATAAAATTATAACAATATTATAATAGAATTAATAATAATAAACGGGTTGCGGTTCGGTTCTACTTCGGTTCGGATCGGGTCCAAAATTCTTGAAACCGCTTGAGACTTGTATGTTGCGGTTCCGGTTCCGGTTCGGATAATAAAATGTAAGAACCACATCCAAACCAAAGTTGTTCATGGTTCCAAAATTCAAACCAGAACCCGAATAATTTGCAAGCGGTTCGGTCCGGTTCTTTGCGGTTCCAGTTCGGTTCCGGTTTGGTTTACGGTTTTCGGTTTTAAGTGACAGCTCTAGCCCCCCCCCCCCCGGTTGCTTCCGCCGGTGAGATGGACGCTTTTTTGTAGCAGGCTCTCCCCGTCGTCCGATCATTCGACCACGATCATCGTACATTTCGCGGATAACCACCCGCTAACTGTCATGGTTAGTGGGGGGTTATCAATAATTAAGAAATGATATGCATTTAGTATAAATTATACGCATAGTATTCACCCAAAACTATAGTAGATATGATCTGCAAATAGTAATCATAGGTGGTTACGGTGTCCGGATAGCCGCGTAACCACCTCCTGGAGCCTATAATAAGATCCCAGGACCCGCTTTATTTCTAACTTTTTGGCTTCCAGTCTTTTTCTTTTTCAAGTCAGAGCTCTGTCGGAATTCTCCTACGAGCCTCCTCCATCAGTCAGCCAGCAGGAAATTCATCCTAGTCCGCAACATTCTAAGGAAGAAAGTGCTCCGCGCGCGACTTCAAAGAGCTTCCTGCGTGCGAGGCACCACCCGAGTCACCGCCAACGCATCCCGACGCGCTCCACCACGAAGTCTGCTCGCCAAACAACGTCCGAGAACGCTCATCTCCATCCGAGCGTGAGAAAGAAATCAGCTTCGAGTGAGGCGGCCAATCGCCCACCGAACACTCTACAATCTCTCATCTTAAAGTTGCAACGAGGAGCGGTCTATCTCCCTCGGTTCTCTAAACACTTTGTAAACATCTTCCAATAGTGAAGTTTGACCGGCAGTGTCCCGGTCACGTGATTTTTTACCTGTTTAAGGGGTTTTTTCACGTTAAAATCACCTTGTGTGCTTCTGCTCATTCTTGATTGTGTGCGCGCTCTACTGCTCCGCGGGCTAAGACGGTCAAGTTTAGTCCGGTCTATCGGGAGGGTTCAGTTGGATGCAACAAATCTTAATAAAGATTACGAGGTGGCAAGGAGGAGGAATGACTTTCGTTCCGATCACAAGCATGAGATGAAAATCTAAAAAGAAGAAATATATCGCACCTATCTAATATACGCTCGAGTCGTAAGACCATAAGACGCCAAGAACCGAACCGAACCCGAATGACTTTCGTTCCGATCACAAGTAATGACTTTCGTTCCGTCATTACTTATTAACTACTAACTAATATAAATTATAAATTAAACTATTACTTAAATCGGGTCGTGTCGGTTCTTGGATACCCGACCATAAGACCCCAAGAACCGAACCGAACCGCAGGTTCTATTTTTTTGAGAACCGCACCCGAACCAAACCACCAGGGAACCGATCCGAACCGTCCAATTCAGCCCGATTTTGGTTTGATACTCAGTTCTTCGATTACTTATGCACACCCCATATTTGGAGTCATTCAAAAGTCAATCAACCGATCGGATGATCAGCTAAAAAAAGACAAAAAAAAAATTCTGATCGGATTTTAACAGATGCCCGAATTTCCGGCTGGATCTCGCACCTATCTAATATACGCTCGAGCCCCCTGACAAAACTTTCGGATAGGAAGGGGGACCTTGCTTTAGCATGTTGTTGTATAATGTACGATTGAATCTATCTATAGTTAAAGCTTTTATTTAAATTTCAGTATCATTTGGTTAGAAATCATTTTCAAAAATAAATGCCATTCATTATCACGCAATATACTTGAAATTATTTTTCTTGTCTTGCTTGAGACCCCTTTTCACTAGTAAGAATACAAATATTATTGGTTGTTAGAAAAGTTAATAAGTCATATGCCCTAAAAAAACACACTATCACACACAAGTATGGAGCAAGATTTGCAAAGCAAGAATTTTGTGGATCATATTCCGACTATTGATGATTATGCGACAGTTAAGAATAAGGTGTCCCTGACATCTGTAACCTTGATCTCAAATATGAAATAAGATAACAGTGAGAGACACGGGGCTCCGCCCCTACGATCAACCGTGACAATACCTCAACTATGATAGTGTGTGGGAGGCTCCGTTCTCAGCGCTACATTATCCGGGCACGACATTGCCTCGATGCGACAAAGCTCTTGCCGCTCGCAAACCCCGACGTGTTTTACTCCGTTCATCGCTTTTGCGGTGTGCACGGGGTTTGTGATTTAAGCATTGTGACGTCACTCTCCAAACTACGCGGTTAGGTGAGGAGTGGTACCCCGCTTATACACCTAGGACCAAGGAGCATGCTAGACAGTGTGAGACTAAACCATCCCTTTTAAAGAGTCACGACACACGCTCGGACATCACCATCCATTTCAAGTGGCGCTCACAACATGCGAGTGATGAAGAGAATATATTTTAAAAAATGCATAAATTTTAAAGCCTAAATTTTGATATTGTGCATCAACTAGTTGTCTATCACATACAATAAATAAAATAATATCATAAGAAAATAAATTAGTCTCCGTTAAATTAATATTAAATGAATCAAATATATTATATGGAACTGGTCTTACTCATGTAATTTTTTTTATTTTATGTTTGTAAAATATTAGTATTGTTGGGAATGATATCCATTTTATAAGATTAGGTGTGCACATAATCATACACTCATGATCTTCACCTCAAAAGAACTGAGATCATGAGATTGACCGCACACGCGATCACTGCGCCCGATCCCCCGCGCACCGATCACATCACGCGTAGTGGGCAAATCGCCGCGAGCCCCACCTTGCCGGCGGCGAGCGGCCGACCTCCTCCCCGGACGCTTGCCGTCCGCCCTCTCTCGCCGCGCCTGCCGCGGCCGAGAAAGCGGCCGCCCGGGCCGTGCCTCCCTCGGCCGTCAGCCGCAGCCAAGGGGGGCGGCCGCCCGGGCCGCCCCTCCCTTGGTCGTCGGCGCGGCCAAGGGGGCGGCCGACCGGGACTCCCCCTCCCTCGGCCGCCGGCACGGCCTCCCGGGCCGCCCCCACCCTCGGCCCTAAACTAGAGGAAAATATTCATTTTGGGTGATTACGGTGTGCGGATAGCCGCATAATCACCGTAACCACCCCCTGAAGCCTATAAAATGAGTCTCATGCCTTCTCATTTTTCACTTTTTTCCTACGAGTTTTCTTCTTCCTCAGGTCGAAACTCTGTCAGATTCCTCCTACGAGCAGCACCTGAGCCGCACTCGAGCCACGTATGAGCCAAGTTGAAGCCGCCCGGCGAAGCCCCATCTCCCAATTTTCGAGTGGCCTCAGCTCCACAGCCGCAAGTCCAGGCGCTCTGCTCCACGTTCAAAATCAGCAAGACGCTAATCGAAGATCACCAACGCAAAGTACAATTTGTAACAACTCCGGGCGCGACGGTCTGTCGTCTGTCGTGTGCCAAGTGTTCTCTCACCCCAAAGTTGTAACGAGAGGTGACCTGTCACCCTCGACTTCACAAACAAGTTGTAACCGCCAGGAAAAAGTGGACTTTGACCGACACAGATCCGTTCACGTGATTTTTTACCCAATTGAGAGGTTTTTCCACGTTAAAACTGTGTGTACAATTGACCTACTTTATTGACTGTGTGCGCGTTCGACCGTTCCGAGAGCTAAGACGATTCAGGTTATTCCGTTCAGATCAGGATGTCGAGTTAGACGGCAACAAGTATCAATTAAAAAGTAAATAAGTTACAAATAATATTAATATAAACTATTCCAGGCCTCGGGAGACCCACAGGTTTCCATAACTCTCCTACCCAAATTGTTTGTGACTGCAAATTAACAGCAAGCATTTAATTCTCTTATTGAAGTGATTTAATAATAATTTAGCAAAAATTAATATGCATTAATATAGTTTTATTTGTTAGGGAAAGGGGGGGTCCGAAGATAACGACAACACCCACCGATCAATAGAGACCAAGCAACAATAAAAATAAAAAACAAACAACAACACAAGTGAACACAAAGATATACGTGGAAAATTTTCACCACTTGAAGGTAAAAAACCACAGGGCACGGCACAACGAAAATCTACTATAATAAATAAGGATTACAAAAATTATCTAGGTTTGCTCAAACCTAGAAAGCCCTCCGGATTTGACACACAAATCCACTTCTCTCTACCACCAAGATAAACCACAACTTCTCTACAACAGGATAAAAATCCTACTCTCTCTTCAAGCACTATAGCAAACGAAGACAAGAAAGGGTACACCTGAAAACGTAGACAAAGAAGCCCTTGAAAACGGTAGAAAAATACTCCTTCAGCACAGAGGAAACACCTCCTTCAAACAACGAACTCCCGCCTACAGCAGCGGCGAAATCCCTTGCAACAGCGGGAAGAATGGCGGCCGGCGGACGGCGCAGGCGCGGGGATGGCGGACGGCGGTCGGCGCGGGAACGGCGGACGGCGGTCGGCGCAGGAACGGCGGACGGGAGACTTCCGCTGCTATCTCTTTCTTAACCCTAACGCCTTGTAACCTCGGGGAGGAGTAATGAATAATCCACTATAAAACTGTCCGCACCTTTTATTTAATTAAAAACCTGTTCACAATTTTTAATAAAATTGTCCGCTGTTCAGTCAGTAAAAAGAAAACTGCAACACCAAAAAACCATGTTGCAACATCATGATTTTTTTGCACAAACATAATCTTTAGGGGCTGAACCACAACAAACTCCTCCTTCAGACCATAAAGAGGAGTATCCCATCTTGACTCCTTCAGGTGGGGATCATGCCGATCAAACGCTGGCAGAAATCATGTTTTTCCCTTGAGACGACCTTCGTCATCATGTCCGAAGGATTTTCATCCGTGTGGATCTTCTCCACCACCAACAGCTTCTCCTCCACAGCATCCTGAATCCAATTATATTTCACGTCAATGTGCTTCGTCCCGGAGTGAAATGCGGGATTCTTGGCCAAAAATATAGCACTCTGACTGTCACAGAAAACTGTGCACACGTCTTGTCAGAGATCAAGCTCTAGCATGAACTTTTTCATCCAAATAAGCTCCTTCGACGCCTCAGTCAACGCAATATATTCAGCCTCCGTCGTCGACAATGCCACGCACTTCTGAAGCCTTGACTGTCATGACACTGCTCCCCCTCCAAAAGTGACCACGAATCCAGAAGTGGATCTCCTCGTGTCAACATCTCCTGACATATCCGAATCCGAGTACCCAATGAGTTCTGGTGGACCTCCACCAAACTGTAAACAAAGGTCTGAGGTACCTTGGAGATAGCAGAGTATCCATTTCACAGCACTCTAGTGGACTTTCCCTGGGTTTGCCAAGTAACGGCTCACAGACCCCACAACATGAGCTATGTCTGGCCTAGTGCAGACCATAACATACATCAGGCTCCCCACTGCGGATGCATAAGGAATTTGGCTCATCCCTTCCTCCTCCTTCTCAGATGAGGGGCTTTGAGAACTTGAAAGTCTGAGTGCTCGGCCAGAGGAGTAACAACGGGTTTTACCTTGTCCATCATGAATCTCTTCAGCACTTTTTTCACATACTCAGACTGAGATAGCCATAGTTGACCAGCACTCCTGTCCCTGGTAATTTTCATTCCAAGGATCTTCCTTGCCGGTCCCAAATCCTTCATTTCAAAGGACTCACTGAGCTCCTTCTTCAACTCAGCTATGCTGGCCTTGTCATCCCCAACAATCAGCATATCATTTACGTACAACAACAGAATGGTGAACGTCTTCTCAGTCCTCTTCACATACACACAGTGATCAGCCTTGGTCCGTTGGAATTTGCTCTTCATCATGAAAGAGTCAAATTTCATATACCACTGTCTGGGTGACTGCTTCAACCCATAAAGGCTCTTCTTGAGCTGGCAGACCAGATGATGCTTCCCCTTAGCCACAAAGCCTTCGGGCTGCTCCATATATAACTCTTCCTCCAAATCACCGTGCAGAAATGCCGTCTTGACGTCCATCTGCTCGACTTCAAGATCCATGGATGCAGCCATACCCAACACCAGTCTGATAGAGGACATTTTCACCACTGGCGAAAAAATCTCGTCGAAATCGACACCTTGTTTCTGACTGAAACCTTTCACCATAAGTCTCGCCTTGTACCTTGGCTGAGAGCGATTTTCATCCAACTTTAACTTGAAGACCCACTTGTTCTTCAAAGCTCTCTTCCCTATAGGCAATGGGACTAAATCATACGTCTCGTTCTTCTGAAGAGAGTACAACTCCTCTTCCATAGCAGCTGTCCAAGCCTCACGATTTTCAGCACTCTGAGCCTCCACTCAGGCTCTCCACTATCTGTAAGCAAAATATACACATGAGGGGAATACCTGGTATTGGGCCTTCTGACTCTCTCAGATCTGATAAGAGGAACCTCCACCACAGGTGGTACATCAACTGGCAGAGCTCCCCCTGCATCCGGAATCATCTCCTCATCAGGAATAAGCTCACCAACTTCCTCCTCAGCATGCCCATCATCAACAACAGTCTCTACTGGCCCATCATCAGCATAAAGTCTCTCCTCCGCAGGTGGAAACTGTGGAACTTGTGACTCCGCAGGATTCTGCACACCAACCACTTGATCTTCAACAAAGATCACATCTCTGCTTCTGATCATTTTCTTGTTCACAGGATCCCAGAGTCTATAGCCAAACTCCTCATGGGGAAATCCCATCAAGATGCACTCCCGGGACTTCTCATCAAGCTTCGATCTCTCTTCCTTGGGAACATGAACGTGAACTTTGCAGCCAAACACCCGCACATATCCGTACGACACTTTCTTCCCGGACCAAACACGCTCTGGAATATCACCATTCAGAGGTGCAGAAGGAGACAGATTTATCAGACGTACAGCAGTTTGCACAGCCTCAGCCCAAAACTGTTTGCTAATGCCAGCTTGAGAAATCATACATTTGATCTTCTCAATAATCGTCCTGTTCATCCTTTCTGCTAACCCATTCTGTTGCGGCGTCCTCGGG
This sequence comes from Platanthera zijinensis, assembly GCA_039513925.1. Classification (NCBI taxonomy): domain Eukaryota; kingdom Viridiplantae; phylum Streptophyta; class Magnoliopsida; order Asparagales; family Orchidaceae; genus Platanthera; species Platanthera zijinensis. The sequence goes on from CM077081.1 coordinate 32,920,650, forward strand.
ATTGTCCTTTCATGTACTATGCCATGCCTTCTGCAGTAAGCGTCAAAGGCACCAGTGTACTCTCCCCCGTTGTCAGATCGAACTCGCTTTATTTCTTTCCCGGTCATCTTCTCCACCTTCGCTCTGAACTCTTCAAACTTTGCTAGAACATCACTGTTCTGCTTCACAGAATATGCCTAGACTTTCCTGGAGTGATCGTCAATGAACGTGACAAAGTAAGCGGCTCCGCCCACAGACTTGGGCTCAATAGGACCACACACATAAGTGTGTATCAAGTATAGTAATTCCGCCTTCCTCTTTGATTCAGAATCAGCAAAGGAAACACGTTTCTGCTTACCGGCCAAGCAGTGCGCACACGTATCAGGAAGCCCTCCTGATAGCTCCGGAAGGACCTTGTTCTTCACCAAGATCTTCAAGTTCTTCTTGTTGATATGCCCAAGTCTGCGATGTCATAACTCCATAGAGTCGCTCTCTGCCGCATTCACACTTGGACCACAGATCTTGGCTTTAGTACGATAGAGGCCACAACACTTCCTTCCTTTGGCTACCACAAAAGAGCCCTTCAACAACCTCCAGGTCCCTCCACCTTCAATGTTCGTGAAACCACCATCATCAAGCCTACCAACGGAAATCAAATTCATTCTCAAGTCAGGAATATGTCTGACGCTCTTGAGAACAATCTTCCCCAATTCAGTCTCAAAATGGACATCACCACTGCCAACAATCAACGACTCACCGGAATTTGCCATCCGGATCACACCATGATCTCCCGCAGAATAGGTGTAGAAGTAATCTCTGTGAGGAGTGCAGTGATAAGATGCACCTCCGTCCACGATCCAGTCTATGTCAACGCAGTCCTGGCAAGATGACCCACTACACTGCAAGCATAACGACTCAGCCTCCACAATCGAAGTTGTCGCATCACCACTAGATTCTCCTACCTCCTTGGTCTTTCCCTTTAGGTCTCTTTTCATTTGGAAGCAGTCCTTCTTGAAATGACCCTTATTCTTACAAAAGTAGCACTCGATGTCCTTCTTAGACTTGCCCCTGGACTTACTCCCGGAACTGTCCATGTGCTTCACATCATTCTTCACAGACCGGCCTCTTCCCTCAATGAGAAAAACACCCGAAGTGGAAGATCCAGAATCCTTCCTTCTCAGCTCTTCGTTCAGGAGACAACCAGACACCATCTCCATGGTTACCACGCCATCAGGTGCTGAGTTGCTCAACGACACTACTAGAGTCTCCCAACTCTCGGGTAAAGAACTAAGGATCATTAGAGCTTGGAGTTCATCTTCCAAAGTGATCTTCATGGACTCCAACTGATTGATAATACTTTGAGCAAGTTTCAGATGCTCAGTCATCTGTGAACCTTCCCGGTACTTCAAATTGACAAGCTTCCTAATCAGAAATGCCTTGTTACCTGCAGTCTTCCGCTCGTACAAGGCTTCAAGCTTTTTCCATAAGGCCTGAGCCGAGGTCTCCGTGGAAACATGATGAAAAACAGAGTCATCGAGCCACTGTCTAATGAACCCTACTGCCTTTCGATCCATTTTCTTCCATTCTTCATCATCCTTAACTGAAGCAGGTCACCCCGTCAACGGAGCATGAAGATCTTTACAATATAAGAGATCCTCCATCCGAGGCTTCCATATGCTCCAATTCTTGTCATTAATACTGACCATCCTTGTGTTCTGTTCCATTGCTTTCTCAAACAAGTAACTCTAATCCGGTCCACAAGTCGATTTATTTCAAGGGATTAACAAGAGAGGATAGGGAGCGGGCCGATGGTCGTCACCTATCGCACCAAGTTAGAAACCGAGAAATAAAAGCGACTAGCCAAAAAACCTTCCCTCTGATACCACTTGTTAGGGAAAGGGGGGTCCGAAGATAATGGCAACACCCACCGATCAATAAAGCCCAAGCAACAATAAAAATAAAAAACAAACAACAACACAAGTGAACACAGAGATATACGTGGAAAACCTTCACCACTTGAAGGTCAAAAACCACGGGGCACAGTACAACGAAAATCCACTATAATAAATAAGGATTACAAAAATTATCTAGGTTTGCCCAAACCTAGAAAGCCCTCCGGATTTGACACACAAATCCACTTCTCTCTACCACCAAGATAAACCACACATTCTCTACAACAGGATAAAAATCATACTCTCTCTTCAAGCACTGTAACACCCCAAAAGACCCCCAATAGACTCAACTTGAAATTTGAGTAGCAGGTCAGGTTACACGGCCTGGGACACGGGCGTGTCCCAGGGCGTGTCGGGTGACACGGCCTGGGACACGGGCGTGTCCCAGGGCGTGTTCTATTTATTTTGCAAGATTGGCCTATTCCGGTCAGAGCCGGACACGGCCTTGAACACGGCCGGGAACACGGGCGTGTCAGGCTGGACACGGGCGTGTCAGCTGCCGTGTTCCGACCCGTGTTCTGGTTGCAGCTCGATGGAGCAGGAGACACGGGCGTGTCTCAGGTTTGACACGGGCGTGTCAGGTCCGACACGGGCGTGTCAATGACCCGTGTTGTGCAGTCGGTTCAAGCTGTGTGCACCGCTTAAGGGGTACACGGCCTGTGACACGGGCGTGTCACAGGCCGTGTCGGCCAAAAAGTGAAATTCTGGGGAAATCTTGGCCGTTCAGTTTCCTCTCTTTTGATCCAAAGGCTCAGGTGGTTTCTTGGGCTGGATAAGTCGTGAAAGAGGATTGAAGAAGCCATTCTTCTTTTATCCTTAAGGAAGAGAGAAAGAGAGAAAGAGAGAGGAAGAAGGAGGAGGAGACCAAGCCACCGGCGGAGCTCCCGTGGTTCGATTCGTGATCCGAAGCCGGCGTTGTGACGGCAAGGCTGCTGCGGTTCTTTCTCACCGGCTAGTTTTCGATGGCACCGAAGAGATCGACAAGGGTAACGATCTCCCTCCTTGGACATGTGAAGTCCTTCTTTTCTGCATTGCATAGGGAAAGCCCTTCCCCGCGAGTGTGCGGTGGGTTGTGGTGTCCCTTGGGGTAGATATGTGAAGTCCCCCTTGTTAGAGGCCGGAATTGGAGTACGGCTCTAGGCATGCTGTGTGAAGCCCATCTGGATGGAATCTGGATTGGTGATGCTTGTTTGCATATCGGAGAAGGCTCCGTGATAATGGCTTGTGATGCCTTGTTCCTACCTGTTGCTTGGTGCGGCAGGAAGTACTGGACGATGTCCAGGAAATGAAGAGGGTTGGCGGCAACTCTTGTGGCCGTGCGTTGCCACTTTGTGAGTAGTTGAGCCGTTGGGCTGCAACTCGATAAAAGGCAGATTGCCGAACAGGAAAGGTGAAACCGACCCGCGCCTATAAAATGCCATGGATACTTCCGTATTCGAGGTGGCTCGGCGACTTGAGCAACGGGGGGTGGCTGATCCGTACCTGCGTTAGGTCCGTCCGACTTGGAAGCCTGGTATAGGTTTTGTTGGAGCGCCTAATGAGAGTCTTAGGCCCGCGCGCCGGAAAGACTAGAAATGCTCAAATACCGTGTAGACGGTGGTGTTGACCCTGGTATTCCGGTACACCGAAAATGTGCCCTGAGTGCACGGACTGTCGGGCCGGGTGGCCGATGGTTGTGATGGCTTGAATGTGCCTGCGCGCACATAGTTGCTATTGATGATGCCATGCTTGCAGGGAAAGAATGCTCATGCCCCGAGAAAGGGGTAGGATTGTTATAATTGGGTCAGCTGAATGCTGACCGTTGCATTGTTTTCCACCGGTTGGGAGGTTTGTTCCCGTGCAGGTGCTGGAGAGCCAAGTGGTAAGTGATGGGCGGGAGAGCCCTACTGCTGTTGCTGCTGCTGCTGCGGCTAGCCTGGAAGGCTAAGCCATTGTTTTGTTTTCTCTTTTTACTCATGTATGGCCGGCCTGCGCGCCGAGGTTTGTAAAACATGATGTATGTTCAGAGGAACTGTAAGGCCTTAAGGCCAAACTCTTATGGTTGTGTACATTCCGTGGTATTTATATATAAAGGTGGTTTTATATATATTGGGCATTCCGGTTAAGAGTTCAAAGTTGTAACTTAAAGCTTCCGCTAGAATGCTCTGAGTTAGGATTCGTATTTGGTTTGGTATTATCCTGTGACCTCACCGTCTGTTTGTGGCATATAGTGTGGGGCCCCGGCCGGACCTTCTACTATACGTCATTTAACGGATGGGGTCGTTACATTTTGGTATCAGCTTTTCCTCGGTCTTCCTCTTTCGAATTCGTGGTCGAATTCTTTTGTGGGGTGGCGAGCACGTGTTTGTGCGACCTGCTGTAACGCTAATGAACTCTGGAATGTCCATTAAGGAATGTACAAAATCTTGTTTGAGGAATCTGCGCGTTCCTTTTTGTGTTGTTTTGCTTGCATACGTTCGCTAATGTGTGTCTTGTCCACCTATAGGTGACACGTAGTGGTGCTGGGCAGTCTGAGCCCCAGCGTTCTGATGAGAGTGCGGCACCAGCTGAGGTGCCAACACCTCCTCCATCTGCGGAAACTGTTCGTTTAGTTGCTGAGGCGCTCTTTGCCATGATTCAGCCGACCGGGCAAGCGCAGCCGGCAGTAGTGTCAGGTCGTGTTGATGTAAGACCCGAGCCGGTTGAGGCTGTAGATCCACGAGCAGCTGACCGACAGTTGAAGCAATTCATGAGCTTCAGTCCTCCGACGTTTGCGGGAATGGGATCCCCAACGCAGGCGGAAGATTGGTTATCGCGTGTCAAGAGGATAATGACAGCGATCAGGGCGGAGGAAACTCTCAAGGTCACCTTAGCCACCTTCATGCTGGAAGGGGAGGCGCGGTTGTGGTGGGACGAGGTTGAGCTACACCACTTGGCGGGCAGGCAATTAACACAAGTGTCGATTGAGGAGTTCTCTCGGATCTTTCTGGCGAAACATGTCCCAGCGGCGCAACGTATTGCTATGGAAAATGAGTTCCAACTGTTAAAGCAAGGGGACGATAGTGTGGATATCTACTTGCACGAGTTTACCAGGTTGGGACGATATGCGGGAACAATCTTCGCGGATGACCAAAGGAAAACGAATCGGTTCTATGAAGGATTGCGGGATGAGTTACGATTCCTGCTTTCGAGTTCTGTGAGCCAAGGGTTTCAGGCGTTGGTTGATACTGCGTGCGCGTTGGAAAAGGACATGAGGCGAGTGCAAGGGAATAAGGGCTTGGTGGTGTCTAAGCCAGAGTTTCAAGCACCTCGCCCAGGCAAGTCGTTTTACCAGAAGAAAGGGGGCAAGAGGTCCAAGCCATCTGGGCAAGTGACTACGACCGTTGTGTCGGGAGCGACATCAAGGCCGGATGCTCGTACGTGCTATAACTGTGGCCGGGTGGGGCATATTGCTCGTGACTGTCGAGGTGTGCAGCCCAAAGGGGAAAAGAAGACGGGTGCGTCGTATGCTGAGAAGGGCAAAGCGGTGGTGGATTCCTCTGCTTCCCAAGCGCAGCCCCGAATCTATCAACTTGGCCAACAGGAAGCGATTAAGCAAAGTGACGTCGTCACAGGTACGAGTTGAGTTAGTTTACTTGCTGTGCTTTTGGTTTTGGTTTTGTTTAGCTTGTGCATGATGTGTGTGTGCTGCAGGCTTTGTCCTGATTCGGAATAACTTAGCGAGAGCCCTGTTTGATACGGGTGCTTCGCATTCTTTTCTGTCTGAGGATTTCATATCTCGCATTGGGGTACCGAGTCATGTGACGGTGGATAGTACAAGGGTGCTATTGCCGAATGGCTGTGTGATGCTTGCGGATAGGGCTTGCGATGTGGATGTGCAAATAGGAAGTCGGGATTTCGGTTTGAGTGCAGCTGTGCTACCGTTATCGGAGTTTGATGTGATCTTTGGTATGGACTGGCTCTCGGAGCAGCGTGCCTTTATTGATTGCAACTCCAAAGAGATTACACTGGGCCAGAATACCGGGCTTGTGACGAAGTTCGCTGGTATGCGAGGAGTTGGCGGAACGTTGTTGTCTGCACTCCAAGTCGTCAATGCTGTGCGGAAGGGCGCGGAGTTATTCTTCACGCTAATTCAGGCTGTTGAGCCAAAGGCCAGTGTCGGTGAAGTGCCAGTTGTGTCAGAGTTTGCCGATGTGTTTCCTAAAGATCTTCCTGGGTTACCACCCCAGCGGGAGATTGACTTCTCTATTGAGTTGGTGCCAGGTGCGAAACCTGTGGCCCGCTCTCCATATCGCGTCGCGCCAAAAGAGATGGCTGAGTTGAAAGTCCAACTGCAAGAGTTGTTGGAGCAGGGTTATATACGCCCAAGTATGTCACCTTGGAGCGCGCCTGTTCTCTTTGTGAAAAAGAAAGATGGTAGCTTACGGTTGTGTATTGACTACCGCGAGTTGAATAAGCTGACGGAGAAAAACAAGTATCCGATCCCACGGATTGATGACCTTTTTGATCAGCTGGCGGGATCAACGGTCTATTCCAAGTTGGATCTGAAATCGGGATATTATCAGCTAAGGATTCGGGAAGGTGACATTCCCAAGACAGCGTTTGGAACACGCTACGGTCATTATGAGTTCACGGTAATGCCGTTTGGCCTATGTAATGCGCCTTCGGTATTTATGGACCTAATGCATCGAACGTTCCGAGAGTACTTGGATTTGTTTGTTATTGTGTTTATCGATGACATCTTAGTATACTCTCAGTCGGAAGAGGATCACGCAAACCATTTGCGGTTGGTCTTGCATACCCTGCGGAGGAATAAGCTTTTTGCCAAGTTCTCAAAGTGTGAGTTCTGGCTCTCTTCAGTAGCCTTTTTAGGCCATGTGGTAAGCGGAGAGGGTATCGCGGTGGATCCGTTGAAGATAAGTGCCATCCGAGATTGGCCAGTGATGTCTTCAGTGGCCGAGGTCAGGAGCTTCCTTGGACTTGCGGGCTACTATAGACGGTTTGTGGAAAACTTCTCACGGATTGCTTTACCTCTCACCACGCTGACGAGAAAAGATCAAAAGTTCATATGGACGCCGGAGTGCGCTCGAGCTTTTGAAGACTTGAAGAGTCGTTTGACCACGGCGCCTGTGTTGACATCGCCATGTGGTACCGATGGGTATGAGATCTATAGTGATGCATCTGGGAGCGGCTTAGGCTGCGTTCTTCTGCAGTTTGGGAAAGTGATTGCTTATGGCTCGCGTCAGTTGAAAGTGCATGAGCGGAATTATCCCGTCCATGATTTGGAGTTGGCGGCGGTAATCTTTGCGCTCAAGTTGTGGCGGCACTATCTATATGGCGTCAAAGTGGATATCTATACAGATCACAAGAGCCTAAAGTATTTGTTGGATCAGAAGGATTTGAATATGCGACAACGAAGATGGATGGAGTTCCTCGGGGACTACACCTTCGAGATTCACTATACTCTCGGGAAGGGAAATGTGGTCGCTGATGCTTTGAGTCGGAAGACTCCGGTACGGGCAAGCTGGTTGCAGAGGCATGATCAGCGTTTGATCCAAGAATTGGAGGCAATGGAGATAGCGTGTGTTGACAAGGGTGCGTCAACCGATGCGTGCTTGAACTGGACGGAGGTGCAATATGACCTTACGGACAGAATTCGGCGAGCAACGGAGCTTGATGAAAGTCTCCAGCGCTATGCTAAAGATGGGCCGGATGATCAATTCTCTTGGGATAACGGGTTGTTACGGAGAAATGGTCGAGTATGCGTCCCAAGTGTGGGTAAACTGAGGGAAGAGTTGATGTACGAAGCTCACTTTGCAAAGTACTCAGTTCACCCAGGGAGCACAAAGATGTACAGGGATATGAAAAAGCTGTTCTGGTGGCCCGGACTAAAGAAAGATGTGGCTCGTTATGTGGCTAAATGCAACACCTGTGCGTTGGTGAAAGCAGAATGCCAGAAGCCTGGCGGTTTTCTGAAGTCGTTACCTATTCCGGAGTGGAAGTTCGATGATATTTCGATGGATTTCGTGCATGGGTTGCCGAGATCTCAACGCGGTCATGATTCCATCTGGGTGATTGTGGACCGGTTGACGAAAGTGGCGCACTTCCTTCCAAACAGAAGAGACGATTCAGTGGAAACCTTGGCCAAGCTGTATGTGGAGCAGGTTGTTCGACTGCACGGTGTTCCCCGGAGCATCGTTAGTGACCGTGATGGGCGGTTCACATCGAATGATTGGCGGCTCGTTCATCAAATGTTGGGTACAAAATTAGCGTTTAGTACGGCCTTTCATCCCCAAACGGATGGCCAGACTGAACGAACCAACAGGACGATGGAGGATATGCTCCGCATGTGCGCCCTAGACTTTGGTAAGAGATGGGAAGAGTATATATTTCTCGTCGAATTTGCCTATAATAATAGCTACCAAGCGAGTATTGGTATGACACCATTCGAGGCGTTGTATGGTCGGAAATGCCGTACACCGTTAGCTTGGGCAGAAGCAGGCGAATCAAAGCTGAATGGGAAAAAGGAAGTCGAAGAAGCTACTTCGCTCATACGCTCTATTCGGGAGAGGCTATTGATAGCCCAAGATCGTCAAGCCAAGTACTACAATGCCAAGCACCGAAACGTGGAGTTCGCGGTGGGTGATTGGGTATATTTGAAGATCAAACCCTTCAAAGGTGTGTCCAGGATTCGGCGTTTGAAAAAGCTAAGTCCGAGGTATCTTGGTCCGTTTGAGGTGGTGGAGCGAGTTGAGGAAGCTGCTTATCGACTAGCACTTTCCGCGGACTTGGGTGGATTACATGATGTGTTTCACATCTCAGTCCTTCGTAAGGCGGTAAAGGATCCAGCTCAAGTCGTGGAGGCTGATCGGGTATCGGTCGAGTATGGGCTAACGACGAGGGTTAGACCCATTCGGATCGAGGATCGAGCCGAGAAACAGTTGCGGAACAAAGTGATCGGGATGGTCAAGGTCCGATGGGACAATTGTGGCCGTGAAGAGCTAACATGGGAGCGAGAGCAGACCATGCGAGCTGAGTTTCCCGAGTTATTTGTATAACTGTAGACCGTGTACTTTTTGTTATAACAGAGTTATAGCATTGCTGAGTTTTGTTTCCTTACCGTGCAAATTTCGGGACGAAATTTTGTTAAGGGGGAGAGGGTTGTAACACCCCAAAAGACCCCCAATAGACTCAACTTGAAATTTGAGTAGCAGGTCAGGTTACACGGCCTGGGACACGGGCGTGTCCCAGGGCGTGTCGGGTGACACGGCCTGGGACACGGGCGTGTCCCAGGGCGTGTTCTATTTATTTTGCAAGATTGGCCTATTCCGGTCAGAGCCGGACACGGCCTTGAACACGGCCGGGAACACGGGCGTGTCAGGCTGGACACGGGCGTGTCAGCTGCCGTGTTCCGACCCGTGTTCTGGTTGCAGCTCGATGGAGCAGGAGACACGGGCGTGTCTCAGGTTTGACACGGGCGTGTCAGGTCCGACACGGGCGTGTCAATGACCCGTGTTGTGCAGTCGGTTCAAGCTGTGTGCACCGCTTAAGGGGTACACGGCCTGTGACACGGGCGTGTCACAGGCCGTGTCGGCCAAAAAGTGAAATTCTGGGGAAATCTTGGCCGTTCAGTTTCCTCTCTTTTGATCCAAAGGCTCAGGTGGTTTCTTGGGCTGGATAAGTCGTGAAAGAGGATTGAAGAAGCCATTCTTCTTTTATCCTTAAGGAAGAGAGAAAGAGAGAAAGAGAGAGGAAGAAGGAGGAGGAGACCAAGCCACCGGCGGAGCTCCCGTGGTTCGATTCGTGATCCGAAGCCGGCGTTGTGACGGCAAGGCTGCTGCGGTTCTTTCTCACCGGCTAGTTTTCGATGGCACCGAAGAGATCGACAAGGGTAACGATCTCCCTCCTTGGACATGTGAAGTCCTTCTTTTCTGCATTGCATAGGGAAAGCCCTTCCCCGCGAGTGTGCGGTGGGTTGTGGTGTCCCTTGGGGTAGATATGTGAAGTCCCCCTTGTTAGAGGCCGGAATTGGAGTACGACTCTAGGCATGCTGTGTGAAGCCCATCTGGATGGAATCTGGATTGGTGATGCTTGTTTGCATATCGGAGAAGGCTCCGTGATAATGGCTTGTGATGCCTTGTTCCTACCTGTTGCTTGGTGCGGCAGGAAGTACTGGACGATGTCCAGGAAATGAAGAGGGTTGGCGGCAACTCTTGTGGCCGTGCGTTGCCACTTTGTGAGTAGTTGAGCCGTTGGGCTGCAACTCGATAAAAGGCAGATTGCCGAACAGGAAAGGTGAAACCGACCCGCGCCTATAAAATGCCATGGATACTTCCGTATTCGAGGTGGCTCGGCGACTTGAGCAACGGGGGGTGGCTGATCCGTACCTGCGTTAGGTCCGTCCGACTTGGAAGCCTGGTATAGGTTTTGTTGGAGCGCCTAATGAGAGTCTTAGGCCCGCGCGCCGGAAAGACTAGAAATGCTCAAATACCGTGTAGACGGTGGTGTTGACCCTGGTATTCCGGTACACCGAAAATGTGCCCTGAGTGCACGGACTGTCGGGCCGGGTGGCCGATGGTTGTGATGGCTTGAATGTGCCTGCGCGCACATAGTTGCTATTGATGATGCCATGCTTGCAGGGAAAGAATGCTCATGCCCCGAGAAAGGGGTAGGATTGTTATAATTGGGTCAGCTGAATGCTGACCGTTGCATTGTTTGCCACCGGTTGGGTGGTTTGTTCCCGTGCAGGTGCTGGAGAGCCAAGTGGTAAGTGATGGGCGAGAGAGCCCTACTGCTGTTGCTGCTGCTGCTGCGGCTAGCCTGGAAGGCTAAGCCATTGTTTTGTTTTCTCTTTTTACTCATGTATGGCCGGCCTGCGCGCCGAGGTTTGTAAAACATGATGTATGTTCAGAGGAACTGTAAGGCCTTAAGGCCAAACTCTTATGGTTGTGTACATTCCGTGGTATTTATATATAAAGGTGGTTTTATATATATTGGGCATTCCGGTTAAGAGTTCAAAGTTGTAACTTAAAGCTTCCGCTAGAATGCTCTGAGTTAGGATTCGTATTTGGTTTGGTATTATCCTGTGACCTCACCGTCTGTTTGTGGCATATAGTGTGGGGCCCCGGCCGGACCTTCTACTATACGTCATTTAACGGATGGGGTCGTTACAAGCACAATAGCAAACGAAGACAAAAAATGGTACACCTGAAAATGTAGACGAAGAAGCCCTTGAAAACGGTAGAGAAATACTCCTTCTTCAACACAGAGGAAACACCTCCTTCAAGCAACGAACTCCCGCCTACAGCAGCGGCGAAATCCCTTGCAACAGCGGGAAGAATGGCGGCCGGCGGACGGCGCAGGCGCGGGGATGGCGGACGGCGGTCGGCGCGGGAACGGCGGACGGCGGTCGGCGCAGGAACGGCGGACGGGAGGCTTCCGCTGCTATCTCTTTCTTAACCCTAACGCCTTGTAACCTCGGGGGGGGGGGGGGGGGGGGGGGCGGGGAGGAGGAGTAATGAATAATCCACTATAGAACTGTCCGCACCTTTTATTTAATTAAAAACATGTTCACAATTTTTAATAAAATTGTCCGCTGTTCAGTCAGTAAAAAGAAAACTGCAACACCAAAACATCATGTTGCAACATCATGATTTTTTGCACAAACATAATCTTTAGGGGCTGAACCCCAACATTATTTACACAAAATTTTTATTTAACTCAATAAAGTAGGGGACATAGAAGATAGCTTCAAATGTATGGTTAAATTAAAATTTATAAAGCTCATTTTACTCAAATTTGTAATGTGCATAATCAATAAAAACATGAATTATGCTGACCCGAATGAAAATAGTAGAAAATATGACTTGTATTCTTTTGTACTCGAAGATAAAATAACTGACCACTTTGCCATTACGGTCGCTTTGGCGCATGGACGTGTGCTACTTTCCCGTAGGCGATCGGCTATCGCCAACAGTCAGGCCTCAGGTACCCGGGAATGCCTATGCCCAATCGGCGATAGGGGAGCAGCGCTCCTGACTACCGGCCAGCGATCGTCGAGCGCTATTACTGGTCAGCGATCAAATGTGATTCCCTGACCGATGATCGCCAACACGGCTCAATGTAGATTTTAAACATATATATATATATGTGTGTGTGACTGTGTGGCGACCCCTGTGCCCCCTCGCCGATGACATTGAGCGAGGTTGAGGTCCGGTCACCATCGCACGTTGAACCCATGAGAATGCGAGCTACGCGTGTTGTTGTGCAGGGCAAAGAGATCCCCCGTTCCCAATGATGGACCCCAAATTTTCAGGATTCGGATCCTCTGGAGTTCAGGAGTAACTCCACGGATCCAATGCGCGAGACTCATCGAGCTCCATCAATCTCGTGGATAAAAAAATTTAGTCACTAAAAGACAAAAAAAAGATAATGAAAAAATATCTTTAAATCTAAAAAGCACGGGGGTTCTCACGCCGCAAGAACCTCCAAATTCCATCCCGGAGTTGTCCCTACACAAAGTATCAAATATAAATTTTTGATAATTTTTTTAATTCAAAATTTTTAAAATCAATATTTCCTGTCATGCATAGTTTGTTCTTACACTGAAATAGGTCATTTAGGCTCATTTAATTAGATAACTCTTGTCAATCTAAAAAATGGCATAAGTTCAGGCAAAAAAGTTTTTTTAAATATTAGCTATGGATAAATTTCGGGCTTAACCAAACAAAAAATCATGCACAAACAAAGCAAAAAAATAGATCATAAACCAAGCAAAAATCTGAGGTTAAGCCAAGTGCAAAAACGAGCATAACCGAGCAAAATTCGTTCAAAACCCAACAATATTGGCAATCGAAAAGGACTCACAGTGAAGATCGATCGACAATGGGGCTGATTTCCATTCTTCCTATCGGATTGGCAATCAAAAATGTGAACAGGGCGCGACTTCCTCCCTCCTGCCGGTATGGAGACTAACTAGGGTGCCAATGCCATTACCTTCAAATCCGCGAAAAATTAGACCCGGGCATGTGCCTGGGTGTGCCGCTGTTTGGTTCTGCCGCGGTGCCAGCCAGACTGCAAGATTTAATATGTTCTTAAAACTAAATAAAAAAATAAAATATACTAAAAATCTCAGTTTAGTAGTAATGTAAAGGCTTAGATTAATACACCTATAGGAATTTGTCATAATATATTCGTAAACAACAAAGCAAAAAAAAAGAATATAATAACCAACAATATAATTGATAGGCTCCACCTTAATTTATAAGAATGAAAGAGACCCCCCATGATCCCCACCAAGGGAGATCATGGGAGGGCCCACCTTGCCCCCATGATCTCTCATGGAGATCATGGGGGGTGGGCCCCATCTCCTCCCCTCTCCCGCGGAGGGAACCGCCGCCGGCGGCTCCCCCCGGCCGGCCACGGCCATGGCCCGCGGCCATGGCCGGCCGCGGCCATGGCCGGCTCGCGGCCATGGCCAGCCGCGGCCATGGCCGGCTCGCGGCCATGGCCGGCTCGCGGCCATGGCCGGCCGCGGCCATGGCCGGCCGCGGCCATGGCCGGCCGCGGCCATGGCCGGCCGCGGCCATGGCCGGCCGCAGCCATGGCCGGCTCGCGGCCTTGGCCGGCCGCGGCCGCGGTCGGCGCGCGGCCATGGCCGGCCGCGGCCATGGCCGGCCGCGGCCATGGCCGGCCGCGGCCATGGCCGGCTCGCGGCCATGGCCGGCTCGCGGCCATGGCCGGACCCGGCCATCGCCGGCTCGCGGCCATCGCCGGCTCCCGGCCATGGCCGGCTCGCGGCCGTGGCCGGCTCGCGGCCGTGGCCGGCTCGCGGCCGTGGCCGGCTCGCGGCCGTGGCCGGCTCGCGGCCGTGGCCGGCTCGCGGCCGTGGCCGGCTCGCGGCCGTGGCCGGCTCGCGGCCGTGGCCGGCTCGCGGCCGTGGCCGGCTCGCGGCCGTGGCCGGCTCGCGGCCGGCCGTGGCCGGCTCGCGGCCGGCCGTGGCCGGCCCCGGCCGTGGCCGGCCCCGGCCGTGGCCGGCCCCGGCCGTGGCCGGCCCCGGCCGTGGCCGGCCCCGGCCGTGGCCGGCCCCGGCCGTGGCCGGCCCCGGCCGTGGCCGGCCCCGGCCCTGGCCGGCCGCGGCCAGGGCCGGCCGCCGCCGTACCCGGCCGCCTCCTCGCCGCCGGCGTCGTCCGGGCGGCCCCACCACGGGAGGACCTCCCCACCGTCCGATCAAAGGGGAGGCTCTACCGGCCGTCCGATCGGGGCAAAACCACCCACTAACCCACTATGTTAGTGGTGGGGCCCGCCATAACTTTCCCCTGGAGCCTATAAAAGGACCCCAGGGGCTTCTCATTTCCTAACTTTCTCCTCCGACGCTTCCCCCTTCTTCTTCTTCCTCAGGTGGGAGCTCTCCCGTTTTCTCTGCCAGCGGCCGCCCCTCGCCGTCAACCACCGGTGGCCGCCTCTCGCCGCCAACCACCGACGGCCACCCGCAACCTCCAGCGGCCACCAACGGATATTAACACCCGCCAACAGCTACCAGAACCCGTCATCGGTTATTGACACCCCATCAGAGCCCAGTTACAAGGGGAGCACTCCAAGGACCGAGGAAGACGCACAAAGGAAGCTACGACAACCCCAGGACACGCGTCGCCTCCGAGCACGTGCAACTGAAGTACCTCGCGCATTTCTACCATCCAAGTCCCGTTGGCGCGGCAGTCTGTTGCCCACCAACGAGTGCATATACTCTCTCTCCTCAAGATTGTAACGGGAGCGGCCTGTCGCCCCGGTTTCCCCCATCAAACTGTAAAACTCCAGCAAACTAGTGGATTTTGATCGGCACCGACCCGGTCACGTGGTTTTTTACCCGGTTGAAGGGTTTTCCACGTCAAAACTTCCCGTGTCCATCCCTCACTCTTCAATTGACTGTGTGCGCGCTCGACCGCTCCGAGAGCTAAGGCGGCCCAAGAATATCCGGCCCGACCGGAGCATCGAGTTAGACCGCAACAGTTTGGCGCCGTCTGTGGGAAAATTCCCAATATCCTTCGCAGAGCAAGTTCATCACAATGGCAAAGAGGAGTGCTCGCTTAACCGAAAGACCCGCACTTGGCGGACACACTGAGCCTGCACGATCTCCCTCTCCGGTAGACGCACCACTAACCACAGGAGCAGCCCTAGCTCCCGCACCAGCCCTGGAAGGACGTGTCTGCCAGATGGAAGAACTGCAAACCGAAATGATCACCTTACTTCGAAATTTGGGAGCACCAGCCGTTCTCTCACTGCTGAATCCGACACCAGAATCCCAGCAGAGAAAAAAGCAAACTATCACAAGACAAGAAGAGTGGCGTCAGGCCGCGCTCCGACAGCAAGACCCTTCAGGTACTGGGGGGCAACGGCTACCTCAAGAGTACATACCTCCCAACACCATCCGCGTTGATGCAACCCATGCAGCACGGAATAAGCCGACATTCCACCACCTAAGGACTCCTCAGCCATTCGAACAAGTTGCTCTACTGCCGCCAGAAGAACTCCCTGCTCCCACCAGGCCTGGCCTACACAAGGAGTACGACATAGAAAAGGAATTCTCTAGCACAAATAGCTCCCCCTTACCTGCAACATCACTCCCAGAGATGTATGACCACTACCTCGCGCGTCCTCATCATGAAGAAAACACTGGAAACACAATAGGTCCTGACACTTCTGCCACAAAGCAGGGACCAGATGAATACTTACCCAACGAGGACTCCCCTAGCTCTTGGGAAGCCGCGGGCACGGAAATCCGTAGTTTCAATGGGACAGGCAACCCACTCGCACACCTGAAGCATTTCGAAGCCATCATGCACGCCCGCAATGCCTCAGATCAACTCATGGTCCGAGTATTTTCAACAACATTAATAGGAGAAGCTCGGACTTGGCTTCGATCCCTACAAAGAGAAGATATTGATAGCTACATCGAGCTTGCCGCCCTCTTTATCAAAAGGTTCATGACGATCGAAAAGCCCTCACCAGAAAATCTGAGGTCAGACAGAAGACAAAAGAGGGAGAAAGAAGGTGAATCAACCCATACAATGCGAAAAGAACGACGCCAGAAGCGGAGTCGCCCCAATGGTAGTCAGCACAGCCCCCCGAGAAATGGGGGGCAACATTCACTCCAGGAATACGTCCCTCCGAATACTACCTGCACTAATGTGATCCAGAATAATTCATCATTTCAACGACCAAGAGCGCCGCGGCCGAACCCCAAGGCAGACCAGGCAAGATACTGCGAATATCACCGAAGTCATGGCCACAACACGAACGAATGCAAGGGACTAAAAGAAGAAGTCCAACGACTAACCAACTTAGGAGCAGCTGATCAATTCATAAGAAGACCACCTAACAACCAGAGCATAAGATGCACGACGGTCGAGATTGGCAAACCACCCGTCAAACTGAATCAGGTTCTAATAGACAAGGAAGTCACTACCAACATACTGTTTTTACCAACTCTGCTTCAGCTCAAGCTCACCGCCGGATATCTCAAACTGACATCTGCAAACGCCCGTGTTCTCGGGGATCACCCGGTACCAATCATCGGCACCATCACTCTACCAGTCACTCTCAAAGATGCACACCGACAGACATCCTACGACGTACAGTTCGTCGTCATCCAAGCTAATTCCGACTACACAGCAATACTCCAACAATCACTTTGGGATGTCTTCCAATCCTGTTCTAGCCACCTCCATCCTTAAGTCGTTTCCTTCATTTGTTGATTATGTTTATCAAATATTATAGAAATTCGCTCATCTGAGCTAGTACGAACGATCCAAATGGCCTATATCTCGCCTTAAACTATTTAGAACCAGGGGACCAACCCCGGGCATGTTATCACCATCCTCAAATTACTTCATTTATACTATGTTTCTCTTTACCCATCTTAACAGTACAAGAATCGAAAAGATGACTCGCCCACACGAAGATTATGCAATCAAATGAAACATATGGCGCTAATCAGAGCAACACCGTGGGGGCCTGCCCCCCTCACGAAGAAGCCGCGGGCCTGTCTCGCGCGAAAAGCCGTGGACCTGTTCCACGCAACACCGTGGGGGCCTGCCCCCCTCACGAAGAAGCCGCGAGCCTGTCTCGCGCGAAAAGCCGTGGACCTGTTCCACGCAACACCGTGGGGGCCTGCCCCCCTCACGAAGAAGCCGCGGGCCTGTCCCGCGCGAAAAGCCGTGGACCTGTTCCACGCAACACCGTGGGGGCCTGCCCCCCTCACGAAGAAGCCACGAGCCTGTCTCGCGCGAAAAGCCGTGGACCTGTTCCACGCAACACCGTGGGGGCCTGCCCCCCTCACGAAGAAGCCGCGGGCCTGTCTCGCGCGAAAAGCCGTGGACCTGTTCCACGCAACACCGTGGGGGCCTGCCCCCTCGCGAAGAAGCTGCGAGCCTGTCTCGCGCAAAAAGCCGTGGACCTGTTCCACGCAACACCGTGGGGGCCTGCCCCCCTCACGAAGAAGCCGCGGGCCTGTCTCGCGCGAAAAGCCGTGGACCTGTTCCACGCAACACCGTGGGGGCCTGCCCCCCTCGCGAAGAAGCCGCGGGCCTGTCTCGCGCGAAAAGCCGTGGACCTGTTCCACGCAACACCGTGGGGGCCTGCACCCCTCACGAAGAAGCCGCGAGCCTGTCTCGCGCGAAAAGCCGTGGACCTGTTCTACGCAACACCGTGGGGGCCTGCCCCCCTCACGAAGAAGTCGCGGGCCTGTCCCGCGCGAAAAGCCGTGGACCTGTTCCACGCAACACCGTGGGGGCCTGCCCCCCTTACGAAGAAGCCACGAGCCTGTCTCGCGCGAAAAGTCGTGGACCTGTTCCACGCAACACCGTGGGGGCCTGCCCCCCTCACGAAGAAGCCGCGGGCCTGTCTCGCGCGAAAAGCCGTGGACCTGTTCCACACAACACCGTGGGGGCCTGCCCCCCTCACGAAGAAGCCGCAGGCCTGTCCCGCGCGAAAAGCCGTGGACCTGTTCCACGCAACACCGTGGGGGCCTGCCCCCCTCACGAAGAAGCCACGAGCCTGTCTCGCGCGAAAATCCGTGGACCTGTTCCACGCAACACCGTGGGGGCCTGCCCCCCTCACGAAGAAGCCGCGGGCCTGTCTCGCGCGAAAAGCCGTGGACCTGTTTCACGCAACACCGTGGGGGCATGCCCCCCTCGCGAAGAAGCTGCGAGCCTGTCTCGCGCAAAAAGCCGTGGACCTGTTCCACGCAATACCGTGGGGGTCTGCCCCCCTCACGAAGAAGCCGCGGGCCTGTCTCGCGCGAAAAGCCGTGGACCTGTTCCACGCAACACCGTGGGGGCCTGCCCCCCTCGCGAAGAAGCCGCGGGCCTGTCTTGCGCGAAAAACCGTGGACCTGTTCCACGCAACACCATGAGGACTCGGCCCCCTCACAAGAAGCCCTCATACAAACTAGGCCGCGAGTCAGGCCCACATATTAAACCATGGGTCATCCCCATACAAATACACCGTGACAAAGATCAACTCCCACCAACAACTATCTCATGTCAAAATACATCTGTACAAAACACAGAACAATGACATACAAGTAAGGCTATCATAGCAAATAATGAATGGGAGCCCTAACGGCGACAATCTCAAAAGCTATAACAGAAGCAAATGACTACAAGTAAAATGACAAAACAGACAAAAGCAGATAGGCACCACAGCTACTCGTCATCAGCATCTGAGCTAGAACGCTCATCATCTGAGACATCCGCAAAACTGAAACTAGAAATGTCACACCCAAGATGCTTCCCTATGAAGCGAAAGGCCTTCGAAACACCACAACGAAGCGCTAACTGGCGCATGTCATCCATCTGAGGCTCTACTTCCTTGGACCAAATGTCATCACGAACCTCCTCCGCGATCAGGCTACGATCCCGCATATAGTCCAAGGACTCCAGGTACTCCGCAAGGCCTGCGGCCTTCAGTTCTGATGCACGGTCATCCGAAGATAACATCTCTATCTGCGCCTTCGCCGCACAAAGTTGGGTCTCAAGGCCTGCAACCTCATCTCGCGCCGCATGCAACTGAGTCTCCAAGCCAGATATCTCCTCCCGCGCATGTTTTAACATCTGGGCAGTCCTCTCCACCACGGCTTTCTCCACATCCAAGGAAGCACGCACGTCTTCCAACTCAGACTTCAACTCTGACCCAACTCGATGATACCGCACAATGTCCCGGTCATGTTCTTCCTTAAGAGAAGAAAATGAACCCATCGACAGTCGAAGCTTCTCCTGCAGAGCAAGATAACCATCCTTCAGGCTCACGTAATGATCATTCCAGGTGACCGCTATCTGCGCCTGAGTCTCGATCTGCAAAAGGGAAACACGTAATTAGCCGCCTTCAAACAAAAAATAGAAGGAAAAGGAAGAAACAATGAGCCACCAACTTACCGCATCACTCATCGCCTTCAAAGAGGAAGACATACGAGGAACCGATGCGCTAACCAGCGCCCGTGGAGTCGGGGAAGCAGGCAACTGCGTCTCTGGAACTGAATCATCAGAGGCTACCACCACAACGTCAACATCACTATCGGGGGCCATGGCCGTTTTTCTCTTGCGGCCTCCTCCCTGAGAAGACGACACCACCCGTCCTATGCCAACAGAAATACCACATCCCAGCAATCGCTTCTCTTCGACAAACGCATATATGTTGAAAAGACGGTTAGCCAATTCACGAGGTCCGGAAAATCCCAGCACAAGAGAGAAGTCTCGCTCCCTCCCTTTCACACGGCGACAACGGTCGGGAAGCGCATTCCACACCTCAGGAAGACCCCAGGAATTCTTCACATATCCGAACAAAGTGTTACCATGACGGCGATCTTTGCGAGACTCAAGCTCCAGCCAAACCTTGTTGCTGCGCACCTCGATCCGCTCGCCACCATCAAAGCGCACATCACACCAATCACGGAACTGGTCTAGAGAAAAAGAGCCCCCGTGCTCACGAAAAAAAGCAATCAAGCCCATGATACGAGTCACCCCGGTTGGGGCAAACTGGGAAATAGGAACTCCGCAAAACTTCAGAATCTCCACCACCTCGTCACAGGGAGGAAGACAGAAACCAGATCTGAGCGACACTTCGCAGACAATCAACCAGCCACGGGGAGGATTTTGAACCCGCTCCTCGGGACGCGGGATCCTCACCTCCAAGTCTGAAGGAAGCCCGAACTTTGTCCTCCAAATAGCAACGCCGTCTTCAGTCAAAGAGGAGCGTAGACGCATTGGTCCAGTAGAACGCTTCGATACCTGCACACCGCAAAAAATTGGTTAATTCAAAATGGTGAAATCACGCACACAACCCTCTCCATGACCATGCACGGCCTGCACGCAAACACCGCTTGCACGCACGCGCACGCACCGTCTCACCAAGCCCAGCAAACACGCGGCCGGCACACGCACGGACAGCACGCGCGCACGCCCGCGGCCAGTGCGCATGACATCCGCACGCGGGGCCTACGCGCGCGGCCAACACGCGCGCAACCTGCGCGCGCGGCCTGCGCGCGCGCGGCCTGCGCGCGCGCGACCGGCGCCCGCGCGGCCTGCGCGCAGCACCAGCGCGCGCGGCCTGCGCGCAAGGCCAGCGCGCGCGGCCTGCGCGCAAGGCCAACACGCGCGGCCTGCGCGCAAGGCCTGCGCGCACGCGGCCAGCGCGCGCGGCCAGCGCGCGCGGCCAGCGCGCGCGGCCAGCGCGCGCGGCCAGCGCGCGCGGCCAGCGCGCGCGGCCAGCGCGCGCGGCCAGCGCGCGCGGCCTGCGCGCACGGCGTGCGCGCGCGGCCTGCGCGCACGCCGCATGCGCACGCGCCCCGCGCGCGCCGCCTGCGCACGCGCGGTCTGCGTGCGCGGCGTGACGGCGCGCGCTCGGTCCCTCTCCCGCGACGGTGGCACGCCACCGATTCCTACGCCCTGCCGGCCCCTGCGCAAGCTCGTCCGACGTCCGCTTTCCAAACCAGCGCGAACCAACATACCTTGGAGCCGCTCACCATTGCCGCCATCCCGGATTCCACGCCGGCAATCACCACCGCAACCAGAGTCAAAAAATCTCTCCCCGTGCTCGCTTCCCTCCCAACTGAAAGAGATTTGGGGGGCAATTGATAGGCTCCACCTTAATTTATAAGAATGAAAGAGACCCCCCATGATCCCCACCAAGGGAGATCATGGGAGGGCCCACCTTGCCCCCATGATCTCTCATGGAGATCATGGGGGTGGGCCCCATCTCCTCCCCTCTCCCGCGGAGGGAACCGCCGCCGGCGGCTCCCCCCGGCCGGCCACGGCCATGGCCCGCGGCCATGGCCGGCCGCGGCCATGGCCGGCTCGCGGCCATGGCCGGCCGCGGCCATGGCCGGCTCGCGGCCATGGCCGGCCGCGGCCATGGCCGGCCGCGGCCATGGCCGGCTCGCGGCCATGGCCGGCCGCGGCCATGGCCGGCTCGCGGCCTTGGCCGGCCGCGGCCATGGCCGGCCGCGGCCATGGCCGGCTCGCGGCCTTGGCCGGCCGCGGCCGCGGGCGGCGCGCGGCCATGGCCGGCCGCGGCCATGGCCGGCTCGCGGCCATGGCCGGCCGCGGCCATGGCCGGCTCGCGGCCATGGCCGGCCCCGGCCGTGGCCGGCTCGCGGCCGTGGCCGGCTCGCGGCCGTGGCCGGCTCGCGGCCGTGGCCGGCTCGCGGCCGTGGCCGGCTCGCGGCCGTGGCCGGCTCGCGGCCGTGGCCGGCTCGCGGCCGTGGCCGGCTCGCGGCCGTGGCCGGCTCGCGGCCGTGGCCGGCCTCGGCCATGGCCGGCCGGCCTCGGCCATGGCCGGCCGCGGCTAGGGCCGGCCGCCGCCGTACCCGGCCGCCTCCTCGCCGCCGGCGTCGTCCGGGCGGCCCCACCACGGGAGGACCTCCCCACCGTCCGATCAAAGGGGAGGCTCTACCGGCCGTCCGATCGGGGCAAAACCACCCACTAACCCACTATGTTAGTGGTGGGGCCCGCCATAACTTCCCCCTGGAGCCTATAAAAGGACCCCAGGGGCTTCTCATTTCCTAACTTTCTCCTCCGACGCTTCCCCCTTCTTCTTCTTCCTCAGGTGGGAGCTCTCCCGTTTTCTCTGCCAGCGGCCGCCCCTCGCCGTCAACCACCGGTGGCCGCCTCTCGCCGCCAACCACCGACGGCCACCCGCAACCTCCAGCGGCCACCAACGGATATTAACACCCGCCAACAGCTACCAGAACCCGTCATCGGTTATTGGCACCCCATCAGAGCCCAGTTACAAGGGGAGCACTCCAAGGACCGAGGAAGACGCACAAAGGAAGCTACGACAACCCCAGGACACGCGTCGCCTCCGAGCACGTGCAACTGAAGTACCTCGCGCATTTCTACCATCCAAGTCCCGTTGGCGCGGCAGTCTGTTGCCCACCAACGAGTGCATATACTCTCTCTCCTCAAGATTGTAACGGGAGCGGCCTGTCGCCCCGGTTTCCCCCATCAAACTGTAAAACTCCAGCAAACTAGTGGATTTTGATCGGCACCGACCCGGTCACGTGGTTTTTTACCCGGTTGAAGGGTTTTCCACGTCAAAACTTCCCGTGTCCATCCCTCACTCTTCAATTGACTGTGTGCGCGCTCGACCGCTCCGAGAGGTAAGACGGCCCAAGAATATCAGGCCCGACCGGAACATCGAGTTAGACCGCAACAATAATAAACCCTTCCTAGTAGTTTGCAGTGCATGCACCAAACTAGTAAATAATAAGCCCGTAAAACAAAAACTAAATCAATATTTTTTGAAAGGATCTCGCAGCCGCACGCGATCAACTTGATTGTACGCATTTTTTTTTATCACGTGCACCTTCTTTACCTCACAGAATCCTTTTCCATTTTCATCTTCTATCGACTCACCTTCTCTGTTTTTTAGGACGCACGTTCCCTTTTTCATATTCGTATACAGTCTGTACAATCCTATAATATGATATTCTATAACAGAGTTATTTTTATGAAATACTATAATATTTTTAAAATACTATCACTATAATATTTAAAGGTGATTGTTATCCGCACTGCAGTTTTGGTTATTCGCAAATATTTTTTTCCTAATTTTTCGCGTCTTTTGGAAATACGTCTTGTACATGCATTTTCAGGAAAAGTGTTCAACACGAAAGTTGTAGATCTCATCGAGATCTACAACTTTCGTGTTGAACACTTTTCCTGAAAATGCATGTACAAGACGTACTTTGGAAATACACCCAGATTTTGCGCCTTTTAGAAATACGTCTTGTACATGCATTTTCAGGAAAAGTGTTTAACACGAAAGTTGTAGATCTCGATGAGATCTACAACTTTGGTGTTGAACACTTTTCGTAAAAATGCATGTACAAGACGTATTTCTAAAAGGCGCGAAAAAATCGGAAAAAAAAGTGCGGATAACCAAAACTGTAGTGCGGATAACACTCACCTAATTAAATCAATCATATTATTTGGGAATTGTTAAAAACACCGCACTTTTGGCTAATCGCACCGCTTTGTTAAAAGCACCGCAGTTTTTCACATATTGTTAAAAGCACCGCACATTGTTATCCGCACCGCAATTGAGATAAACGCACCGCACTTAATTTATGAATTAAAATAGGTTCTCATTGAATTACAATATTAATATATACTCAATAGAAAAAATATTTGATACAAAAAAACCATCAAATGTGTTGTCCAAATTGTTATGCTTTTTTCTTCAAATATTTGTGATATTCATCAACGACATCTATAATATGGACCAATAATACTTGAAGCACAATTCACGATGAGGACCAATAATATTGTAACAATTTACTTCTAAACATAGAAACAGTAATGAACTCTCAAAGAAATTTCAGAAGTCTTTTAACATATGTGATTGTTAACCGCAACTCTTTATTGACTAGTCGTACCCAAAAATCTCCTAACTTTTCGCGTCATTTCGAAATACGCCTTGTACAAGCAATTTTAGGAAAAGTGTTCAACACAAAAATTGTAGATCTCGACGAGATCTACAACTTTCGTGTTGAACACTTTTCCTGAAATTGCGTGTACAAGGCGTATTTCTGAAAGGCATAAAATCTTAGCGTGACGAGAGGCGGCGTTGGCGCTGATATCTGCCGGTGTCGGCGTCGGAAAGGGCTGGAGGGGGCTGGAGGAGGCGGGAGGAGCCAGAGACTCGTCAAGAGGCGTGAGGAGAAGATCGGGATTTTAGGACTGCGGTGCGAGGAAGCAGCAGTGCGGTGCGGGTATATTTTTAGAGTGACAAATTTTAAGTGTTAAAAGATCCAAATGCGGTGCGATTCGCCAAAAATGCGGTGCTTTTAACAATTCCCTATTATTTTTGCAGAAACCAACGATTTGATACACGCAAACCCATAATGTATCTGGGGTCATAGAGTGTATAACTTTTTTTGTAACATATTTTTGATTTTTAAAAAAATCAGTAATTAAAATAATTATAAAAATACTATAATTTATTATTTTTTTTATACCAAAATATTTTTGTAAATATATAAAAATGTGATTTAGGCTTTGTTTGGTGGGGGCGTTTCAGGAGCTGCACGTCATGGATTATTGATCAGCCCCACCAAACAATCTTTTCGTTTTTTCCAGTAGGAACCGCCCCCATCCTCAAGATGCGAAAATATCGTGATTTGGAGTCAGTGAAATATTTTCACGACTCCAAAATTGGGCGCGCTGCTATTCACGGAAACACTATTCTTCTTTTGTCTTCCGTGGATCGCAGCAGTTCTTTCGCCTTCTACATCGAGTATCATCCTCAACCTCGTGCCGATTCAAGGACCAGTTCTGGCATCACCATCGAAGGTGCCATCACCCTCGCTTCCTTCCTACCGATCCAGACCACTAGTTGAGAACACTTCTTCTTCAACTAGTTTGCTCATCCCCTATTTTGCTCTTCCTCTGTTTTGCTCTTCACGCCGAGGATTTTCAGAATGCAACAACAGCTGCAGCTCTGTTCAAAGGGATGAGATTTTTTCTCTCCATATCTTGACCGAATACTACTCAATTGCAGCTCTGTTCAAATTGATAAGAGGAATCGGTTAGATCATCTTTAATTCTTATCCATAACAAAATTTCAAAACTTGAATAATGTAAAATTAACATGCTAATATGTGATAGAAACAGTTTTACAAAAAACTTAAAAAAAATTTAGGAAAAGAATGAGGAAAACAGATTTTTGAAACAACACTGAAAATCAATGGCAGATGCAGAGATTTTTCTTTACGAAAAATATCAGGAAAATGAAATGAAAATATAACTATTTTGAATTATATCTAAAAAATAGTAAATAAATGTGACGTATATAAAAAAATAAAATGATAAATAAATGTTTAGAAAAAATAAGAAATAAATATATTAGAAAATAAAATGATAAATAAATATATTAGAAAATAAAAAAGATAAATAAATATATAGAAAATAAAAAAATGTGACATGTATAAGAAGACTTGAAGCCATAACTATATAGTTAGATGTCTAATACTCTACCTATTTGACTAAGAGACTTTCTTGCTTTAATTTATTCATGAATATATATAAGTATATTTTATATCTATCAAATAAATAAATTACACAATATATTATTGATAAATGATATTTTTAAAAATCAGTATGGACGACCGTCTACACTGGATCCTATGTGGGTCCGCCCATGCTGAAAACGCTGTTGTTCTAAATAGTTTTACAGATTCTACCACCGCTCTACAAAACAGCTGATTATTCCAACATTACTTCTCATCACTATTTCTCCAATCGCTCCCACCATGCCAAACAGAGTCCTATGCTCCATTTGGCACAGTGATGGTCGTCGTAAACGCATGAGTTAAATCATCATTCGTTAGGGATCATCTAACAAAATCATCTGTTTGAACATAAAAGATGACGAAGTTTTTTAGTTGAGCGTTAACAAATGACAATTTAACCCTCATATGCATGCCCACCACCTTGGTACCAAAGGTAGTCTTAATACCTGAAATTAGGTAGGAGATATAATTTACGGTTGAGATTCCCTTTGATTAGAATTAGCCGTGCGTGAGCATATCAGCAAGCGCCGTGGCCCGTGGTGACGTGTCGTAGTGCACCCATGTGGTAGCTGACAAAAAGTCACGTGCTCCTCCCTATTCTGCGCCATGGAGTGCATAAATAATTAAAATATTTGCAAAAATAAGAAAAGTGGGTTCGAACTGAAACCCGCCTTGTCAAGCAACTGCCCACTGCTGCTCCTCTTTACCAGCCTTTCCTTTCAGTCCAAGCAAAAAAAAAATCCAAAAACGTAAATTAGAAAAAGAAGAAAAAATTTAAATAAATAATGGCGCGGGCCACATTGTTCTTAGCCGTGCTGGTGGGGTCGGGACCCGCCTAGCTGACGTAGACATATGAAACCAGTGAGATTAAGCCACGCGTTCCTCGACTTCGCACAACGTTGCTGACGTGGAGATCACCGACGGCAATTAAAATGACGTCACCAGACGTATCGATCGTGTGGGTTTGAGCATAAACCGTCGTGCTAAAACGTGGTTTGTAAGGGAACCGGAGCAGGAGAAACTGTAAGGTACAAATTATTTTATTTATAAGCAAAATTAAAAATAATGAAACGCTAATCCCGAGAGGATATTATTTATTTGCACTACAGTTTTAATTATCAGCACTTATAATTAATTATTTTTCTGAGCTTTTCAATTTTTTTTAAAAATAAATACTCTATAATTTTTTTTAGATCTGTAAAAATGTTATTTATAGATTATAACGCGTCATTTGTTATGTTATAGCTATAGCAAAGAAAATTGGTGGGTTAATTAGTTATTAATATTTCGGTAATTAAGGGACGGAAATACCTCGGAGATAACGGAGTCAATGACGGTCGGTAGCTCGGGTGAGAGAGCTGGACTCGGTTCCGGTCGGGATTGAAAGGCGATGGCGTTGAAACGTAAATATTCGCTAAAAGTTTGGGCCGTTTGGTCCGTTTCGGCAACAAAGTTCGCAGAAATGTTCGTTATATTTTCCCCCCGGGCTATTCCTTTATTTACGCCTCTCCGCCCCTCAAACCAAAATAAACCCGGCCTCAACATTTCGCTTTCTTCTCCGGGACTCACTCGCCAGCTCTTTTCAAAAAAACTTCATCGTCTTCGCCGGAGTTGAGAAGATCGAGCCTTAAATTGATCCCAGAATGGAAGAGGTGGAGAAGCAGGGGAAGCTGCGTGGTGACTCCTTCGTCATTGAAGACCTGCTGCTGGATCTCCCGAATGAAGAGCAGGAAGACGCCGGAATGGTTGCTAGCGAGTATGGCAGCTCCGAAACGTTGCCGGAGTTTTCCTGCACCGACTCCTCCACCGTAGCCACCATCGATAGTTGCATTAACAGCGTTTCACGAGCTCCCGGCTGTCATTTCTCCGGCGAGCTCATTTGCTATGGCGTCGCCGACGGGGACATCTCTAGTGACCTGAGCGCGCCGGTATAATTAGGGTTCCTTTCAATTTTTTATTTATTTAAAAAATCTGTGGAATCTGCCGAACTTTGCATACCAACAAATTTCTGCATCTGCTCCTAATTTTCGAGCACGTGACTTGTCCAGTAATTATTAGAGCACAGCTAATGTTCTTCGTTATCTTCATCAAAGTTTCGCGAGACTTTTTTTAAATGAATTAATGCCGATATTTATGAAGATTTAAAATGAAGAAACGCCAAATTCCGTCTGAAAAAACTCAAGAACGGAAAATCTGTTTCTGAAGAAATTCATTCTTCATTGTTTTTTTATTTTAAAAAAATGATAGAAAAATAAATTTAAACGATTTTTTTTTAAAAAAATACAGTACGGCGATCTTACAGACCTGGAATGGCTGTCAAATTTCGTGGAAGAGTCCTTCTCCAGTGAAGATATCCAGAATCTGCAGCTCATCTCCGCGCCCAAATCCGCCTCATCGTCAGCAAGCCCCGCCAATAACCCGCCATTCTTCCGGCCGGAGGCTCCGGTCCCCGGTAAAGCCCGGAGCAAGAGGTCCCGCACCGTGCAATGCAACTGGTCTTCGCAGCTTCTGCTGCTCTCCTCCGCGCCGGAGAGCTCGCCGCTGGATCCCAGAGGCGACGTCATCGGCCAGTCGAGCTCCGGTAAGAAAGCTGCTATGGAGCCCTCGCCGGCGACGACAGCCGATGTCAGGAAATGCCTGCACTGCGAGACCAACAAGACGCCGCAGTGGCGGATGGGGCCATTGGGTCCGAAGACGCTCTGTAACGCCTGCGGCGTCCGGTTCAAGTCCGGCCGTCTTATGCCGGAGTATCGTCCGGTAGCAAGCCCCACGTTCATCCTCTCCAAGCACTCCAACTCGCACAGGAAAGTTCTTGAGCTCCGGCGGCAGAGTGAGCTGCAGCAGTCGAAGTTCCTTGTGCGTGACGAAGGCGGCGCCCTTCTTCGACGGAGCGCGGCGTTCGCCGGAGACGATTTCTTAATCCGGCACGATTTGGGGGCCGATTCGCGTCTGTCCATCTGAGGTGTTATATGAATTCGTGAATTAATTCTCGGTTTTAGGGAGAACCTGGTATTAGGGTTTTAAATCAGTGTCCCTTCTCCAATTTTCTTCAGTTTCCAACTATTTTTTTTAGCTATTTTTTAAAAATGAAAAATCTAAAATATCTGAATTTTGATAACAGTAGAAGGAGTTTGTTTGATTTTATCCTCCGGTTATTATTAATTTTTGACAATATATTGCAAGAGTTTTGACTTTTAATAATAATAATAAATTAGAAGAAATATACTGTAATTTAGACAAAAAAAAATTGTACAACGGATTTATCATTTCTCATTCTTATATATATATAGGTTATTTTAATCAAAAAAAATTTTAACAACCAGATATATTTAAGAGTTGTTTTATTTATTAGATAAAGAAATGAATCGTCTCCATTTCATCAGAAATGGATTCTGAAATGGAGAGGATCCGGATCCCGATTATAAGTGAGCTTTCTGTGTAATAGCTTTTTTTTATTGATGGATGTGTTGACCTGGATAAGGCTCTCCTCATTCAAAAGAGCAATTTTTTTTGTTGGGGCACCTCACATTAATTAATAGTGTGTGATTAAGGCTTCTTTTGGGAGAACTTATTTTCACCGGTCAAGCGGTTACGATCGCATGTACCGGACTACCGGGCCTTAAGGTCCGGTACATGCGATCGTAACCGCTTGACCGGTGAAAATAAGTCCTCCCAAACGAATCTTAATTCTATCCGCAGGACTTGCAATTTTACGGTGGGGATATGGCATGGATATTTTGCAGGGTTTGCCTGTGATGTAAATTGGTTTGTATTCACGATTAAGTATGACAACTGAGGGTCAGATTTGTTCGCACACGATAGATCATGCTACAATTGAATGTTGTTACACTATATTGGTCTTGTAGCGGATCAATGTGTGTCTTAGCTTAAGTTTTAATTAAATGTGCACGCAGTCAAATTTGAGTTGACATCATATTTTTATGTGGAAAACTTGAAATGAAAAAAAATTACAAGACCTATCCCAGTTTGAGAAATCTACAAGTAATGTTTCTGACTACACAACAGTATTAGTGAGGGAGGCATGCTGCAGCTCGTTTTACAATGATAGAAGGGAGTGTTCTCGCTGGGATAGGGCGGGAAGATGCTTTCGGGAACTACACGAGGGGGAGAGATTGGGACTTGGGAGAGGGGTGTGCGGGGGGGGGGGGGGGGGGGGGGGGGGGGGGGGCGCATTCTAGGGAGTGACTCACCGGGGCGCATTTTGGGGGGGGGGGGGGGGGGGGCGCATTCTAGGGAGTGACTCACCGGGGCGCATTTTGGGGAGCGACGGGCGTGGTGCATTTTAGGCAATCGTGCGTATGGGAGCGATATGCGAAGTGGCACAACAAAGTGCATTCTAGCGAGCGGCACTCGAGGGGAATATTTCAAAGAGCGATTCGGGGAGCGCGAAGCTCCATAAGGCACTTGTTAGATTGTTTTTCAATGTTGTTACGTACAAGAAGGGGGAATTCATGTTCTTCCGCCTATTACCTGCCCTTTAGGAGTGATAGAGATGAGACTTCTTTTATAAAAAGATGGGGGTGCGTATAGCTCTCTCCTCATGTCCCCACTATCTTAGTGGCGGCTTGGGTTTGACCGCCGGACAATTTGCTCGCGTGATCGTGCGCGATCCGCACACGGGGGATCCCACTTCAAGTAACCAACTGGCCCCCCTCCCTCTCCTCGGGACCGGTCGGCCGACCCGGTGCCAACCCGGCCTCCGACCGCCGCGGAGGTTGCGCCTTGTGGACGCGCCTTTGCGGCCGCATGGCGCGGCCACCCCGCCGGACGCCTCGACCGGCGGGGGTACAACCTTCCCACGACATCCATCCCGGCCATGGGAAGGCGCGGGTGGCGGCCGGCCGCGCACGGTTGGCCGGCCGAACACTGCGCGCCGCAGCTCTAGCCGGCCACACCTTGCGGTCGGTGGGTGCCAGATCCTTGGTCGGCTGGACACGCAACCGACGGCCACCCCACCGGCTCCGGCCAGCCGCTTACCTCGGTCGCTTAGCATTGCGTCGGCGGTTGGTGGCCGACTGGCTCCTTTCCGGCGGGGAAGTGGCCACAGCGAGAGTCGGCAGCCTCCCTTACCATCTCTCCCATTGGCCATAGTGCCGCCCCCTTCCTCCGCCGCCCGATCAACTCGTCGCGGTCAAGTCCGTCCGTTCCAAGGGAAAAAACCACCAGCGTAACTTCCACCGTTAGTGGGAGCGTCATGATCTTAATGACGGCTTGCATTTAACGAAAATGATACACCCTAAACACTATGGTAAGATATTTATATGGGTGGTTACAGTGTGTGAATAACCGTATAACTACCGTAACCACCCCCTGGAGGCTATGAAAGGAGCTCCATGCCTCCTCATTTCTCACATTTTCTGCTCTGTGTTGTCTTCTTTCTAAGGCCAGAACTCTGTCAGAATTCTCCTTTGAGCCATCATTCCTCCACCATAATTCTCCAATGAGCCACAATGTCATCACCAGAATCCTATCGCGTGCCATCGCTGCTTCACCAGAGACTCAACAAAGCCCCACAACATCACCACGAAGAAGACACTCTGCCCATTGTAGGAAGGAAGCCTCGTCCATTCTCAACCTCCATAAAGGCCACTTCCAACATCATTTCGTGCATTCTGCGCCCTTCCACCCACACAGATTGTGAAAGCTAAACCTTGTGCAAAGCAACCTGTTGCCCGCCGAGCACCTAAGATTCTCTCTCATCTCCCAAGTGTAACGAGAAGCGGTTTGTCGCTCTCGATTCTACAAACAAGTTGTAACTTGGGATGATAGTGGAGTTTGACCGGCACAAATCAGGTCAAGTGATTATTTACCCGGTTGAAAGGTTTTTCCACATAAAGATAATTGTCCTGTAAGCTTTTCTTTCTTTGTGACTGTGCACGCGCTCGACCGCTCTGTGGGCTAAGACGGTCCAAGTTAATCCGATCCGATCGGGACATCGAGTTTGGCCACAATAGCTTGACGCCGTCTGTGGGAAGGTGGACTCCCAACATTCTCGCAAGCCAGTACCCTCAGCTTAACGGTACTTAAGGCCAGCTTTAATGACAAAAAGAAGTGTACTAACAACCGAAGGATTTGTTCCTGGGGGACCCACTGGGCAGGCTCACTCACATTCACTCGTTAATGCGCCGCTCGAGGCAGATGCTATACTTGCCCCTGTCGCGACTTTGGAAGGACGTGTTCGTCAAATGGAGGAGTAGCAGACTGAGATGCTGGTTCTCCTCAGGAATTTAGGAGCGCCTCCTACTCCTCTTCAGCCACCAGGACCAGTCAATCCTCCACCTCTGCCAAATCATGCTACAGTGCAAGAAGTCTCTAACAGGGAGGAAATGTCAGAAGAACTCTCTGATGCGGCTAGTTCCACCCACCCTATTTTGAGGGGAGTTGGTCACCGTCATCACTACGCAGAAGAAGAAGCTCAACCGCCACCAGACAGGAGGATCACCCGTGAAGAGATACGTGAGGTGATCACTGAGGAATGTAGATACGCCGGGTGGCGGGATGCTCTTGCTTGTCGACCTCTTTGTCGAGGTTCACTACTCGCACCGCAAGTTCTTATTCATCCGATCCCGCATGGTTTTAAACTACCGAATATCGAGAAGTTTGATGAGACCGATGATCCGCTGGAACATATCAACTACTTCACTACCATCATGAGAATCTACAATGCTCCGGATCAGCTACTCTGCCAAGTGTTTCCAGCCACACTGAAAAGGAAAATTCGTACCTGGTTCCACTCTTTGAGAGAGGGAACTATCAATAATTTCACAGAATTAGCAAGAAAATTCGCTGATCAGTATGTCGCTAAGTAAAGAATTGTTTGAGATCCCTCACATTTGTCAGGAATCCACCAGAATGAAGGGAAACCCTTGAAGGACTTCTTTTGCCGATTTACTGCTGAAGCCCGACAAATTTCGAGGGTCAACTCTGAAAACTTGAGGGGATTATTTTTTGGAGGACTCCGCCCAAGTGGATTTTATTCAGCTTTAATGAGGGAGACTGTCCCTAGCTATTTGGATCTTATACATCGGGTAGATGCAAAAATTACCGCCAATGAAGTCATCAAAGCGCATCGTCAACAATTTGAAGATGGTCTGAGGAGGAGAAAGGGGCAGGAGCAGGCATCTAAGATCCAGGACAAAAGACACAGAGAAGAACACTAAAATGGCCAACGACGACACGATTTCCAAAGGGAGCGGCCGCCTCGAGAGTACACACCACTAAACACCACACAAGTTAATGTACTGTTTGCAATTCAGAATAATCCAACTCTTCATAAGCCCAAAGTGCTAATCTCAAATCTTAGGAATGACCTGTCAAAGTACTGTGAATTCCACCGTGGGACTAGGCACACCACCAAGGAGATTGAGCGCCTGGTTCAACAAGGGCTTCTCGACAGATTTCTGCAAGGACACATGCAAGATCAACAAGCACCCCCAGGTAGGCAAGAGAGCAGCAGGTCGCTCTGCAAGGAGCAGCCGGAGGCAGACAGATGGTAGGAAATATTAAGACCATTGCCGGATCCCCAATTCTCTCTACCCAGATATTCTCCGAAGTTGCCCGAGAAAGAAGGCACAAGGATAAAAGATTCAGACAGGATTCTACTATCACATTTGGAGATGAAGACCTTGAAGGATTGCGATCACCTCACTAGGACCCGCTCGTGATTAATGCAGAAATTGGAGCTCTTTATACGTCTTATTTCTATCAACTTTGAAAAGCATGAAACTGGCTAATCAACACCTCACTCCGTCTGTAGGACCTGTCTACGACTTTGACAACCACCCAGTTCCAGTTCAAGAGATGATCACCTAACTAGTTACTGTAACGACCCCAAAGTAAATAAAAATATACGAAAATAGAAAGAAAGTCCCGATGATGAAAAGAATTGGAAATCAGTGTCGAGTTGACGTCACGCATTTTATTTTTTTAAGTTCGAGATTTTCGATGTTTTTGTGACGTTCGTCTCGTTTCTTTTGTTTACGATTTATTTGTAATCCTTTGTGTTCGAATTGGTTCAAAGTTTTGGTTCAAGTGATACGCATGGGATG
The DNA here is from genome assembly GCA_039513925.1 of Platanthera zijinensis. NCBI lineage: Eukaryota > Viridiplantae > Streptophyta > Magnoliopsida > Asparagales > Orchidaceae > Platanthera > Platanthera zijinensis. The sequence goes on from CM077081.1 coordinate 32,954,195, forward strand.
GTGGTGTTGGCTTGGTGATGTTCTTGGTGGGCTGGATTTATGTGGTCCCTAACCTTACTATGTTGACCGGCTGGTGCTTGGCTGTTTTAATAGTGTAGATGTGCATTTTTTTGTAAGAAATCGGGTGAACTGGTTGTTTTAACCGACTGTTTAGGTTCAGCGGTGGAATGTGCCCGTGATTTAACATTTTGTTGTATTCATTTCTCTTCATTTCGACAGAACGAAACCGACGGAAGGTTAACTGCTGCCGCCCACCGCCGATCGCTCTAGCCGCCTCAAATCTTCTCTGATTTGCTCGATTTCTTCTCCTTTAGGAAGGTAATCTCCTTCCCTTCACTCTTTTGTGTTGATCATGAAGTTTGTATATGGATTTGTGATGGATGAAAACCCTAATATTTGGGGTTTTGGTTTTACTTCATTCCATTTCAACCTAAAGTTGGTTTTATAATTTTCCAAGCCCTAAATATGACTTTGAGCTCCTGTTTCCGGCTGTGAGCCAGTTTTGCTTGCCGGCTACTGTTAGTTGGGGGTTTCTTTTGCTGGCCGGCTGCTGTTAGTTGGGGGTTACTTTTGTTGGCCGGCTGCTGTTAATTTGAGGCTTTATTTGGTGCTTTTCAGTTGCTCTTTTGTAGGAGTCGTGTGTTCTGGCCGACTTTGTTGATGGAGGTTGTTTTAAACTGGAATTTACACTTTGTTAAGCTCCGATACGCAGCCCTTGACGTTGTAATTGAAGCAACCCTTGCAGTTGTGTATTTGAGCACCTTGGATAGAGATATGCTACATGGTGTACTTTTTCTTTTTGATCACCTATGTTAGTCTAGAAGTCGTAGTTGTGGTCGTCTTAGGAGTCCGATCGTGTGTATTTTCGGCGTAACCCTAAAGTAAATGATTACTTGATACTGCAGAGGATGACGTCCGGCGATAAACGCGACGAGAATCCGATGAGGGACAAGGGCAAAGACAAACTGGGGGTGAGTTCTTATCGCTTTGATTATGTGGACATTTATTTACCACTTTGATTATGAGGAATCATAAATTTATTTCAAAATATTTTGTTTAGTTCGCATTTTAAATCATTGAAAGAAAGAGAAATGTTGAATGCTCTATAGCAAGAACGAAACGAAAGATTCTGAGGGATGTACAAATAACTATACTTATTATTAAGAATCGTAAAAGCTATATGAGTATAAAAGAACAAAATGACGTATAAAATGAATAAGAAGATTGCATAGGGAAATAGTAAGAGTTAACCAGTAGTTGTAGGGGGGTTGAATACCCTACAGCAGAATACTTATATATTTCTTGCGGCCGTTGAAGGCCAGAAGCCATTGAAGGCCCAGGGGTCGTTGAAGACCCAGATGCATACATAACTTACTCTTATGATTTCTCAAATTAAAGAAAAAGTGAACTACAAGAAAGAGAATGAGTTGAATGAATTATGAATTACGAATTATAAATTATTTGAAACTAGAATATATTAAGAATGTGGCTTTCCATAATGATTATAGTGCACTTTTCTATATTTTTCTAGTATTATATTTATTGAAATATATCTGCTTATGATACTAATGTTTATTGTTTACTTGTAGCGCACTTAAAGAGGTATGTTTTTCACTTAGTCATATTTTTTTATGACTAAGCCGTCGTCTTCCTTTATTTAGGATGCTGAGGTGGATTTGAATGCGCAACGAAAAGAAAAATTAATCGAGGAAGAACGAAAAAGATTAGCTATGGAACGAGCCAAGTTATGAGTGTTTATTTTGTACTCATAATTAATATTTATAAATCAGTTACATCGAATACTTGGCAAACGGTTTTCGAAAAGTAATTTCAGTGGGGTTAGAGTTGGGACCTCACAGTTACCATGGGAGAATTTCCAAGGCGAGTCGCGCATAACATTCAGTTCATCATTGTAGATCCGAATTCAGCTTACAACGCCATCTTTGGAAGACCAATCCAATCCATCTTCAGAGCCATACCCTCGATTCCACATCTTGCAATGAAGTTCCCAACCACTGGGGGGGTAGGGGGCATTCGTGGGAATCAAGAAGCAGCTCGCACTTGCTACTCCAAATAAGCTCGACCAGCAGAAGCAACTGCCCTTAACATCGATGATTTTTATTTACGAGACGAAACAACCATGCAACTTGGAGCACCCATAGAAGGATTGATCGAAGTACCACTTTCCGAGCAGAACCCAGCCTGCCCAGTTTAACTCGATCCCTTCTTCAACAACAGGAAAAGGAGAAGCTTGCCGCCTATCTCCGGGCAAACAAAGATATCTTTGCTTGGAGCCCCGAAGATATGCCCGGAGTAGATCCGCAGATTATACTATATTCTTTAAACATCAACTCATCATGCAATCCAATTGTTCAAAAGAAGAGAAACTTCGCGCTAAAGCGACTCCAGGTAATTGAAGAAGAGGAAGGAAAGCTCCTCAACATGCATTTTATTCTGGAGGTAGAGTACCCCACTTGGTTGGTTAATGTGGTCTTAGTCGAGAAAGCCTCAAAAAAGTGGAGGACGTCCGTTGACTATACCAACCTCAACCAAGCTTGCCCAAACGATAGTTTTCCTCTCCCAAGGATCGACCAGCTCGTTGACTCTACCGCATGGCATCAGCTCCTCAGTTTCATAGACACATATTTTGGTTACAATCAAATTAGAATGTACCCAGAGGATGAAGAACATTCTACATTAAAACTAACAAGGGAATTTATTGTTACAAAGTAATGTCCTTCGGCCTTAAAAATGCTGGAGCTAACTACCAACGACTGATGAACAAGGTATTCAAATATCTTATCGGGAAGACTATGAAGGTATATGTAAACGACATTTTAGTCAAGAGCATCCATCGAAGTAACCATCTGAAGGATTTAGAAAAATGTTTTGAGCTTCTTCAACGGTATGACATGCGGCTCAACCCGAGCAAGTGTGCAATCAGAGTTACGTCAGACAAGTTTTTGGGTTTCATGGTAACCCATCGGGGAATAGAGATAAATCCAGAAAAAATCAAAGCAATCGAAGATATACCACCTCCTCGTTTCATAAAAGAAGTACATCGTTTAAATGGAAGGATTACCGCACTCCCATGATTTTTAGCGCGGACCGACGATAAGTACCTCCCTTTTTTAAAATTCTTAGGGAGTACGGAGCACAGAGTTCTAGTGGATGGATGAATGTCAAGCGGCCTTCAAATCCCTAAAGTTATATCTAGCCTAGTCTCCGCTCCTGTAAAATGTTCTGCGTGATTTTTTTCGGGGGCCTAAACGACTTCAAATCAAAAAGTGTTCAACATAAAAATTGTAGATATCGTCGAGATATACAACTTTCATGTTAAACACTTCTCCCGAAAATGCACCTAGAAGACGCAGTTTTAAAAGGCGCGTAGGAGCCGGGCCCGGGCTTTGCCCGAGCCTAGAAACCGAGCTTTGCCCGGCCTTGCCCGGGCCGGGCACCGGGCCAGGCAAATGCTCATATATGGGGCCTTGTTAGGCCCCATAGCCCGGCCAGGGCCCGGGGCGGGCTTAGCCTGGGCCCGGGCCTAGCGGGGCTTTTACCGGCCCGGGCCCGGGCCGGCCCCCCGCCCGATTTTATGCACACCCCTACAGGGGCGCATTCTGGGGAGAGACGGGCGTGGTGCATTTTAGGCAACCGTGCGTATGGGAGCGATATGTGAAGTGGCACAACAAAGTGCATTCTTGCGAGCGGCACTCGAGGGGAATATTTCAAAGAGCGTTTCGGGGAGCGCGAAGCTCCATAAGGCACTTGTTAGATTGTTTTTCAATGTTCTTACGTACAAGAAGGGGGAATTCATGTTCTTCGTCCTATTACCTGACCTTTAGGAGTGATAGAGATGAGACTTCTTTTATAAAAAGATGGGGGTGCGGATAGCTCACTCCTCATATCCTAACTATCTTAATGGCGGCATGAGTTTGACCGCCGGACGATCCGCTCACGTGATCGTGCACGATCCGCACGCGGGGGATCCCCCTTCAAGTAACCAACCGACCCCCCGCCCTCTCCTTTGAACCGGTCGGCTGACCCGGTGCCAACCCGGCCTCCGACCGCCACGGAGGTTTCGCCTTGCAGCCGCGCCTTTGCGGCCGCATGGCGCGGCCACCCCGCTGGACGCCTCGACCGGCGGGGCCACAACCTTCCCACGACATCCATCCCGACCATGGGAAGGGGCGGTTGGCGGCCGGCCGCGCACGCTTGGCCGGCCGAACCCTGTGCGCCGCAGCTCGATCTAGCCGGCCGCACCTTGTGGTCGGTGGCTGCCGGGTCATTGGTCGGCCGGACACGCAACCGGCGGCAACCCTGCCGGCTCCGGCTAGCCGCTTACCTCGGCCGCCTAGCATTGTGCCGGGGGTTGGTGGCCGACCGGCTCCTTGCCAGTGGGGAAGTGGCCAGCGCGAGAGTCGGCAGCCTCCCTTACCATCTCTTTCGTTGGCCATAGTGTCGCCCCCTTCCTCCGCCATCCGATCAACTCGTCGCGGTCAAGTCCGTCCGTTCCGGGGGAAAAACCACCAACGTAACTTCCACCGTTAGTGGGGTCGTCATGATCTTAATGGCGGTTGCATTTAACGAAAATGATACACCCTAAACACTATGGTAAGATATTTATATGGGTGGTTACAGTGTGTGAATAACCGCATAACTACTGTAACCATCCCCTGGAGGCTATGAAAGTGTAACACCCACATCCGTCACATGAAATATAACAGAAGGTCCGGCCGGGGCCCCACGCCATATACCACGGACAGTCAACGGAGTTACATATTAATACCAAAACACTATCATAGGAGTTCGAATCCTAACTCAGAGCATTCTAACAGAAACTTTTGAAACAGTTATAAGAACCCATAAACAAAACATGAATGTCAACTACAGCCACAATAGGAATGAAAGAACATATACAAAAGACTCCTTCCCTGCATTTCATTAGTACATCCAAAAATCCTAGTGAAAGTACAACCTAGCACAATTCACCACAGGTGGAGGCTCGCACGACCGCCCACCCCGTGTACTCAGGTCACAGTGACGGTGTACCGGACTTCCCGGATACCACCTCCGTTTAGAGGTCCTTGACTTGACGGTTACTTTGAGCATTTCAATCTTTACGGCCCCTGGCCTGGGACTCTCATTATGCCACCGACGAGAGCCAATTTCCGCTACTCTCATGTCATAGTCTACATAACACAGGTACAACTCCACCATTTCCCGTTGCTCAAGTCGCCCTACCGTCTCCGAATATCATAGTACTCATGGCCAAACCTGCAGGGCGCGGGTCGGTTTTGCCTTTCTTGTTCGGCTCCCTGGCCTAATAATTCTGAACCCCATGGGCTCACCGCATTCCAAAGAAAGGCCCTATATGTCTCCTAGAGACATGCCTCGCACATACAATCCCAATTATATACAAGGTTGGCCCCAGACCACCTAGTTGGTAGGAATGCGTTTCCGTCCAGTTTTCTGGGTGCACCTTGGAGTTAATCCCCAAGACTCCCTGTTGCAATCTACCGTGTAGAAAACCCGAAAAATAACACAATACGGAGTCTTCTCCGACAATCCATGCATAATGTAACATCACCGATCCAGACAAACACGTCCGAGTAGGCTTCACATACAATGCCTATGCCCGTACTTCGATTCCGGACTCTACATGCAACACAAGGGGGACTATTCACATCTACCCCAAGGGATACCACACACTCACCACACACTTGCGGGAGCGGGTTTCCCATGCAAAAAGAAAGAGAACTTCACATGTCCAAGTTGAGAATCGTTACCCTTGAAGTCCGTTTTGGCACCATTAAAAACTAGCTGGATGGAAAGCTTCGCAATGAGAATGCCTTCGCGGATCCGGTCTCGGTTTTCGATTCGGTGCTCCGATGCTCTGTCGGCGGCTGGGATCCTCCTCCTCCTTCTTCCTTGCTTTATCCTCTCTCTAAGACTTTAGAAAGAGAAAGGCCAAAAGAAAATGAGGAGTTTAACCCCCACTCCTAGCCTTAAGGAAGTAGGATTAATCTTAAGCCGTCAGATCTATTTTAAAGAAAACGAACGGCTCGAATCCACCCCAAAAGTCACTAAAATTGGTCGAACACGGCTTTGCACACGACCGTGTTCCAGGTCGTGTGCTTCTACCCAGGCACGACTATCGTGAACAGAGAACGATACGGGTAGAGACACGCCCGTGTCTCTACTTGACACGCCCGTATTGGGTTCGGACACGCCCGTGACACAGGGGCGTGTCACATAACCGCCACGGCAACCGCCACGTCCCTTAAAGGACACAGGTAAAAACATGCTCGTGTCAAATGGAACACGCCCGTGTCAACCAGTACACGCCCGTGTAACCCGACCGTGCGCTCCTAGCGACACAGCCCGGACTTCAACCCGAGCCGAACACGGGTGATGACACGGGTATGAACATGCCCGTGTTACCCGTGACACACCCGTGTCAAAACTGTTCATAGCCTGTGTTTCCTACCGTGTCCTTTACTGGACACAGCCCGACCAACACAGTAAGACACGACCTTGGACACGCCCGTGTCTTAGGTCGTGTACCCCTAATTAGGCACCAAAAATTCCTTAGGACGCGATCAGTTTGTTTACGATTTTCGGGGGATTACACTTTCCCTCCCTCAAGCCGAATCGATGAACGATCCGCTCAGCATAGCCCCCATGAGAGACGAGTATCCCGCTCTTCTTCCTCTCAACCTCGAGTCCAAGTAAGTGATGAAGCTCACCCGAATCCTTCATCTCGAACCGAATAGATAGCTCGGCCCTGATCCTAGCTACCTCCTCCTTAGAGTTCCCCATGACGATCATATCGTCCACTTACAACAGCACCAAGAGATGAAGCTATCTCCCCCTGCTTCTTTATGAACAGGCTTGAATCTGAATCAGAGGCAAAGTATCCGCAGAATTGGAGGTATTATGCGATCTTCCCATACCATGCCCGTGGAGCCTGTTTCAACCCATCAAGGGATGTCCAAATCTCAGCAGCTGATTGACATCTAAAGATGTGATCAAAGAGCTCCGGTTAGATAGCTCGCTTCAGAGTAAACTCAGCATTTGCATTTATTTTCCTCCAAGCTCTCACATGTTCAGTATCCCCAGTAGCAGCAGTAACTTCTTGCTTGTCGTCACCACAGACGACCTCCCAAAGATCCTCACCCAGAAGATAGTTTTTCATGCACGACCTCCACTTCTTAAAGTTGGTCGGCGTTAAAAGCTCAATACCAAGACCTCTTGCTAACTCACCTTCCATTGCAACAACCACTGATCTATTAGCTTTTAGAAGCACCGAGCATAACTGATGGTTGACCACTGCTCAAAACTCTGTTTCCTCTAATACCATGCTAAAATTTCTCAAGATGATAAGGGAGATAGCTCTGATACCAAGTAAAACTTCAAAGCTATCAAGATGACACCTTGATCAAGCGGAAAATGGGAACCAGACACCGGAACACTCAACCATAAACCAAACTCAATAAATCAGAAATAGCCCATATGAGAGACGAGTATCCCGCTCTTCTTCCTCTCAACCTCGAGTCCAAGGAAGTGATGAAGCTCACCTGAATCCTTCATCTCGAACCGAATAGCTAGCTCGGCCCTGAGCCTAGCTACCTCCTCCTTAGAGTTCCCTGTGACGATCATGTCGTCCACTTATAACAACACCAAGAGATGAAGCTAGCTCCCCATGCTTCTTTATGAACATGCTTGAATTTGAATCAGAGGCAAAGTATCTGCAGAATTGGAGGTATTATGCGATCTTCCCATACCATGCCCGTGGAGCCTGTTTCAACCCATCAAGGGATGTCCAAATCTCAGTAGCTGATTGACATCCAAAGATGTGATCAAAGAGCTCCGGTTAGATAGCTTGCTTCAGAGTAAACTCAACATTTACATTTGTTTTCCTCCAAGCTCTCACATGTTCAGTATCCCCAGTAACAGCAGTAACTTCTTGCTTGTCGTCACCACAGACTACCTCCCAAAGATCCTCATCCAGAAGATAGTTTTTCATGCACGACCTCCACTTCTTAAAGTTGGTCGGCGTTAAAAGCTCAATACCAAGACCTCTTGCTAACTCACCTTTCATTGCAACAACCACTGATCTATTAGCTTTTAGAAGCACCGAGCATAACTGATGGTTGACCACTGCTCAAAACTCTGTTTCCTCTGATACCATGTTAAAATTTCTCAAGATGATCAGGGAGATAGCTCTGATACCAAGTAAAACTTCAAAGCTATCAAGATGACACCTTGATCAAGCGGAAAATGGGAACCAGACACCGGAACACTCAACCATAAACCAAACTCAATAAATCAGAAACCACAGAAGACAACAACAAGTCTTGTATTATCAACAATCTTTTTTTACAAGATATGACATACATGGAGAGACATGATTCGCCAATGTACAAAGGAAGAACATACAAACAAAGCAGGAACAACAAGCCGGGCGGGCTGCCTCAGAGACCGCTAAGACCATCGAGACCGCCGAGACCACCAAGCTTCTGCTGCACCGAACTGAACTACGGAGTCCGCATAGACCGCGGTTAACCTGTTATTCTGTTGAATACCTTTGTTCTCTCTCTGCAAGCCGTCTGACTGCCAGAAGTCGCATAGCTGCCAGAGTCCACTGATCCCTGACCGCAGTCAACACCAAAAACCTGGCTTCTCAGTGCTAGTCACACAACCTGCAAACAACAAACTGATTAACCTTTTCAAACTGTGCGGACAGAAAATCCGAGGCCGCATCAATTAACTCACGTTCAACTTACTGTTCATTCAGTTAATTATGATGTCATAGGGGGGTCCTATTATAGGCACGGAGAGGAGTGTGGTCACCACTCTAGTAGATAGAAACTTCACCCCAGCCCGCATCTAGCACAAAGCAGTCCGCCCAGTCCGCATGGAAAAGGCCGGACACCAGCCTATCCGTTTGCCATCAAGGAGGCCGAATAGAAGCGAGTCCGCATCCCAGCGGACATCGCACCAGCCCGCAACAACAATGTCCACGACCAAAGGCACAGACTGCCCGGTCAACCAGAGACAACTAGCGCGAGCTCCGAGGACACGAACAACAGTCCGCCAGCTCCAATCCAGTTCGCCTAACATCGAACTCCGCGATTACCTCCTAACCGCACCACCAATTCAGGAGAACAAGGGCACAAGCAAATGACAATCTCCTGAGCTCCAAGAACAGTACGCAAAGAGCAAACTCCACGGACTCCAACATAGTTCGACAATACCGCGGATTATTCAACCTATCTGCACGGATACCTCTTAAGGACACACCACCAGGCCGCAATTTCAGACCGCTCAGGCCGCACCACCAGTCCACAATACTGTTCGCCCACGCCGTGCAGTCTGCCTGATCAATCCTAACTTTCATTTCAACAATTTCAACACTTCTTACCGCGCACTTTGAGACTTAGACGGATTTTTGATGAAGCGGCGGTGGCTCGAAGTGACTCGTAGGAGGAATTCGACAGAGCTCTGACCTAAGGAAGAAGAATGCATGTGAGAGAAAGATGATCAATGAAGAGGTTTGTGGGTCTTTGCATAGCCTCCAGGGGATGGTTACTGTGGTTATGCGATTATCCGCACACCGTAACCACCAATATCATAATTTTAAGTATAATTTAGAACAAATATTACACGTATATTTAATTTTATTAAGTGCAAATCCCCACTAGAAACATGTCACCCCCACTGCTAGTGGTGGTTATGTGGGTGGTTACCACCGCATCAGATGGTCGTGATAGTGGTGGAACGATCATACGACGAGGTCGGCGCCCAATGAGAGCAGGAGAGGCGGTCAGACTCCACCTCAAGGGTGGCCGGCCCCGACGAAGACGGCGGGCCGCCTACACGGCGACGGCCGGGGGGTGCGGACGACCGGCCGGTGAGGGTTGGCCGGCCACGCCCGGGCGGCTCTTCGGGCACGGCCCCGACGGCCATCGCCGGGTGTGGATCCGGCGTCGGCAGCCGGGCACGGCCCCTGCGCCGGCCACCGAGAGCGGCCTTGGCGCTAGCCTCCGGGCACGCCGCCGGCGTCTGGCACAGGCCACAAAGCTAGGGAAAATTTTTAGGTCAGGCGAACGTACCATCCCACCATCAGGACATAAATACTTCCTTTATTCGTGGGGCCCACCTCCATTTGAAAATTTTCCCCAGCCCGTGAAGGTATTTGGCGCGCATCTGCAACAATTCTCCCGGCGCTTCCTTCCTTTCTTCTCCGTTGAAGGACTTAGAACTTCTCCCCATTCTGATCCTTCCTCCGACGAAAATCTCCTCATTTCCTGCTGTGGAATCATCTCAGTCGGTGTCTTTTCTCTTTCCAGCGGGCGCCTACATTGTTGGAGGACGTAGGTCTTCTCCCCATTCTCTGAGAAGGTATTTTTTCTTCGACTTACTTTGAATTTTCCAAAACGCATTGTGGAGTTGTGGTTGCAGTTGGTTTTCTTTCTCCTTTTTTAGTTCCAGCATGCCCGGGAGCAATGTGATGTGTAGTTGTAGTTGTATTTTTTCAATGTTCTGTTTCGATGTTTGTTTGCAGTCGTTTTTTTAGCATGTAGTTGCAGTTGTATTTCCGTTCAATGCAGTCGCATTTTTATCTCACAGTTGCAGTTGTATTGTCATTGATGAAGGTATAGCAGTCGTTCAATGCTTTGCAGTCGTTTTTTAGCATGTATTTGCAGTTGTATTTCCATACATGACCCACAAACATTTTTTACCCACAGATGTAGTTGTACTTTCATTCAATGCTTTGCAGTCGAATTTGGTATTCTTAGTTGCAGTTGTTTTTAGTGAGCCTTCTGATTTTGTAGTTTCAGCATGCCCGGGAGCAAATACTTAAGTTGCAGATGCGCGCCAAATACCTTCACGGCCAATGTCACACCCCTTTTAAATAGATTGTCGGAAGAATCTATAGAAGCCCTTAGGGATGCCCGTCTCCTTCCTCTCTTCCGAATGCCACCTATTCCACAAAACATACCAATGCTGTATGTTTTGTTGAGGTTATACAACAAGGACAAGCAAGCCTTCCAACTTGGGAAATATCTTGTCAAAATGACCGTCAATGAAGTGGCTCTTATATTGGGTCTCCCAAATGCGGGTCTTCACTTTAAGTTTTCAAGATCACCCGTTCTGGACAAGACCCACAAGAATTTAACTGACGAGATTCATAGAGCTGCTGATGAGGAGGGGTCTCATCATGATGAGGGTATAATATTAAGTATGTTGGTTAATTATTTAATAGCTATATTCTTCTTTCCGTTGAAAAGTTTGAAGGTTCCTTCCTGTATTACCAAGATCACATGTCTCCCCGAGTTCTTGAAATATAACTGGCCTCTCGCCATCCATGAGTTTCTTCATCTACAGTTCGATCATTTAAGTCGTGTAAGCGCTGTTCGAGATGCTGGTAGCAACATTGGTTCCTTGGAGGGATGTGCCACCGTATTACTGGTATGTGTTGGTATTCCTAGTTAGCTATGTTTTTTTTGGTTTCATGTTTATTCTTTTTGCTCTAACTTTTGATATTTGAAGGTGTGTGATAGTTTAACTTTCAAGGCAGCCTAAACACCTAGAGGGGGGGGGGGGGTGAATAGGTTCTGCTTTTCTTTTGAAACTTCTAGGCAGAATTCAATTCAATAGCTAACATAATAAACACAGCAATCACAGAAAAAACAAAACATCACAGATTGCACTATGTTTTATAGTGGTTCCCCAAGATTTGGGTACATCCACTTTCCCCCTTCACCTATCTAGCAGTATGCTAGATTCGGCCAAACTTCCACTTATCTCAGATCAATAGATCCTACAACTCAGAACCCAACTGGTTCCTACAACTCAGGCACAACTGCCCTACCTCAGCCTTGCCCCAAGGCCTACAACTCAGAGAATGTCCTTCTCCTACACTCAGGCAAACAGCCCTACCACTCAGAGTTCAACACTCCTACACTCAGCCTTTATAACATAGGCTTACAACTCAGATCTGTGTAAACAGATCCTACACAAATATAGAAAAGATTGTTTAACTGTCTTGCCAAAGTTGAGAGAGAAAGGCCAAGACAATTCTTGATCAGCTGATGCAATCAACTGTTTCTTAGCCTTCTTCAAAGCTTCTTGAAAATATACTTAGCTGAGTTGATTCCAAACAGCTTCTTGAGAATCCACTGGTGGTTTCTTTCTTCTTCTTCAAATTCTGGCTTGATCTCTCTCTATCCAGCACTTTGAAAGATTCTTCTGAATTCTGATTAGAACTCTTCTTAGATCTATCCTTAGATAGTCTTCTTAGATCTCCCGGAGAAGATCTTCTTAAGTGCCTAGCACTTTCTTGAAATGAATTGGATCGTAATCCTTCTCAACTTTTTGATTCTGAACAATGTTTTTTCAACAGTTGCTTTCTTCTTCTGAATCCATCTATTTATAGACATTCTTCATGGTAACCGGCTGATCCGGTTTCTAACCGTTTTCTGACAAGTCTGACAGCTTCAGTTAACCGGTGGTAACCCACAGCTGTCAAGTCCTCAAACAAGTCCTGTGCCTTAGTCTTGAATCACAAGTTGTTGAAACAGTCTGTCAGAAAGTGTCGAGACCATCTGTCTATCTGTGTCGACATAATTGACTTTGGTGTCGACACAGTCTTCAGTGATGTCGACTAAGTTGCCTTTGAGTCGACACAGCTTCTTCTGCAAATAACTTGATCTTGACTCTTCAGTGTGTCGACACAAGTCCTGTGTGTCGACACAGTTGTTGTAGAATCATAACTTTAGTAAGTGTCGACATAGCCTTCAGGTGTCGACACATTCATTTTTTAACTCTGCTATAATGTGTCGACTTAATGACAATGTGTCGACACATTCTGCTGGTGTCGACAATCTTGAGATCGACTATACTCTTCTATGTCGACATATTCTCCCAATGTTGAGGTCGACGCTTTTCTTCTGTGTCGACACAAATTCCCAGTGTTGTGTCGACTCTTTTTCTGTGTCGACACAAATTCCCAGTGTTGTGTCGACTTACTTCTTCTATGTCGACACTTTTTCCCAGTGTAGTTGTAGACTAACTGCTATGTGTCGACACTGCTTCCCAGTGTTGTGTCGACTTACTTCTTCTGTGTCGACACTTTTTCCCAGTGTAGTTGTAGACTAACTGCTATGTGTCGACACTGCTTCCCAGTGTTGTGTCGACTCTTTTCTTCTGTGTGTCGACACTGCTTCCTCTGTGTCGACACTTTTTCCCAGTGTAGTTGTAGACTAACTGCTATGTGTCAACACTGCTTCCCAGTGTTGTGTCGACAATTTTCTTCTATGTGTCGACACTGCTTCCTCTGTGTCGACACTTGGACTTAGAATTTTTCTGCATACTTTATCAATTCTTCACCTGCACATGTCAACTTAAAACAACATCAAATACACCTTGATGTATACCATTGAGCTAGGTTGGGCTTCTTCAAATCAGGTACACATTTTCCAATGTACCCAACAATCTCCCCCTATTTGGAGAAGTCATAACCCCTATAGCCAATGATATACACCATTTATAAACAGTACTAAATGATGATTAATGACATAGCAGGAATACTTTAATATAAACAAAACATAACAAAGAATCATTCATCACAGAATGCACATTAAAATATGCCAAACAATATTTTGTTTATAACTGGGTAATGTTTGATTACAATGTTTTACATTTAATGATTACATCACAACATTACAAAATATTTAAAAAAGAACTTTAAAACATAATCAGGATTGATCAGGCTCTCTAATCATAATCCCTTTGCCAGACTGAATTGTAGCTGTCACAGGAGCTTCTGATTCTTCAGCTATCTTCTTTCCTTTAAGATCAGCTTTCTTCTGAGTTTCTTCCTTGATCCTTTGCCTTTCAAAATAATGAAAAGGCTTAGGGAAGTATTTGCTTGGCTCCTTAGCATCTGATGGCAGTCTTCCCAGCTTGGCTTTCATTCTGAATTGTACTATTGCCTCTTGCCTTGCCTCATACTTCTGCCATTCAATTTCATTGTACCACTTCCCTCTCTCATGAACTTTATCTTGTACAGCTTTCCATACAGTGAGTATTATGTTCCTTGAAGTAGGACTCTACTGCTCATAATCTGGCTTAAGTACAGCCTGCTCTCTGAATTTCTTCTTTGCCAATAGAGCATCCTGCTGTTCTTTCAGAGTAGCCTCAGGCTTATCAACCTTTCCAAAGACAATATTAGTAACCTCCTTTGGAGGACTATACATTCCTTGAACTTTCTGATCAATCAAGTCAAAATCTGGAGGGGGGTAAATGACTTGGGCAACCTCAGGTTGAGTGCCTTCAAGTAGATTTGATTGTATTCCTGATTCAGCTACCATAGCATCATCACACAATGGGGGATATCCCAAAGTGGCTCGAATGCTATTGGTCACCCATTTGGAGTGCTCTGAGCCTGCATGTATTAGCATCCTCTCCCCCTTTATGGCTTCTCTAGATATATGATCTCTTAGATCTTCCTTTTGAAATCGAATTTGGCCATCCAAATAATTCACTCCCTCTTTGAAAAATGGTCTTAACTTTTGAAGCTTGTCAGATATTTCTTTTTGAGAGGTTGTGATGGCAGTCTTAACAGATGCAATGGCATCTTGAAAATTCTTATCAAAATCTTCCCTTTCTTTGGCTCTATCTGCAGGCAGGCCTGGAACAATCTTCTTTACCTCCCCAATGATCTCATTATGAGATTCAGTTAAATTATCATTCATTCTGATCTGATTTTCCAAAACATAACTTTGCTTCAAAGCAATGTCATCCACCTTTGTAGTGATAGCCTCCTGTTGTTTAGCTAGATAAACCACAGCATTGCCACCCTTGTGGAAGCAATCTGTCATTTCAGTTTTATGCAAGTTGACCTGAAACTGAATGGACTTGATATCCTGAGCTAAGTCAAACTGAAGTGACTTGCTATTCTCATCAACATACTTTTCCATAGCCAACCTTTGTTCATCCAATTTGACTTGTAGATCTATCATAAATTTGTTGTAATCAAAGGCTGGAGAAACTTGTGGAGGTGTGGTCTGTAAAGCCTGCTTATAGTTCTTGCTTCTTCTCTTAAAGACAACAAGTTTTCTTTTCTTTGCCACCCTGGCTTCTTCAGTTTCTGTTTCAGATGAAGTATCTACATGAATTCTTTCTTGTGGATGATGAATTGTATCTGTTCCAGGGGGTTGTTGCTCAGCTTCAACATCCACTTGCTCATCCTCAACCTGTGGTTAACTGCAGCTTCCTGATCAATGTCCATTCCTATGGACTTCTCAATATCTGGTCCACCTCCTACCTTATCAGCAGTAGTATCAATATCTGGGAATAGCTCCTCCATAGTAAATTCTAGTTGAGCTGCCACTTCTGCAGCAGTTAAATCTTGAGATAAGTTTAACTGTGCTTTCTCTTGTACTTGCACTTCAGTACTTGTAGTATCTGGAGTAGGAGTGGACACTAGCTCCACCTGAACCTGTGCAGTAATAAGAATATGAGCAATGTCTTTTATAGTAAAATACATTAGCTCCCCCTATACCTGAGCAGGAGTAGATACCTTTGGAGCAGGAGTGGAAACTGGCTCCCCCTGCATCTGTGCAGGTGTTGATACTTCCTGGACCACAGTTGAGTCAAGCTGTGTCCTCAGTGGATCTTCTTGTACTTGTTCAGATTCTTGATTTTGTGTAGGGGATTGCACAGGGGTGTCTGGCCTGCTCTCTTCAGGCACATCCTTGGACAGCACCCTATCCCACCTAGAGAATAGTCTCATATCCATTCTTCTCATATGATTAATCTTACTCCCTTGCAGTTGCTGCATCACATCAGGAATCACTCCAGTGAGGTACAGGCTCATGATCCTAGCCATGTTAGGCTTCTTGATTCCTTCTTTGATCTTGTCAAAGATCACTCCTGACCAATCAGTAGGAATTGTAAATACAATCCTGGTCATCAGGCTGAACATATAGGCTGAAATCCTATCATGTCCACCTGTCTTGCAGAGGATTACCTTCCCAACTACTTCTGACAAGAACTTCCCTTGCTGATTCATTCCCTTCCTGTGGAATGCAGCTCTAATCTTCAATCCTGAATCCAGTCCACACCATTGAAGAGCTTCTCTTGTCTTAGATATAGGAACTTCCTCTTCATTCTCAACTACTTGCAATTGGAAGATCTTTCTTAAACTTCTTTGGTTAATCTTTACCTTAGTCCCTTGAACAGTAGACTTAATCTTGAGGCCAGTAGAATGGACTGATGCAGAGATAAAGAACTCGTGCACCTCCTTCTTCCAGATTTTAGTAGGTTCTGAAATGAGAAATTCTAACCCTGAAGCAGAGAGGAGGGTGATAACTCCTTGAACATCTGGCGGCGCCTCTGCAAAGGCCTGGCGCACCAACTCATACCCTTCATTGATGTTATCTTCAATCTTTGGCGCCATCGTTTTGTCGAGAAAGCTTGAGAGAAGAGAGAAAGATAGACTGTCGACACAGGGTTTTAGTCTCGAAAACCTTGGAAGCGTGTCGACAGAATGAGATTTGACCTATTTATAGCCGCAGTTGAAAGAAGTTCAAAAGGCGCCAAAATCAGTCAAAATGTGTCGACACAGACGGAATGTGTCGACACAAACTTCTACCGTCTCGACATTACTTCAGCCTACTATGTGTCGACACCAATTTGTGGTTATGTCGACACCTTAGATAAACAGAAATTCTATGTCGACTCTAAGGATAAGTGTCGACACATATTCTGTAAGTGTCGACACCATTTTCCTGGTTGAGTCGACATTATATTTCTGGTTAAGTCGACAATATAACTCTTAAGTGTCGACACATATTCTCTGTGTCGACACAATATTTCTGACTTGTCGACATAATTTCTCTGAGTCGACACATTACTACTGAATGTGTCGACACATTCTTACTTAGCCAATTTCTGTAACTTCAATGTGTCCTTTTTAACACTTGATTATGTTGTTGTTATTACCTTTACTTATTTATATGCCACTTCAATTGCATTGTTAATGATTTTGTTAATACATTAATCAATGGTTAACATACCTAATTCAATTTTGAATTTATTGAATTTGGTTTTATCTAAAGGCTTAGTAAACACATCTGCTATTTGATAATCTGTTTTTACAAATTCCAATGAGATGTCTCCTCTTTCTACATGTTCTCTAAGAAAATGGTATTTGATTTCTATATGCTTAGTTCTACTATGAGAAACTGGGTTATTAGCAATAGAAATAGCACTCTTTGAATCACATAAAAGGGGTGTTCTACTTACCTGAATACCATAATCCTTAAGCTGATGCTGCATCCACAATAGCTGTGCACAGCAGCTTCCAGCAGCAACATACTCTGACTCAGCTGTGGAAATTGCCACACTGGTCTGCTTCTTACTACTCCAAGATATTAGTCTTCCCCCAGGAATTGACAAGTACCTGTAGTACTCTTTCTATCCTCTCTACATCCTGCAAAATCTGCATCTGAATAGCCTGTTAGTAGAAAATCTCTATTCCTAGGGTACCAAAGACCTAGAGTAGGAGTGCCCTTTAGATATCTCAGAATCCTTTTGACTGCAGTATAATGAGATTCTTTAGGGCAGGCTTGGTACCTAGCACAGACACATGTAACATACATAATGTCAGGTCTACTAGCAGTGAGATATAGTAGAGACCCAACTATTCCTCTATACAATGATTCATCAACAGGTTTACCTGCCTCATCTTTGCATATAGGCATACTTGTTCCCATAGGAGTTCTCATGGAGGAGGATGACTCCATACCATATTTCTTAATTAATTCTTGGTGAACTTAGACTGGGATATGGACAATCCATCATCAGTCTGTCTTACTTGGAGTCCCAAGAAGAACTTAAGTTCTCCCATACTGCTCATCTCAAATTCCCTTGCATAAGTTTGGCAAACTTTTTACAAAGGTTGTTTTCAGTAGATCCAAAGATTATGTCATCAACATAGATCTGGACTAAGATGATCTTTCCTTTGGATTCCCTAAGGAATAGAGTTTTGTCTATCTTTCCTCTTGAGAATTTATTCTCAATGAGGAAGGTAGACAGGGTTTCATACCAAGCCCTTGGAGTTGTTTTTAACCCATACAAAGCTTTCCTAAGCTTATACACAGAATCAGGTTTAAGAGGATCTACAAAACCTGATGGCTGCTCTACATATACTTCTTCTTTAAGATCACCATTCAGAAATGCTGACTTCACATCCATCTGGTATACTTTGAAGTCTTGGTAGGCTGCATAGGCAAGGAACATTCTGATTGCCTCCAGCCTTGCTACTGGAGCAAAGGTTTGATCAAAGTCAATCCCTTCTTCCTGCCTGTATCCTTTTGCAACCAATCTTGCTTTATTCTTTACTATTATTCCACTTTCATCTAGCTTGTTCCTATAGATCCACTTAGTGCCAATTATGTTGTGGCCTCTTGGTTTAGGAACAAGCTCCCAGACTTTGCACCTCTGAATTGATTCAGCTCCTCTTGCATAGCATCAATCCAGTGCTGGTCTTGGATAGCTTCTTCAAACTTCTTAGGTTCCATTTGGGACAAGAAACTAGAATGCAAAACTGTGCTTTGATTTCTGCTTCTAGTTTGAACTCCTTGTCTTGGATCACCAATTATCTGATCAGTAGGATGATCTCTTAGATATCTTATAGCTGGAGGTAGATTCCCTTCAGGTTGAGCATCTCCAGCTTCTTCATTCTGCTGTTCCTCTTGGTTTTCATCAGCTTCCATTATCTCTTGTACTCCCCCTGGACAGCAACCTTCATTTTCCAATGCTCCATCTTCCTTTGAAGCTTCAGCAATGGAGAGCTTGTCCATCTTCTTGCTTATACCTGTTGAGTCATTTGATCTACAAGACAACTCACAATTGATTAATCTTGTTTCATCAAATACAACATGCACTGATTCTTCAACAACTTGAGTAGTTAAGTTGAAGACTCTATAGGCCTTACTATTTGTGCTGTACCCAACAAATATCCCATCCTGGGATTTGGCAGCAAACTTAGTCAAATATGACTTGCCATTGTTAAGTATATAGCATTTGCAACCAAAGATCCTAAAATAGGACAGATTTGGTTTTCTGCCTTTCACAATCTCATAGGGAGTCTTTCTGTGGCTTTTGGTGATAGAAGCCCTATTGATGACATGACAAGCAGTGTTAACTGCCTCAGCCAAAAATATTCTGGGAGAGAGGTGTCACTCAATAGAGTTCTACCAGCTTCAATTAATGTTCTATTCTTTCTTTCAGCAATTCCATTTTGCTGAGGTGTTCTAGGTGAGGAGAACTCTTGGAAAATCCCAAAGTCTATACACAAGTTTGTTATGCTTTCAGATTGAAACTCAGTACCATGGTCACTTCTGATTTTGACCACTGTACTATTCAGTTCATTCTGAATTTGCTTTACAAAATTAAATAATACACTTGGGATTTCAGATTTTTGTCTCAGAAAGAACACCCATGTAAATCTAGAATAGTCATCTACAACCACTAGAGTGTAGACCTTCCTACCTAGACTGTGAACTGGCATAGGACCAAAAAGATCCATATGCAAGAGGTATAAGCACCTCACAGAATCCTTGTTTTCAAGGCTTTGAAATGAGGTTTTTGTCTGCTTGCCCTTTTGACAAGCTGAGCATACCCCTCCCTTTATACACTTAACTTGAGGCCCATTCCTCACTAGTTCTTTACTAAAGAGTTGGCCAATTGTCTTGTAGTTTAGATGAGCCAATCTCTTGTGCCACTTAACACAATGAGAAGCATTGTCATCAGCTACAAGACAAATGGGGGAAGCCTTATTCTCACATTCAAAATTAAGGCAATACACATTTCTCTTCCTATACCCAGTCAATATGATCTCTTGATCACTTGACCTTTTGATATGACATCCATCCTTACCAAATGAAATGTCATATCCTAGATCACTCAGCTGGCTTATGCTTATTAGATTATGTTTCAAACCTTTTACATAGGCCACTTGGGTGATAGTAATTAGGTTAGAAGAAATGTTACCAAATCCTTTGATGACTCCTTTTTCAGATCCACCAAAGATCACTTTATGTCCATCTTTGACAGATGAATACTCCTTCAGCAGCCCCTTTGTTCCAGTCATGTGCCTGGAACAACCACTATCCAAGTACCATATAGGGGCATGGTTACTTGGATTCACCTGCAATACAGAATTACTTACCCTTAGAACCCAAGTAAGTCTTGGGTCCTTGGTTCAGGTTAGCATTAATAAAGTTATCATAACCTCTTCTAACAGGTAGACTCTTATTCTTTATAACACTTGTGTTATACCAGCAGTCCAATGCAAAATGGCCCCTCTTGCCACAGCACCAACATTCAAACTTATTGTATCTAGATCTAGATACATCCTTGTCAGAAGAATTTCTGTTCATTGCTGGTGCTGTTGCAACTTCACCTACTGATTTCTTAAAACCATTGGGTTTATGACCATAGGTAGGCCTGCTTGCCTTAACACCCTTGTTCTTCAGAACATTTGTCTTAATATGACCTTGAATATCTTCATGATCATATATGTTAGAAGGCACTTTCTCCTTACTAAACTTTATGGGGACTGAAAGGTTTAGTGGCTGAATAGGGGCTTTGCCTTTCCTCTTGAATCTGCCAGCCCTGGAGTTACCTTTAAATCCTAATCCAGCCTTACCCTTCTGAGTGACAAATTCATCTATCAAGGGTAAGACAGATTTTGGCTTAGAGTAACTAGCCACTAAATCCCTTTCAATTCTAAGTCTGGCCTCCAGACTCTTTACTTGATCATTAGTATAATTAATTGTGCCCATCTGAATAATAGTTATATTCTTCAGCTTGGCAATTTCATTTAATTTTTGATCAAGGACTTTTTCTAACTCAGTTGTTGCTACCCTTAGTTCAGCAATTTCCTGAGCCTGTGTTTTAACCAGGTTCTTGCTTTTCTTAAGGGCCTGCAACAAGTCCCCATACTTGTCTATCAATTGATAGACATCTCCTTCAGATCCAGATGCATCTTCATCACTTGATGCAGATGTAGCTGATTCTTCATTTGTACTACAAACAGATGTACAAGAAGGACAGTTTACCTCATTAGGACCAGACTGATTCTGGCATATGTCCTCTTCTGATCTTGTCATCAAACCCATGCATTGATGTTCATTGATGGAGTCTAGCAACTGCATAAACTCTTCTTCCTCAGATGCAGCATATAGTCCAATATATGCTTCAGCTTCAGATCCTGATTCTGAAGTTGACTGGTCTGACAGACTTTTATCTTTCTTTGCTACAAAGGATTTCTCCTTCTTGCCTTTCTGATAAGTCTTCTTCTTTTCTGAAGATTCCTTCCTTTTGTCAGGACAATCAGCCACTACATGTCCAGGCCTATTGCAACAATAGCAGACAATCTTTGAAGTAGTGGCTTTGCTGGGCTTTGATCTACTTTTTCTCTTTCCTTGATGACCTTCTCTTCTGATAATAGTCATCAACTTGCTGTGATGTGGAAGGCCTAGACTTCCATTGCTTCTTTTTCAAGAACCTTTGGAATTGCCTAGTGAATGCAGCAAAGTCTGCATCTGAATCACAGCTAACTGAACCCTTATCTGAATTTTCAGAACTATCTTCTTCAACTTCCTTAGGAGGAGATGGTGATTTCCTCCTATTCTTTCTGGTGACTTCAGCATTAAATGCCACAGTCTTTTCTCTATGCTCTCCTCTTGAGTTTCTTTCCTCCTCCTTTCTTACCATAAGTTGCATTTCATAGGATATCAACTTTCCAAACAGAGTTGGAGGAGATATCTCTGCCAATTTAGCCACTTCTCTTATGGCACAGATCTTTGTATCCCAATCCTTTGATAAGGATCTTAAGAATTTGTCATTCAGTTCATAGGTACTGAAGACTCTTCCATAGGATATTAACTCATTCACAATTCTATAGAATTTCTTATAGCACTCAGTTATGCTATCAGATTTTCCTTGTCTAAAGCTTTCATACTCCTGATTTAGCATAGACTTTCTATCCAGCCTTACTTCTTCAGATCCCTCCATGTAGACAATCAATGTGTCCCACATCTCCTTGGAGGTCTTGCAGTGAATCAGATTCTGAAATGTTGAATCATCTATGGCACTGACAATGATGTTCTGTGCCCTTTTATCCATGGTTGCCAAGATGATTTCATCCTTGGTCATTTCTGAATAAGTCTTTGGTATTTGGATATTTGCATCAAGAACAGATATCTTCATTGGAGTGAAGGGCCCTTCCTGTACTGTGATGTAAATCCTTGGGTCAGATGCTTCCATAAACAATCTGACTCTCTCTTTCCAGATCCCAAAGATTTCCTTCTTGCATATGGGTAATTTCATAGACCCTAGCTCCTTATGATTCTCTCCAGAACCCATCTTCTTGAATCTTGAATCTGCCTTTCAGATCTACCTCAGACTGTTAAGTCCTTTTTGAGGAACCTCCCTCTGATACCACTTGATAGTTTAACTTTCAAGGCAGCCTAAACACCTAGAGGGGGGGGGTGAATAGGTTCTGCTTTTCTTTTGAAACTTCTAGGCAGAATTCAATTCAATAGCTAACATAATAAACACAGCAATCACAGAAAAAACAAAACATCACAGATTGCACTATGTTTTATAGTGGTTCCCCAAGGTTTGGGTACATCCACTTTCCCCCTTCACCTATCTAGCAGTATGCTAGATTCGGCCAAACTTCCACTTATCTCAGATCAATAGATCCTACAACTCAGAACCCAACTGGTTCCTACAACTCAGGCACAACTGCCCTACCTCAGCCTTGCCCCAAGGCCTACAACTCAGAGAATATCCTTCTCCTACACTCAGGCAAACAGCCCTACCACTCAGAGTTCAACACTCCTACACTCAGCCTTTATAACATAGGCTTACAACTCAGATCTGTGTAAACAGATCCTACACAAATATAGAAAAGATTGTTTAACTATCTTGCCAAAGTTGAGAGAGAAAGGCCAAGACAATTCTTGATCAGCTGATGCAATCAACTGTTTCTTAGCCTTCTTCAAAGCTTCTTGAAAATGTACTTAGCTGAGTTGATTCCAAACAGCTTCTTGAGAATCCACTGGTGGTTTCTTTCTTCTTCTTCAAATTCTGGCTTGATCTCTCTCTATCCAGCACTTTGAAAGATTCTTCTGAATTCTGATTAGAACTCTTCTTAGATCTATCCTTAGATAGTCTTCTTAGATCTCCGGAGAAGATCTTCTTAAGTGCCTAGCACTTTCTTGAAATGAATTGGATCGTAATCCTTCTCAATTTTTGATTCTGAACAATGTTTTTTCAACAGTTGCTTTCTTCTTCTGAATCATCTATTTATAGACATTCTTCATGGTAACCGGCTGATCCGGTTTCTAACCGTTTTCTGACAAGTCTGACAGCTTCAGTTAACCGGTGGTAACCCACAGCTGTCAAGTCCTCAAACAAGTCCTGTGCCTTAGTCTTGAATCACAAGTTGTTGAAACAGTCTGTCAGAAAGTGTCGAGACCATCTGTCTATCTGTGTCGACATAATTGACTTTGGTGTCGACACAGTCTGTCAGTTGAGTGTCTGACTAAGTTGCCTTTGAGTCGACACAGCTGTGTGTCAGTTTGTCTGCAACTTAACTTGATCTTGACTCTTCAGTGTGTCGACACAAGTCCTGTGTGTCGACACAGTTGTTGTAGAATCATAACTTTAGTAAGTGTCGACATAGCCTTCAGGTGTCGACACATTCATTTTTTAACTCTGCTTAATGTGTCGACTTAATGACAATGTGTCGACACATTCTGCTGGTGTCGACAATCTTGAGATCGACTATACTCTTCTGTGTCGACATATTCTCCAATGTTGAGGTCGACGCTTTTCTTCTGTGTCGACACAAATTCCCAGTGTTGTGTCGACTCTTTTTCTGTGTCGTCGACACAAATTCCCAGTGTTGTGTCGACTTACTTCTTCTGTGTCGACACTTTTTCCCAGTGTAGTTGTAGACTAACTGCTATGTGTCGACACTGCTTCCCAGTGTTGTGTCGACTTACTTCTTCTGTGTCGACACTTTTTCCCAGTGTAGTTGTAGACTAACTGCTATGTGTCGACACTGCTTCCCAGTGTTGTGTCGACTCTTTTCTTCTGTGTGTCGACACTGCTTCCTCTGTGTCGACACTTTTTCCCAGTATAGTTGTAGACTAACTGCTATGTGTCGACACTGCTTCCCAGTGTTGTGTCGATAATTTTCTTCTATGTGTCGACACTGCTTCCTCTGTGTCGACACTTGGACTTAGAATTTTTCTGCATACTTTATCAATTCTTCACCTGCACATGTCAACTTAAAACAACATCAAATACACCTTGATGTATACCATTGAGCTAGGTTGGGCTTCTTCAAATCAGGTACACATTTTCCAATGTACCCAACAGTGTGGATGTATGAACACACCAAGCTTCAACCTCCGTTGGTCGACCTAGCACGCCCTAGAGTTTGTCGCTGGTCTCCCACCCTTAAGTGCAGTGCCAAGTTTTGCCTGAAAGTGCAGGACAACTTGTTCATCAAGAATTATGTACGTGATAGAAAACATAAACTTATTTTTTCAAGTAATCTTCTATTTATCATCATCATTGCATTTTACTGTTATTTGTAGGTCATTAGGGAGTTTAGAAATGTGCTTGTTGAGGAGAAGGTCTTACTGGGGGATGAAGATGATGAGTCAGATTTTGAAACACGGCCACTGAAGGAAGAAAAAGAAAAAAAGGTGAAGTTTGCGACCATAGATTCTGTTGGGGAAAAATTAGGTTATGAAAATAAGATAGATGAGAAAAGGAGTATGAGAAGTAAAGAGAGATTTTTGACGAGGATGATTAGGTCGGAGGGGAAGAGAGCAAGGAATGAAAAAAAGGTTGACCATGTTCAAACTGACGAGGGTTGGAGAGGTCTAGAAGACCGTCTCAAGGCATACATCAAAGAAGAGGTTGCAGGGTTGAAGAATTTTTGTGAGTCATGGTTTAAGTCCTTACAAAGTGAATGTAAACCAAGTTTTTCATCGGTTCCGACCACACAGCTGTCACAACTCACTTCCACACTTGAGAATATCATTCCTCCTAAAACAGAGGTAATTACAGTTAGCCCAAGAAAGGTGAAGAAGGCCATATGTAAACGGGCACCTACCATTCATGAGACAGATGTACAGTATCCCGGGAGATTGCTTCTAACAAAAAGGGCCAGGGAAAGTGTTGATTTTGTTCTCTGCAAATTTGTTGACAGGTTGATTTGCTTGTCTTTTTAAATTATTTTGGTTGTAATGAAAGTTAATAACTTCCAAAATTTTTTTCTTCATCAGGAGTATGTTAATTTTTGAAAGTGGGAACATATCCATGTCTAGAGGTGATGTAGATGATCTCCTTGGCCAAGGCTGGGTCATGGACAATCATTTAAATGCCTACTCTGTGGTAATTGGTGCGAAAAGGAGAAGGACTCCTCAAAAAATTAGAAGTTTTCTATACGTGTCCCCAAATCATGAGGTATGATAGTAATTGCACCAAGTTCTTTCATTTACATTGTAATAGTATTGTCTAATATGCAATGTCTAATTTGCAGTATTATAAAAGAAGTAATGCTAGAAATTACACCACTCTTATCAGTCATATTACGGAAGAGGCCGTTAATTCCTCGGAAATAATTATCATGCCTTGCCACCTCACTAGTCATTGGGCATTATTGGTTTGTTGGATAAAAGAGCAGCGATGAGAATTTTTTGATTCGCTCCCAAGCAGCCTTCATCGGGCCGGCATACGTGCGAACGTATGTATAAACAACACCACTCAATATTATATTGTTGCTTACTGTTAATCATTAAATTCAATTACATTAATTTGTCACATGTCATACAGCTGAAGGCGCTTCAAGATGATGTTCCCGAGGCATTTCCTGAAGGTTTCGTAAATTGGCCGGTAGCGGATGCGGTCGGGGTGCCGTGTCAAGACAATAGTTGGGATTGTGGAGTATTTGTCGTAAAGTTCATGGAAGTCATTTCATCCACGGAAACCGTATCATGGGCAGATCAGAAGAATTGGCAAGAGGACATGCCGCGGTTTCGGGCGGAAATTGTGGCAGAAATTTTTAAAACTTTTTCAAGCAGTATTTCAGAGAGCATTGCTAGACTAGATTCTTCAGATGCATGACTAACTTAAATTTATAAGACAATATTTTATTATAGATAGTTTAGAATTGATGCAAACGCTAATTTTGGAATGATATATTTGTAGCTTGGTAAGGCTTTTATAACTGATAATTTTATGTATTGACACAGTGAAACATGTTCATAGGGAGAAGTAAGTTACTGGGAGTATAATGATGGAAATGAAACATCAAGTATGTTTTGTCCTTATAATGAGCTGGATTCCATTGTTGAAATCCCTAGTTTTGGTGAAAGATATGTATACTATTGCTTAGATAATATTGCTTAGATATTATTGCTTAGATATTTCAATCATGTTGCTGCGCATCCTAGCGGCGATATTGTTGAAGATCACCGGGGAACACTAACTTTTGGGATTGATGCAAACGCTAATTAAGAATGACATATTTATTTATGTTTCTCATCATGGTTGACAAACTGCATGAATGTATAATAATGATTATTGGCATTATTTGTGTTCTTTTTTTAGCATGACTTTGGCGTGAGTGCTATTCTGGCAAGCTCTTCAGAATTAAGAGATACCATTAATTTATACATAGCCGAAATTAATTGTCATTACCATTATGACCTCAAATTCCTAAGACATGTTCCATTTCATACATAGCCACATCACACAAACATTTGTCCCCACCCCAAAAAACATTACTCGCCCAAACCTCAATTTTAAGACTTTCATGCCCGGAACATCAAATCACTAATTCAATCCAATTCACATCCTAGCACATATTCTTAATCAATACCCTTGATTCAATTCTCCAAT